>OW679203.1:7149676-7274759 GCA_940337035.1 Agriotes lineatus | reverse complement strand
TTGAACCTCTCTTGTCTGGATTGCTAAGCTAGCTAGATCAATTATTGGTACCGGTAATTTTTGTTTTAAATATCGTTTTGTTCTGTAGCATATTACATGCTATTTTATATTTATTAATACTTAAAACAAAGGCAGAGTCACAAATTAAAACTAGCTACGCATTACGCAATACCTTATATTGTTTGACGTAACGGGTTGAAAAGTGTCTATTTATTATACCGCTATTCCTTTTTAAAGGTGTTTTACCTTGAATAAAAATTCAGTACTCAGGAAGTATATGATAGGAAGTGCGGTAAGCATGATCGCCATACAACCGAATTTAGCAAACATAGAAACGTCTTAAAATTCAGGGAAATTGACGCATTAGCTAGAGAAATTGACCCATTACTACTTATCCATTCGTTTTTAACATTTTTATTTAACCAATCGCTCCGCTCGTCTTTCTCTTTCTCGATGACCAAATAAATAAAAGGTGCACATTTGCGATGATTTCTTACGTGTAGAGGTAAAGTAAAAATGCTACCTTAAACATTGTTACAGAAGAAATTTTGAAACTCTATTATATTTATGCAGCGGAAGGTCACAATTGTAACAATCATACCTGCACACGACATCACCTGGAGCGATAAGAAAGAACCTTCACATGTGTTTGCCTGGGAAGATGTATCACAGCGGAAAATAATATTAATAAACTGGAGCAGAGCGCTTAAGAAGTTGCTACACTTTCAACGGGGAGACGACCCAAAAGTTATTTCACAGCATTACTTACTTATAAATACATACAAAATTGGTAACAATTTACACCAACAAAAAATCCTCAGCATGCATAATATAGTGGCGGCGTCAATTTTTAAACGAATCTAATACATTGACATTGAAACGTTGCTAAACTTGACGTCATGCGGATTTTATTTCATGTCAAGTAAAAAAGGATTCATCGTATCATAGAATATGAGAAATCAAATCAAATTGGGCATGTTTCTGAAGTAACCATTGATAAAAATTCATTGCTGAACATCGTTATGATGCAATGTTTTGACAATGAATCGATATCTCGATTTAATACACGCTACACGACTACATTTTCTTTATTGTACAGATTAATATATATTTTTTTTAATATCCCTCATTCGGTCCATTTTTGGACATAGGCCTCCCTCATTTGCCTCCAATTATCTCTGTTCTGTGCCTCCCTCATCCATGATAAACCCGCTGTAAGTTTTATGTCGTCTGTCCAGCGCTTTGGTGGTCGTCCTCTGGATCTTTTCCCTGATATGGTCTCCATTGCAGTATTATTTTTGTCCACCTTTCATCCTGACATCTGGCCACATGGCCTGCAAAGCTCCACTGGAGTTCAGCTATTGTTTCACTCACATCTTTTATTTTGGTTATGCCTCTTATATATTCGTTCTTCTTTCATTGTATTAGAGAAATTCCAATCATTCGTCTTTCCATAGCTCTCTGCGTTGTTTGGAACATTTCCATTGATTTTTTGGTAATTGTCCAGATTTGAACGCCATACGTCAGGACCGACATGACACATTGTTCAAATAGACGAATTTGGAGATACATTGGAATGTTCTTGTTCGTTAGGGTACTGTTTAGTTTGCTAAAAGCTGCCCATGTTAGCCTTTTTCGACGGTTTATTTCTGATGTCTGATTTTCTCTCCCTAGTGATATTGTGTGACCTAGGTAGGCATAGTTTAATACATTTTCTATATGTTGATTTCTGATGGTGATATTAGGGTCTTCATTGCACATGACTTTTGTTCTTGTGATATTCATATGGAGCCCAGTTTTGGTTGCTTCCTCTTCTAATTCTGTTAGCATTTGTTTCAACTCTTCTCTATTTTTTGCTACTGGCTGATATTATTATTATTATTATTATTGGAGGTAAAAAGGCAGCTTTAAGCTGATATATCCACATATAATACATGATATTGCATTATGTTGTATCATGTTTGTTAATAGTTAGTTGTTTTATTGTATTGTATTTGTGTTAGTAGTATTGTTTGCAAAATGTTTGTCCAGTCTATTTTTAAATTGATTTATGGATGTGGCATTAGTTACTTCTTCAGGTAATTTGTTCCAGTCACTCACACGCGATTACACAGAAAATTATGTTTAGGATTAAGTTCTGCTCTGGTTCTTAACAGGTGCATCTTGTGTCCTCGTAAATTGGTTCTTGATTGGAGTTTGAACATTTATTATTTTTCTTTTATTTTCTTGATTTTCGTCTTCTACTTTTGAGGTGTATAGATTTTCATAAAATTGTTCTGTTAAATGTAATATTGTATTTTGGTCCCTTATTTCATTTCCATGTTGATCTTTTAGTACTATTACCTGCTTTCAATGTTCGTTTCTTTTGTGAGTTTTTAGTGCTTTATTTTTTTCTAATATTTTACTAACTTCCAGGTCGTAGTATTTGTCTAGGTCTTTTCTTATCATTTTTCTCGTTTCCTTGGCTAGGCTTCTAAATTCCTCGTATTTTCTTTCTCTAAATAGCTGCCTCTTTCTGTTAATGTTTCTTCTTCTCCCAGATAGAGAAAATAAGTGATGAAACAAGAAGAAACAAGATTAATATTATGAAAGATTAATAGCATGTTCTGGAGCGATATTGGCTGTTTCCTGTAGGACAAACTGAGGCCTGTTTGGAGACGTGTTACAATTTTTTTTCCATTGCTCGCCTAGCACATTTATTTTAAATTCACATGAACCAAAAAGGTCCTCCCTTGTAAATGTATACGAGCGCATTTTTGAAGTTTGATGAGAAATTTGAAAATTTACACATTTGTTCTATCACAACCAAACAAAATCGTAGGAATTTTCTCACTTGTCCGTATAATCATATCCGATTCCATGTTATGAAGCTAATAGATCACCTGAAAGTCAGCGACGAAGCTGATACTCTGGAAAATTAAGAATAGTTAGAAAGTGTGTTTCCGATGCATGTTTTTGTTAGGACAGTTTAAAAATTGACACCGCCACTGCATTATGCGTACGCAAAGAAGAAGGGGTTGTGAGATTGCTTTGGGCAGGCAGTTCGCGTCTCGCTATCAAGTTAGAAAAATGGTATCTCAAGCACCCATGTCGCCCCGCCATCATCACCCTGTAAAGCGACGCTCTGGCACGACTCAAAACTGAACACCTCTCCTTATATGGTTTGTAGTGTAGATCAATGCTAACTTGTAACTGAAGTTCTGAATTTTTCTTTAAAGAAACCACCTTTATTTTTTCTCCCAAAGTTATATTGTAAATTGACTTACAAATTCAATTAAAAGTGTTTAAAGTAAATACACCAGTATTTCAAAATAATTGAGTGAAGTTGAGACAGACAATGCAACGAATAGTGTTCTTACAATGCCAGAAAATAATAAGACTAAGTTTAGCAGAATCCTCTATTAGATGCTTAAATTTGTCTCCGAAAGATTTTCCTTTGTCCAATTGGCAAATCTTTTAATCAATTCTGCAGACATCGCAGTTTTGTAGCCATCCACTTCGCCACGCCTGATAAACGAATTTTCGTCTACCTGCTCACAATCTTTTCCCAACAATTTAGTTATGGATTGATGGTTGACCGCAGAATTTTGCTTCATATTCTCAAAGGTTAAATGGTTGGCTAATTTCTCGACATCGGAGCTTGTCAACTTTTTACCTAGAAAATCTGCAACCCTAATAATGGTTGCTGGTAACGAATTCTTCATTTCTTTGTATTTAATGAATAAAATGTTTGGACGATGCCTTTCTCGCCAATAGCTTAGAACCGATTTCCAGAATGGTCCGTATGGCACTGAAAAATAATTTAGTGTTGACCTGTTCTGTAACTAAAGTCACAGAATTTACCCCTTCCACTTAAAAACACTTCACAAAAATCTTCAAACGAACCGTTATATATTTTCAGTAGCTTAAGATAGTAATAATGTGATATACAAGTGTCCTCTGGGTTTCTAAGTATGTAAATTATCTAAAACAATGCAATAATTAGAAAAATGTGACAGACAATAAGTTATTCCAATGCAACTTTGGGCTTTTTAGATCCATTTTTAATCTGTTCCGGTAGCAAGATCCATGGAAAATGGGTTTTTATGCATCTTGGGTAGCCGGAGATCTCTGGAGAGGCCAAAATGTCAGCAATAGAATGATTATTCACCAGCAAACCTTTAACCACCATAGGTTGCCTGAAATTAGTAAATACAATAGCCTTCCACATCTTTACCGAATGATTTTTTATGAGATTACTCGAGCCGTGGGATCCGTTTAAGCACATCCTTCTTGGCTTCATCATAGTCTAGATTGTTAACAATTAGCCAAACCATTTCTTCGCACCAAGTAGTCCCTATTCGATAGTAAGAGACGTTAATTGTTGAATGTCTATTGTAAAAATATTTTTAAATATTGACTGCGTCTATTCAAATAAATCTAACAATATGACAACGCGCTACTCCATAGTTCAGCATGCAGAGATGCTATTCGCCAAGTGTTCGCGTACCAACAGTACCTGTTTTTGGAAGTCCAGTAATAAAGACATCATCATTCCTTATCAAGAAGCTGCTCAGATGTTTTTGAAACTCTTCGTACACAGCTGGCAAACAAAATTTGTCGTCGCCGACTTCAACAAAGCCAGTGATAGACACAAAATCCCTGTTTAGGATTACATCTGCATTTTTGTTGCCTTCTATCTTTCTTAAACTGTTCATAGTGTTGGAATTTCACCCAATCCTGAATATTATTTCAACTGCAGTATTCTACAGCGTAGTGTGACTATTAGTAAAAAGTAAATTGTATTTTTACTTATTCGAAATTACTTAATTAGTTATTTATGTATTTATTTCGTACTCAGCTAACAGCCGTTAGGCCAATTATAGGCGTCGCTGTGCACTTATCAGTTATCAACGAAATTAGCGTTATCAATTCTTCGTAAAATGTGCTAGTTATAATTAGCAATACAGTTGGCGAAGCAGATCGTCTAATGCTTTTCATACTTGGAAATCATTTAAAAGCCAAATTAAATCGTGAATGTCGATAGCTGGTAATATTAGTAATAAATTACAAACCAAAGTATTGATGAGTAGGTACCATCAGGAGCATAGAAAAGTATAGAACTGTATACATTATATGGGATATCCTTTAAGATTTATGCGGAACCGTAAGATGGGCCACATTCCTATTGGTTGTAAATGGCATTTATTTGTTACTGCAGTAACCAACATGGAAGATTAGTGTACAACAGACTATTTCCCTCACACACTTTAAGCCCATCAAATCCTTTAAATTTCCGAGATTCATGCAATCAGATCCCAATTGTGCGATAATTTTGCACTAGTGCAATAAAATACCGCAGAAAACAACAAAACCAAAGAATTTCCGAAATCTGCACGATCATCTGCAACCTGTGACGTTAGTACTCGTGCAAATTAAACGTAGACATTGACAATGTTGGAATTTGAACACCGCCAACTGAAATCACAACTGATGCCAGACGTCTAGAGCACGAAGGCTTGTGATAAGGACAAAGGTCCAGCGGCAAAGCACGACGCATCCCTACCTGATACAGATGATAGAGGACTCGCAGCGTATAAGAAGAAGATGCTTAGTTTGGTAAATTCAATTGAGTCCAGAAACAGTCCAGTCCATCTCCACCTGGAGGAGCCAAAATTCTCTAGGCCCCTTGGGCTTTGGGGAAGCCTGCAGCCAGAGAAAGCCTTCCATTGCTTGATCTTGCCAAGCTTGTTTCCGCCAGAGACGACACCCGAAGATGTTGTAGTAAGTAATTTTAACTAATATTTGAAATTAAGTAATTTTCATTTATGCAGGCCACATCAATGTTATGTCTTGTTGGAAACGTTATACATAATGACCTTTGGGATTTAATGCCGTTGGCGTTCCAGTTTAGCTTAGTGGTGTTATCTAAAGCTTGAATTTTATTTGTCAACATTATTCAATACTGTGGGAATGAGCGAAGACAACAATGACTTGATGGCGTCCGTATGAGTAGTAAGGAAGTCAAATATGACTTTGATGATTGTTTTAATCAGTGAATTTTCTTCAGATGTACTCGTATGATCTTGGTCGTGGTTTACAATAGATATTTGTTGTCCACGTACGGAGATTGCATACGACATTGTGATATCATTCTCAGGTTCTTTGTTACTGGTCTCTGTTAGACTGATACTGATTTTGCATTTGCATTTTTTACATTTTGATAATAGTCGCATCCCCATATAATTATGCAATGACAAGGTAGTCAAATTATAAATAATTTTGGCTTCGTTGGTGTAAGTTAGGTTGACTGCACCTAAAGGCATAGGTTTCTTGTCCTTATTAAGACCTTGTCACATTAAGCACTGGAAATTGCTTTTGCTTGAGTTATTGTTTTATCTCTGCTTCGGTTACAGAATAAGGTAGGTGTCTATCTATTAATGATTACGGTGTATCTGTGGGATTTCGAAAATAGAGATATTTATTGCCGTTGTTACAAACTCAGTAAGTAAACGAAATTCTCCAATTTTTTTCTAGCTTTTTCTTGTTTTCTTTTTGTCTTTCCTTGTTTTCTATTGTTGTTTATATTCTTGTTTCTTGTTTGTTTTCTTATTGTTTTCTATTTGTCTTTTCGTTTTTTCTTGTCTTTTATTGTTTTACTTTATTTTTTCTACTTGTCTTTTTATTATTTTTTCTTATCTTTTTTGTTTTCTTTTTGTCTTTTCTATTTATCTTATCGTTCTTTCTTGTCTTTTCTTGTTTCCTATTTGTTTTTTCGTTTTTCCTTGATTTTACTTTTTTCCTCTTTGTTTTATTTCAGACGAGGGAAGTATTGTAATCACGAAAAAATCACCTTCCGAGATTTTCTCAGATCTTTACGTTTCAAGGTCCCTAGATGACGAAAACGAGGTTTTCTCAATTCCGTCAGTCTGTCTGTCTGTCTGCCTGTCTGTCTGTCTGTTTGTCTGTCTGTTTGCAGTATAGCTCAAAAACTTTTGGTTGGAGGAAGACGATATTTTGCATATATTATATATCTACCTCGCATGAAACTGGTACAATTTCATACAAATATATACAGGGTGACCACCTTAAAAAAATAAAATTTTATTTATTGCTGTGTTAATTTTGAAATAAAAAAAAGTAATAACTTTCACATAGGTCAGGCTTTACATTTGCCTAAAATAAGACTCAACCGATAAAGGATAATGTCACAAAAGAGTAAAAATATTTCAACCATCACACCGTGCTTTTCAAGAGACGAGCGAGCCGAGATTTTTCCCTAAGAGACGCGGTAGCGCAGATGGAATTTCGCCGTACTTATATCCTCTGCAAATATTCGGTTAGGATCTAGCATTCTGCAGAGCTGCAGATGCGGCGGGTTCAAACCCCAGCGGGATACATATTTGTACTCCTAACTTAATTTGATTTTAAAAATTATTTAGTGCCACAATGTTGACGAGGGAGGGTCTGGGTAAAGCCTTTTACAGACTTTTCTTGGTTTTTATTGATCTTTAATTGTTTTCTTGTTTTCTGTTTTTTGCCTCTTTCCTTATTGTAATGTTTTGCTTGCATTGAAGTATTGCGTTTTTTTTGTAATCTTTGCAGAATTTTTCCAGACTTAGTTGAATTTAGCGTCGATTACCGATTATTGAAGTTACCGAGTCATATATTTGTGAATTAACAGTTTGAATTTTGTTTCCTTGTTGTTGATTTTATTTAGCTACGTTCCGAACTGAAGTTGAAGTTAGTAAAATTTATCGATGTTGACGTTGTTTGATTACCGATTTTGACGTTTTCTGTGAGCTCTCTTGTTTTTAAGATTGAAGAGTCCTAGTGCTCCATTTAGACTATTCCCGAAGGATACTAAGGTCGTAAAAGTATTTTTGTGCTGTAACAACTGGCATCCACCAGGTTTCAGTTTATGTTCAGTAGGTATTTTGATGTTTCTAATTGTTTGATTTGTTATGGTCCTCGGTCTCCTTTTTGGTATTCGTGCTTTCATTTCTGTTATGAGCTTTCATCCTGTTTATCTAAATTATCCGATTTTTTCTGTTCTATCTTGGGTTGCGTACAACCTCATTTTATTGGTTGTAAGCGACCGTTATTTACCTTGGGCATACAAGTTTTACTGCTGTATACTCTCGTAGCCATTTATGTGGAAATTTTTGTTTGTTAACTAAATCATTAAAAATGTTACTACAATCTATTAATGGTTTATTTTATTATGAATTGGATAAACGAATCTGTTATTCAGATAATTGGTAAATTATATTTTCGGATTAAGAAATTTGCCCCTGACATTCGCAAGTACGAATTCCGAAATCTGTTATTACGCTGATGCCATAAACATTTCTAAAATGGAAATTAATATTACCCATGTTCATAAATTAAATCTGAAAATAAAGAAGGACTATTTTAGGAATAGGATTTTATCATGTTTCAACTTAAGTGTAATATATGCTTTGAATTAATCATGACCAATAGACATAATCAGTTTATCCTATATGTGTTACAACGGCCATAAAATATTTTGATTGAGTTACCCTTTGACCTTTAGAGAATCAATCGTGCCAATCTTTTTAAAACATGACAGCTTTTTATAGCAAAACAAAGTGTCTTAATTTATTAGATTACTTATCGGCTTGATTAACTTTGTATTTGAATTTATTAATTATGTTTTTCTACAACCGAGAGTAGAAGTCGGTTTCTGTAGCATCAAAATTGTGACAGAAGTAAACCATTTACTACCTAGAGACTAAATAAGACAAAAATTTCCCTAGAGAGTTTTCATTATGACTGACAAAACAATTATGTCAAATTCGAGGTTATCAGGTTAGATTTTGCGTCAGTTTTGACACAAATGACGCAAAACCTAACCTGCTGTGAGCTCTTGTCATAATGACTTAGAGTGCCTCCAACTTTAAAATTTACCATAGACTACTAATTTTAAAATAATTGTAACTAAAATGTCAATAAATGACGTTTAAAAAAAAGGGTTTTTGTTTTAAAACTTCCTGCAACGTGAAAAAAATAGTATATGCAACTCGGAGAGAATGCTATTTTGCTTAAGTGCAATTTCTGACTCTCGGGCTTCGCCCTCGAGTTTGAAATTGTACCTCAGCAAAATAACGCATTTCTCTCTCTCATTGCATAATCTACTATTTATTCCCTGGATAAACGTTTAGAATTTGCTAACAATAAGCAACTGGATTAAGACCATTTAAGACGAAGAAATAATTAGGGCATACGAACTTTATATAAGTAGATAGACTATTGAGAATGATTATTAATATTTCGAGAGATTAATGAAACTCTGGTATTTGATATTGCACTATTACTATTTGGTGTTACACAAAAAATTATCTTACTTTTTCATAGTTGCAGTACATCTGCTTTACAGGGTGAAGTTGAATAGCTACAACCCTGAATAATTTTCTTAAATATTTATCCATGACAAAAAGGAATCAATAGTGGACGAACACAATAATTATGACTATTAATTTGGAGATGAGTAATGTCAAAAAGAATTCTTAAAAATCCTGTGTGTTACTTCATTGCGTGATTTTAATTATTTTTTTAATGAAAAATAAAAAAATCATTTGTCCTAAACATGTATATTATCGAAAGTTAAAATTTTAAATTACAAATCAATACGTTTCGCAATTTTTGATTGCATCTTCAGTTGTTAAAATTAGTTGACGGTATTTATTACAATTCTGAAAGGAGCAAAAAAAAACAAGTAGAATTAGCGAAAACATTCCCTTCTAAAAACCTGCATACTTACATAATAGTTTTAATTGTAGAGTCATTTATTGCAAGTTGTTGATGATATTATGTTTAAATTTGGACTTAAATAGAAACACTTTAAAACTTAGTTAAAATTTTTAGCGACTAAGACATTTACATTATAAAATTTTAATTAGAACGACGTAGGCACAAACATGTTAAAAAGCTGTCGCTTGTAGGGGTGAAATTGTTTTAATTAAATTTACAATAATCATTTCGTAAGGAATGCGAATGTTTGAATGCATACAATAAGTGAACTTGAATAAAAGCATGCAAGGTTATTTCCTAAAAGTACATTATCGCGCTGCGCAGTCGGTTTGAAAATATGTACAAATGTTAATAATAAGACAGGGTTGTATTAAAGTTAAAAATTTTATGAGTTTTGAGAAAAATTAAATGTAAGAAATATGAGTTAGATTCCAAAAAGGTTGTTTATAAGTTTGAGAAGTACAAAAACACCCGATATAATTTATTTGAATAAGTTATGGTAAATAGAACTTAAGTTATCTATGTCTATTTTGTAATTAATGGTGGTTGGGCTTTTTTGTATTTCTATCATCTCCAAGCAAAGGCGTTTTTTTTAAATTGCTCTCTCTATGTAAGATGTGGGTGTATTAAAGTTGAAATTATGAAAGTGTTTAGTTGCGTGATCAGTTAGGGATGTTTTATTGGAAGAAGGTGAAATGTGGTTAATTTTGACAGAGTATTTGTGTTGATTAATTCTGTTTTTTAATAACTGTTTTGTTTGACCAATGTATGTAGAGGTACAGTTGTTACATTTAAGTTGGTAAACTACTTGAGATTCCATATTAGTGTTGGTTTTATCCTTTAAGTTATTAAAAAACATATTACCTAGGTTATTGTTGTTATTAAATGCTGTTTTTATATTATGCTTTTTAAGTTCGGTTTCAATTTTTTCAGCAAGATTGGGAATGTATTCAATAGAAACATATTTATTTTTTGATGAGTTATTTGAAATATTGAAATCATTGCCTAAGCAGTTATGTTGTAGGGAAATGGATTGGTTAAGTTTATTTTGGTTTTTGATTTTTTTAATTCGGAAATTGATATGTTTATTGATGAATTCAATTGGATAATTATTTGTAACAAGAATTTGTGTAATTAGTTCTAAGTTTTTTTTATGAAATTGTTTTGATGATAACTGAATTGCTCTGTCAACTAAACTATTTATAACGCTGATTTTATATTTGATTGTTGTGTTAGAGTTATAATTTAAGTATCTGTTTGTTTTAATGCTTTTTCGGTACCAATTTGTTAAGATAAAACCATTTTTTTGTCTGAAAAGTGTAAGGTCTAAAAAATTTAAAGAGCAATTGGAATTTTAATTTTCTATAGTAAATTTAAGTCTGGGGTGTACGTTATTAAAAAGGTTAAAAAATATTTGTTTGTTTTGAGTGTCTGTAGCCATAATGATGTCATCCACATATCTTAGATAAAGAGAGAAATTGGTATTGTGATTCAGAATATTAGTTTCGATATCTTCCATTACGAGGTTAGCAATTGTTGATGAAATAGGTGAACCCATTGCACATCCAAACGTTTGAGAATAAATATTATTATTGTATGTAAAATAAGTTGTATTTAAAACAAATTCAACAGTGTTGATAAAATCGTTTAGTGGTATGTTTGTATGTTTTTTAATTTTATTCCAGTATTTTTTTATAGTGCTTAAGGCAAGATCTATTGGTATGTTTGTGTATAAGGAGACAACATCTAAAGAAAACAGAGTATGGTTTGGATTAAGTTTAGTGTTATTTATTTGTTCTTTGAATTTCCATGAATCTTTAATGCTGAATTTATTAAGGGAAGTAATATTAGTTAATATTTTTGAAAGAAATTTAGATAGATTGTAAGTTGGGCTCATGTAGGAAGCAACAATGTCTTAAAGGTATATTGACTTTATATAATTTCGGTAAACCGTATATTTTAGGTGGAAGTCCGTTATGTGAAATAAAATTTTTATAAGTTGATTTGTCAATGTAATTTTTATCGAGAAAGTTTTTAATTATTGTATTGTTTTTATTTTGAATAATTAATGTAGGATCTTTGAGTTCTTTTTTGTATGTATTAACATCGCTTAACAATTCAGTCATTTTTTCATGGTAGTCGGATTTTGTCATAATAACGGTTTTTTGTGTTTTGTCTGCAGAAGTTATTATAAGGTTTTTATTGTTGTTTAAAAATTTTTTGGTTTCAATTATATTTTTAGTGAGTGTTTTGTTGTATTGTAGTTGAGTGAAAGTAAGATTTTGTTTATTATTTTTAAAATTAGTTAAAATATTGCAAATATTAGCGCGAATAGAATTTTGTTCATGTTGTGGTAAATCACTTATTCCGTTTTCAATATTACAAATTATATTTTCGATTGGTAATTTAGTTTTAGGGTTGTAGTGGTTTTATCTTAACAAATTGGTACCGAAAAAGCATTAAAACAAACAGATACTTAAATTATAACTCTAACACAACAATCAAATATAAAATCAGCGTTATAAATAGTTTAGTTGACAGAGCAATTCAGTTATCATCAAAACAATTTCATAAAAAAAACTTAGAACTAATTACACAAATTCTTGTTACAAATAATTATCCAATTGAATTCATCAATAAACATATCAATTTCCGAATTAAAAAAATCAAAAACCAAAATAAACTTAACCAATCCATTTCCCTACAACCTAACTGCTTAGGCAATGATTTCAATATTTCAAATAACTCATCAAAAAATAAATATGTTTCTATTGAATACATTCCCAATCTTGCTGAAAAAATTGAAACCGAACTTAAAAAGCATAATATAAAAACAGCATTTAATAACAACGATAACCTAGGTAATATGTTTTTTAATAACTTAAAGGATAAAACCAACACTAATATGGAATCTCAAGTAGTTTACCAAATTAAATGTAACAACTGTACCTCTATATACATTGGTCAAACAAAACAGTTATTAAAAAACAGAATTAATCAACACAAATACTCTGTCAAAATTAACCACATTTCACCTTCTTCCAATAAAACAGCCCTAACTGATCACGCAACTAAACACTTTCATAATTTCAACTTTAATACACCCACTATCTTACATAGAGAGAGCAAATTAAAAAAACGCCTTTGCTTGGAGATGATAGAAATACAAAAAAGCCCAACCACCATTAATTACAAAACAGACATAGATAACTTAAGTTCTATTTACCATAACTGATTCAAATAAATTATATCGGGTGTTTTTGTACTTCTCAAACTTATAAACAACCTTTTTGGAATCTAACTCATATTTCTTACATTTAATTTTTCTCAAAACTCATAAAATTTTTAACTTTAATACAACCCTGTCTTATTATTAACATTTGTACATATTTTCAAACCGACTGCGCAGCGCGATAATGTACTTTTAGGAAATAGCCTTGCATGCTTTTATTCAAGTTCACTTATTGTATGCATTCAAACATTCGCATTCCTTACGAAATGATTATTGTAAATTTAATTAAAACAATTTCACCCCTACAAGCGACAGCTTTTTAACATGTTTGTGCCTACGTCGTTCTAATTAAAATTTTATAATGTAAATGTCTTAGTCGCTAAAAATTTTAACTAAGTTTTAAAGTGTTTCTATTTAAGTCCAAATTTAAACATAATATCATCAACAACTTGCAATAAATGACTCTACAATTAAAACTATTATGTAAGTATGCAGGTTTTTAGAAGGGAATGTTTTCGCTAATTCTACTTGTTTTTTTTTGCTCCTTTCAGAATTGTAATAAATACCGTCAACTAATTTTAACAACTGAAGATGCAATCAAAAATTGCTAAACGTATTGATTTGTAATTTAAAATTTTAACTTTCGATAATATAGATGTTTTTGACAAATGATTTTTTTATTTTTCATTAAAAAAATAATTAAAATCACGCAATGAAGTAACACACAAGATTTTTAAGAATTCTTTTTGACATTACTCATCTCCAAATTAATATTCAAAATTATAAATGTCATTTATTATTTCAAAATAATTATGACAATAACATAATGTATTAAGTTCCAATGATTCTGCGATTTAATAGAATTAATAGAAAATGTCCTGTTAATATCGGAGCAGAAACTTTATCAGCACGAAGGTGCATCGCCTATTATATGATCAATGTAATTCCTTGCATTTAAAATATGGTAAATCTTGATTATTCACATTGACCCCATATTTTGATTTAATGTTAATAAATTTGCCATTTCCTCTCTAGTTATTTAAAAAATTCTGTTTCGAACAGCAGACTCACAACTTTTAGCATCAAGGGAACAAAATTAGAAACATATTTATCATGCTTAGTTCTAAATTATTGAGTAATGTTAAAGTTATCATATTATTATGTGTCTATGTGTTCAAAAAAAGTTTTTTTGAAAGTAGTAAATTATATTATTACGTATCATGGTAATTACTCTTACCGGTTTCAGGATAGTAGGCCTTCGTTTACATATTCAAAAGTAGGCTGGTAACTAAGTTATAACTGTATCTGTACGGTAATAGTCCTTTACCGTGCATGGCAACCATTACCATATTGCAACCGATAAACTATTGAACAAACCACGGATGTTATGAATCAGCGCTAGATGGCTTAAAATCCTCCCTCTACGAGTTCGGCTTTCAAAACACCATCTGCGATAATTATGATATCATAACATTCAGATATGTTAATAGCTATTACGTCCTCTACTTGTAGTTTTTATGGCCTGCTGCGAACGTTAATTGCTCTCTTTGATGGCCTTCTTTACAATTTCGTTTTGATCACATATTTGTAAAAAGTCATCGAAAAGAATTGAACACCACGTGAACAGGTGATGTATACTACCTATTTAATACTGTAAGCAACCATGTTTATAAAGCTAAATCTAACAGTAGCAGTGGTGTACAATATTCTAAAAAATTCGAGGAACCTACTTACCCGTAACTATTTAAAACTAACTAACTTACATCTGTATATTACTGTTGTTGTTGCAGGAAATAAAACTTAAGTTAAAAAATTAGCGCACTGTAAAAATGTAAACTACACCGCGCATTAGTCATATGTGTAGTGACCTTTCTTCTATACTCCTTTGAAGTCAGTTTCAACCCGAAAACACTACAGGTGTAGATCGGCTTTTTGTTTTTGGCAAATAGCGCCCGTTCGTAACCACGGCTGCAGTATGTATTTGGGAGTTTCATGTACACTAGGTGAACAAACAGAGCAACTAGTTATTAAAATACTAATAAGGCGTATGAGATGTCTTATATAACTTTAACGTCCCGCCAGAGGAGGGTAAGCAGTGTATCGTTACAAGTCGTGCACATTTTCGTGGCAATTATATAATTATGAAAGGTGATAAGATTAGAAAAAAAGCTTTTGCAAATCAAAAGCCTACAAACAGCAATTAAGGGCGGAGATGTCAGATCCGGATTCGCTTAGCCGAATAAAAGTTAGGAAAAAAGTTGTACGAAGCAAAAGCCTACTAACAGCAATGTTAGCTTTAATGGTTCACTTAGACAACTCACAAAGAAATTACCCGTTGCAGCAGTATTTCGGATAATTCTTTGAGCTATCGCGTGCAGCAGATCTCTATTATCTTTCTTCCCGGGTCCAGGTGCGTTTTATGCCCGAAACTTAATTCATGATTGATTAGGATGCAGATTTCTCATGATTTATTTTCTTGGGTTTTCAATTTTTACGTACTAGTTGCTTAGTTGGTTGTAGGTCTGTTTTGTTAAAAAGGAAAGTCAAGTCAATGTCATGTTAGTTAGGCTACGCCTTGTTGTTATGAATTAATCAAGTATCTTATTATTGGCAACATAGGCTTATTTGTGATTAATATCCCCAAAAACAAAATACTATAACCTTTATTAAAGGTTTAATTCGGACACGAATAAGAGTAATATCTGTTCTAAAAATAATTTCAATTTTTTTGTCGTCGTAACATACTTAATAATAATGCAAATATGCATAATATTTATAGATAACAATATATTTACTACAGAAAAAGACCAATAAGTAGTATATTAGAAATTCGTTGTGAGATAACCTAATCAACTTTAGTTACAAATATCATAAACTTGGGGCAGCCCGAGATAAGTTAGAAAATCGGTGATTGAATAAACAAGTTCTTGGAAATCTTAAAAAGGAAAATACGCAAATAAATTGACAGAATCGTTTGTATAGTAAATATGACAAAACAAAATAATATTTTGAGCAGAAATGTGAAATTTGAAGCCAACGTTCATTATATAAGAACGTAAACATTTGATTTCACAAAGATTGGTATATTACGAAAACGTTTTAGATATCTAGTAATAAAAGACTTAGTTTCACAGCTGTAGCTGAACTGGTAAGTTGTTTCACAATTACTATCTTTGGCGTAAAATAACACGAGATAATTTTTAATGGACGTCGTCTACTAAAACCAATACGTTATTTCGACTTAGCGACTACTTTAACAACAATACTTTGTTTTGATCGCTAAGATAAAAAGGCGATGAAATTAGCCACATTTCAAGCTGTTATAATTATGTAGCAGGAAATTATAGAGCAACAACAACCCATTGTCTGATGTGCGCCTCTACATTTTTTAATGTAGCGACCCCTTTATGATAATCCCGACTTCCAATAATTTCTTCGGAAGTCATGTGCAACTGACCTATGGGCTTTGATAATCATAAACTGCAAGTACATAAATGGATTACATTCATTTACAGATCAATACTAGATCGGCGCTTCCGAAAACAGAAACAGCACGATGGTCGTGTCCATGGAAAGATGGGTTGGAAAGGTCGCTATTGTAACTGGTGCCAGTGCGGGCATTGGGAAATCTACTGCTGCGTTGCTCGTTAAGGAAGGGATGATTGTAAGTTATTGAAAAACATGTTGGTAATTTACGATTTGTGAATGTGAGAAGATTAAGCATCTTACGCTAATTATGAGCATTTCTTCGTTTTGTTTTTAAAATACACGAGTTATCTCAACGTCAGATCGCTGATAATTCGGTCCAATTCAGTACTATAAATACATATCAAAAATGAAATTGTAAGTCTTACGATAACGGCTTGATTATTTAATAATATTGATTATTAAAGAAAATCCATTATCATAGATTCGTTTTCAGGTAGCAGGTCTGGCTCGTAGAAAGGAAAGAGTGGAAGAATTAGCCAAGGAACTGCAGAGGCAAAAAGGAAAATTATATGCAATTCAAGCCGATATGACTAAGGAGGAAGATATCATAAATGCCTTCAAATGGATTAGGGAAAATCTTGGACCCGTCCACGTCCTGGTGAATAATGCAGGCATTAGAAAAGCGACGGATCTCTCAAATGGAAACACAGACATGTGGAGGCTGATGCTCGATACCAACATCCTTGCCTACGTAATAGCTGCAAGAGAAGCCATTAAGGATATGAATGCTAACAAGGTAGCCGGGCATATCATTAACATGAACAGCCTTTTGGGACACAGGGTGGCCTACTGCCCTCTTCAAAGTGTTTACCCAGCAACGAAGCACGCTATTACAGCACTGACGGAGAGCTTGCGACTGGAATTGATAGATTACGGCAGCAAAATTAAAGTAACGGTAAGTTCCGCTAAAACCATCGAACCATCAGTGGAGTAGAATTTTTTACCATTCAGAGCATCAGCCCGGGAGTTGTGAATACTGAAATTAGACTGGCGGGAGGAACGGCAACTACCACAGAGGCCAAAGCGATTTTTGATACTTGTCCGAAACTGGAATCTGAGGATGTTGCTGATATGGTCATTATGACTTTGTCGACAGCGCCACATGTACAGGTATGTAATTTTTTTTACCGGTTTAAGATACTAAATCTTTGTATAAATATGAGGGTAGGCTGAAAAAAAATGCACACATGCTTGTAGAACGCGAACGAAATGACCTACGGAGACGCGGATGGTTGTATTCGGAAGCTATATCAGTAGTATAGAGACACCTTGATTGTGATAGCTGTCAATCAAATTTTGATTAAACCGCGAATCAAATGCTCTAATTAAACCGCGAATCCGCGATTTGATCTAATTAATCACATATGAAGTTTGATATTTAATTTACATATGTGCTACTGATTAAATTACGTATTAGCTTCCGATTAAATTACGCGGCGGACTTCTGGAATTACACGTCGGCCATCTTGGTTTTCTGGCGCGAATATTTGAATTTTAAATTTTCAGATTTTTTTTTCTAAGTTCAATTTTTTTATTTTAAACTTCCCGGGGTGTCGGCCATCTTGGTTTTCTGCGCGCGCACTTCTCACGCTTGTCGTTTTTAATTTTGAATTTTCGCTGAAATATTTGAATTTCAAACTGGTAGATCTCTCTCTTTCTCTTCTACTCCTTGGTTGTCTCTCTCTTGCATCGCATAATGGTTGTTTATATTTAAAAAAATCTCAGGCCTACCGGTGATTTAAACGCTCTACGTTCGTGTTGCACAAATTTAGCTACACCCATTAGTGTCACAACACCACGGAGCTGCTGCAGATTTTAATGTTTATCGGAAAGCCATTTCACTGCTGTGACGTCACGAGCCCAGCTTTTAAAACAAATTATTTTTTCGAAAATGTTATATATAAAATTGGAATTGCATAGCTTGTGGTGTCAAATGAATTGTAGTAATTTTAAAAAAGTGTTTTTGCATTTGGTTGGGCCATAATTAATTATTTTATAATTTGTGCCTGCTATATGGATGGCAATGTCCGCTCGCTTCTACTCTCTGGCGCCCGTTTTTGAATTTCAATTAGTAAATCAGCCATTTTCGCGCTCTGTCTGGTTTCTTGTAAATGCCAAATAGAATTTAATGAATTATTTTTTAGCCGCTGTTGTATTTTATTAAAGTATTTATAATTAAATTATTTATGAAAGCCGCTGAAAATTTGAAAGCTATATGAATATCGATGCGCCTAATTTGTTTTTGTGCAATTTGAAGCCTTGAAATGCAGGATTTAACTTGATTGTTAGCACAGACAAAGGAATTTGCTATGATATCACCGACTCTGCAGGGGACATCTTGTCTGCACTTATACTTTACGTAAAGTAGAAATTTCCTATCTCACTCGCTCTTATTGACTGCTGTAACTTTATCTTTGGCACTCGCTCAAAATGTCTATAGTTTTAATATGCTTGAAGGTATTTCGTCATTCTTTCCAAGTATTTAAAAAATATATATTAGACGTGTTTTAAAAAATATATGCATAAGCGTTTTGCGATTTTCTAACGATTTGGTTCATATGATTTTTGTCGCTTTTAAAAATAAATAGACATTATTTTATTTCGTGCTTGAGTTTTATAATTACGCTGTGCCTTTTGTGGCTTGATTACGTCAAGCCGAAGTCTGCCGTCTTACTCATCATTTATTTAATTTAAAAAAAAGCTTTTTGCGGTAGCCCAAGTCGGATTTGAACCCTAGCCACATGTGAATAATTATTTTAAATCGCGAAAAGTGTTGAGTAAATAAATGCAACGTATTATAAATACGTAAAACTTTTAGTTATTGTGCGTTTATAAGATGGGTCTTTTGACAAAGTGGAAGAATCAAACTGTGCTATTGTAAATGTACAGATTTTTCACGGTCAATTTGTATATAACAACTTAATGTAAATTGGTAAATTAGAACATTTTAAGGAAAACAGCGACTTCTTTCGGAATAAACTGTTTCTTCTCACCACGGAACCCTATTTTATAAGTAAACGTCTGAAATTGTGCCATTATATCGATAAAAACTGCATTTTAGTTTAAAAAATTCCAGTATAAATGCAAACGGACGAAAAGAAAAACGCAATAGACCACAAATTAACATAAATTTGAATAAAACAGAGAATTTCGTTGAAAAATGTTCTGTTTTAGTTTTAAAAATTCCAGTATAAATGCAAACGGACGAAAATAAAAACGCAATTGACCACAAATTAACATAATTTTGAATAAGAACGCTCAATTTCGTTGAAAAAATGTTCTGACACCGTCATTTCACTTAAAATTTTACAAAAACTGACATCATGTCACTTGAAATTATACAAAAACGACATTTTTATCCAATAAGCGATAAAAAATACACCATCTCACATTATTTCACTTCAAAATGATCACAATTCGTTTTATAAATCGTTTTGTAAAACGAAAATGATGTAAAAGCAATTTTTAGAGTTATTTCAAAGCATAATTTTGCAAATGTTTTACACTTTTTTCTCTAACTTGTTGCAATTTTAGCAGCAATTTTAGTAAGATTTGAATAAAAACACAATTTCGCTGAAAAAGTTCTAACCAAAAACGACAAAATAGATATTTATGTATTTAGTGTGTAAAGAGAGCCATTTTGGTATGAGGATGCGCGTTTCGTGCCGAGCGGTAGCGAGGCGCGAAAAAGCAACCGAAACCAAAATGGCTCTTTACACTCGAAATACATACAAAATTTTTTCTACGGTCCTAAATAAATAACAAAATTGTTAAATAATTGAAATTTCGATACACACCATTTGATGAAGTCGTTGTACCGCCGTTCATAAAGGCCGTGCGATTTGGCCGGCAACAACACTCGTTGGTTGCTGTCTGGGTCGCTTCAAATACTTCAGGCGGGGTGTAATTACCTTCAGATTCCATCTTCAACTTCACAAAAACTCACAAACTCAATAAATCTGTTGCGTGATGATGGACGCACCGTGATGCAATTGTCAATAATTTAGCCAGTTCCAGAAAAATGACGAATTAAATTAATAATCAGGTTAGCCATGGCGATGCGTAAAGTAAAATGAAGTGACGCGATTATTTCATTAACACATTGTTTACGTGGTTGCGATGCTAAAATGGTAACTAGGGAAAAAATTTGTGAATCGCTAACTTTTCGCATTGACAGTGACATAGTCAGTTTTAAAAGTGACCGTAGAAAAACAATATTTTTATTCCATTTTCATTGAAAAATCTATCACAAACATTTCTAGAAGCAAAATTCACGCACTTTCGCTGAAAAACGTTCTGTTCCACATCATCACACATAAATTTTCACAAAAATCGACATCATGTCACATAAATTATACAAAAACTGTCATCACGTCACTTGAAATTATACAAAATACGATATTTATATTCAGCACACGATGAAAATTGAACAAAAATCACGCAATCACACATCATCTCACATAAATTTACACAAAAATCGACATCATGTCACATAAGTTATACAAAAACTGACATCATGTCACTTGAAAGTATACAAAAAAACGATATTTTATTCAACACACGATAAAAATTGAACAAAAATCACGCAATTACACGCCATCTCACATAAATTTACACAAAATCGACATCATGTCACATAAATTATACAAAAACTGCCATCATGTCACTTGAAATTATACAAAAAACGACATTTTTACTCAACACACGACGAAAATTGAACAAAAATCACGCAATTACACGCCATCTCACATAAATTTTTACAAAAAGCGACATCATGTTACATAAACTATGCATAATTTTGCAAATGTTTTACACTTTTTATAAAATGCATCGCTCAAAATTAAAAAAAATAGCAATTTCGTTGAAAAAATCTTTTACCACAAGCATTTCGATAAACAAAATTCAAAAATTCTTGTACTTTTGATGGAAATACACACAATTTCGTTGAAAAATTTGCAAATGTTTTACACTTTTTTATAAAATGTATCGCTCAAAATTAAAAGAAATCACAATTTTTTAAATTATATCACACCATTATGAAATCGTAGATTGATTTTTTGAAATTTTACACTTTGTAGCTGTAAAATAACTTCAAATACTAATATTTTAGCTTTAGATTTTGTAATTATTTCAGATTCGTGAAAAACAAAAGCAGAGTAGAAATCAAAACGCAAACACTTTGTAATAAACAAATATATTGTTCTTATTTCGTATAATACTTAATAATATAAATATAAATGTACAGCTGAATGTCTTATTTTCTAAAAATTCGCTAGCAATTTACAAAACTGTAGTTTGAGGTGCACGACATTTCAAATTAAAAAGGCTGCAAGTAATAAAATCAGAATTTCATTGTGTCATTTTAAAGTTTAAGATGCACCCAATCTAGAATTCCCTTCGTTTTTGGTGTTGATGACATCTGCCTTAGATGCGTTTTTCTAACGGCCCTTTTTTGGAGGCGTTTCCTTATCGGCGTTCTTCTGACTGAACCTTTTTGATGTGGACTTGGATGAATAGCTGGTGTTTTTAATTTATATTCTAAATCGGACTCGCAGTTATCAGTTTCCATTTCGGTTTTTCCTGTAGTACCAGTCGGGGTTGGCTTCTTTTGCTGTTTAGGTTTAGCTAGCAGCACATTAGCAACGTTAAGGTCTTTGATGTAATCAGCAAACTGTAGGCGTCCGGGTGGATTAATAGTTTTTCGAGGCCGCAGAGTGTCGTGAACTAAATCGACTATGTTAGACGCCGGTAAAATTTCACCCTTTATAGTAACGGTACCCTTGTGATCCCAGCTCACATCGTTTGAGGCACTCAAAATGCGTAGGAAAACTTCAGCTTTTTTCTTAAAAGTTTTGGAAAGTGTAGATAAAATAATGGCATTTGATAGGCTGTTACTGGTTGTTTCAATGGGTATTTTGATTGGCTGCCGTGCCTGGTTTGTGAAATGAAGGTACCTTTGTAAAACCTGATTGTACTGGATCCATTTATCGTGATGAGAATTTGGACTTTAAAACTTTTTGCATTTCGTCATCAAGCTGTGATAATATATTTTTCTCCGCATCATCGCCAGACTTAAGACGTTGGACAAATTCCGGGGATACAATCAACATCTTCCGCTCTTTGTCCATTTTAGTCGAAAAGGAGCTCAGTCGTTTGTTCTGGTAGAGCCGTCATGAATAAACTAGCTTAAAATCAAGACTTTCATAATAAATATATAAAAAAATATGACAGGTACGGGAATCGAACCCGTATTCTCTCTCGAGATCAGAGCTTGAATCTGACGCCTTAACCATTC
This sequence comes from Agriotes lineatus, assembly GCA_940337035.1. NCBI lineage: Eukaryota > Metazoa > Arthropoda > Insecta > Coleoptera > Elateridae > Agriotes > Agriotes lineatus. Next base: position 7,251,990 of record OW679203.1, on the reverse strand, counting down.
GGCCAACCTGCCTCCCTATATAAACGAGCACTCTCTGCATAATTAAGAAAACATATAGTTTAAAAAGCCTTCTACATACAATTTCATACAATATTTCATATAAATTAAGCCATGTACAAATTTCTAAATCGGTTTTGATATATATTTTATCGAAAGACTTGACCCTCAGCTACCATTTTATTATTTGTCGTGATGCGTCATCGTTGAATTTACGAGAGCCAACCTGTCTGCTGTGTGACACACACCGTGTTTCCACACCTTTTTATATTAAAATTCTATAAAATCAGAGGTCCAAACTGCTGCCGCATCAGGTAACAGAGTACAATGGTTTAAAACGTGTTAGTGCGGCATCAGTCGGGCCTCTGGTTTTATAGAATTTTTAAATACAAAGGGATGGAGACATTGCGTACGTCACACAGCAGACAGGTTGGCTCTTGTAAATTAAACGATGACGCTTCACGACAAATAATAAAATGGTAGCTGAGGGTCAAGTCTTTCGATAAAATATATATCAAAACCGATTTAGAAATTTGTACATGGCTTAATTTATATGAAATATTGTATGAAATTGTATGTAGAAGGCTTTTTAAACTATATGTTTTCTTAATTATGCAGAGAGTGCTCGTTTATATAGGGAGGCAGGTTGGCCGAATGGTTAAGGCGTCAGATTCAAGCTCTGATCTCGAGAGAGGATACGGGTTCGATTCCCGTACCTGTCATATTTTTTTATATATTTATTATAAAAGTCTTGATTTTAAGCTAGTTTATTCACGACGGCTCTACCAGAACAAACGACTGAGCTCCTTTTCGACTAAAATGGACAAAGAGCGGAAGGTGTTGATTGTATCGCCGGAATTTGTCCAACGTCTTAAGTCTGGCGATGATGCGGAGAAAAATATATTATCACAGCTTGATGACGAAATGCAAAAAGTTTTAAAGTCCAAATTAACTGATCACGATAAATGGATCCAGTACAATCAGGGTTTACAAAGGTACCTTCATTTCACAAACCAGGCACGGCAGCCAATCAAAATACCCATTGAAACAACCAGTAACAGCCTATCAAATGCCATTATTTTATATACACTTCCCAAAACTTTTAAGAAAAAAGCTGAAGTTTTCCTACGCATTTTGAGTGCCTCAAACGATGTGAGCTGGGATCACAAGGGTACCGTTACTATAAAGGGTGAAATTTTACCGGCGTCTAACATAGTCGATTTAGTTCACGACACTCTGCGGCCTCGAAAAAATATTAATCCACCCGGACGCCTACAGTTTGCTGATTACATCAAAGACCTTAACGTTGCTAATGTGCTGCTAGCTAAACCTAAACAGCAAAAGAAGCCAACCCCGACTGGTACTACAGGAAAAACCGAAATGGAAACTGATAACTGCGAGTCCCATTTAGAATATAAATTAAAAACACCAGCTACTCATCCAAGTCCACATCAAAAAGGTTCAGTCAGAAGAACGCCGATAAGAAAACGCCTTCAAAAAAGGGGCGTTAGAAAAACGCCTCTAAGGCAGATGTCATCAACACCAAAAACGAAGGGAATTCTAGATTGGGTGCATCTTAAACTTTAAAATGACACAATGAAATTCTGATTTTATTACTTGCAGCCTTTTTAATTTGAAATGTTGTGCACCTCAAACTACCGTTTTGTAAATTGCTAGCAAATTTTTAGAAAATAAGACATTCAGCTGTACATTTATATTTATATTATTAAGTATTATACGAAATAAGAACAATATATTTGTTTATTACAAAGTGTTTGCGTTTTTTATTTCTACTCTGCTTTTGTTTTTCACGAATCTGAAATAATTACAAAATCTAAAGCTAAAATATTAGTATTTGAAGTTATTTTACAGCTACAAAGTGTAAAATTTCAAAAAATCAATCTACGATTTCATAATGGTGTGATATAATTTAAAAAATTGTGATTTCTTTTAATTTTGAGCGATACATTTTATAAAAAAGTGTAAAACATTTGCAAATTTTTCAACGAAATTGTGTGTATTTCCATCAAAAGTACAAGAATTTTTGAATTTTGTTTATCGAAATGCTTGTGGTAAAAGATTTTTTCAACGAAATTGCTATTTCTTTTAATTTTGAGCGATGCATTTTATAAAAAGTGTAAAACATTTGCAAAATTATGCATAGTTTATGTAACATGATGTCGCTTTTTGTAAAAATTTATGTGAGATGGCGTGTAATTGCGTGATTTTTGTTCAATTTTCGTCGTGTGTTGAGTAAAAATGTCGTTTTTTGTATAATTTCAAGTGACATGATGGCAGTTTTTGTATAATTTATGTGACATGATGTCGATTTTGTGTAAATTTATGTGAGATGGCGTGTAATTGCGTGATTTTTGTTCAATTTTCATCGTGTGTTGAATAAAATATCGTTTTTTTGTATACTTTCAAGTGACATGATGTCAGTTTTTATATAATTTATGTGACATGATGTCGATTTTTGTGTAAATTTATGTGAGATGATGTGTGATTGTGTGATTTTTGTTCAATTTTCATCGTGTGTTGAATATAAATATCGTATTTTGTATAATTTCAAGTGACGTGATGACAGTTGTTGTATAATTTATGTGACATGATGTCGATTTTTGTGAAAATTTATGTGTGATGATGTGGAACAGAACGTTTTTCAGCAAAAGTGCGTGAATTTTGCTTCTAGAAATGTTTGTGATAGATTTTTCAATGAAAATGGAATAAAAATATTGGTTTTGTCGTTTTTGGTTAGAACTTTTTCAGCGAAATTGTGTTTTTATTCAAATATTACTAAAATTGCTGCAGAAATTGCTGTTTTTTATTCAAATCTTGCTAAAATTGCAACAAGTTAGAGAAAAAAGTGTAAAACATTTGCAAAATTATGCTTTGAAATAACTCTAAAAACTGCTTTTACATCATTTTCGTTTTACAAAACGGTTTATAAAACGAATTGTGATTATTTTTTAAGTGAAATAATGTGAGATGGTGTATTTTTTATCGCTTATTGGATAAAAATGTCGTGTCAGAACATTTTTTCAACGAAATTGAGCGTTCTTATTCAAAATTATGTTAATTTGTGGTCAATTGCGTTTTTATTTTCGTCCGTTTGCATTTATACTGGAATTTTTAAAACTAAAACAGAACATTTTTCAACGAAATTCTCTGTTTTATTCAAATTTATGTTAATTTGTGGTCTATTGCGTTTTTCTTTTCGTCCGTTTGCATTTATACTGGAATTTTTTAAACTAAAATGCAGTTTTTATCGATATAATGACACAATTTCAGACGTTTACTTATAAAATAGGGTTCCGTGGTGAGAAGAAACAGTTTATTTCGAAAGAAGTCGCTGTTTTCGTTAAAATGTTCTAATTTACCAATTTACATTAAGTTGTTATATACAAATTGACCGTGAAAAATCTCTACATTTACAATAGCACAGTTTGATTCTTCCACTTTGTCAAAAGACCCATCTTATATACGCACAATAACTAAAAGTTTTACGTATTTATAATACTTTGCAATTATTTACTCAACACTTTTCGCGATTTAAAATAATTATTCACATGTGGCTAGGGTTCAAATCCGACTTGGGCCACCGCAAAAAGCTTTTTTTTAATTAAATAAATGATGAGTAAGACGGCAGACTTCGGCGTGACGTAATCAAGCCACAAAAGGCACAGCGTAATTATAAAACTCAAGCACGAAATAAAATAATGTCTATTTATTTTTAAAAGCGACAAAAATCATATGAACCAAATCGTTAGAAAATCGCAAAACGCTTATGCATATATTTTTTAAAACACGTCTAATATACAGGGTGAGGCACATAAAGTGTTACAGAGCGATAGCACTCAAACTATTGATCATATCCAACAATGTTTCAGACAAAAGTTTCAGTGTTCGAGAAGGCCGTCATACTGGACTACTCTATTTTTTTATCGGTGGAGGCGCTGAAGCTACGTCAAGGTCAACTCCACTTTTTTAAATGGAACTATGTATTTTTTTTCGATGACATTATTACCGATTTTAAGACGAATTCAGAGACCTGCAACACAAGGTCATTCTAGTCACGCAAAGTTTAAAGATAAAGATAGTCGAAAAATCGAAAAATATTGGAATAATCACTTTCAAAGGATCCACTAACCTTGGTTTGGGTCTACATACAGAAGATGCTCGAAGTGATGACCCTCGACTTGTAAGCACTTGTTATTTCGCTAATGAAAAGACCGTTTAACTTCAGCCAACATTTGTGGTGTAATTTCGGTACATGCTCGGCGTATTCTGTCTTTCATGTCGTCAGGCGTGATAGGTGCTACCGCCATTAGGCGATCTTTGACAAAACCCCATAAAAAGTAATCTGGTGATGTTAGATCTGGCGAACGAGGTGGCCAAGCTACAGGACCGCCTCGTCCTATCCACTTTTCGCCAAAAATCTCATTTAGCACTTGTCTTAAACACATAGCATAATGGGGTGGTGCACCGTCGTGTTGATTCGTGTTTGTTGCACTGTTGCATTTTTCTATTTTTCGACTATTTTCATACTTTGCGTAACTAGAATGACCTTGTGTTGCTGGTCGCTGAATTCGTCTTCAAATCGGTAATAATGTCATCGAAAGAAAAATACATGGTTCCATTTAAAAAAGTGGAGTTGACCTTGACGTAGCTTCAGCGCCTCCACCGATAAAAAAATAGAGTAATCCAGTATGACGGCCTTCTCGAACACTGAAACTTTTGTCTGAAGCATTTTTGGATGTGATCAATAGTTTGAGTGCTATTGCTCTGTAACACTTTAGGTGCCTCACCCTGTATATTTTTTAAATACTTGGAAAGAATGACGAAATACCTTCAAGCATATTAAAACTATAGACATTTTGAGCGAGTGCCAAAGATAAAGTTACAGCAGTCAATAAGAGCGAGTGAGATAGGAAATTTCTACTTTACATAAAGTATGAGTGCAGACAAGATGTCCCCTGCAGAGTCGGTGATATCATAGCAAATTCCTTTGTCTGTGCTAACAATCAAGTTAAAGCCGGCATTTCAAGGCTTCAAATTGCACAAAAACAAATTAGGCGCACCGATATTCATATAGCTTTCAAATTTTCAGCGGCTTTCATAAATAATTTAATTATAAATACTTTAATAAAATACAACAGCGGCTAAAAAATAATTCATTAAATTCTATTTGGCCTTTACAAGAAACCAGACAGAGCGCGAAAATGGCTGATTTACCAATTGAAATTCAAAAACGGAGGCCAGAGAGTAGAAGCGAGCGGACATTGCCATCCATATAGCAGGCACAAATTATAAAATAATTAATTATGGCCCAACCAAATGCAAAAACACTTTTTTAAAATTACTACAATTCATTTGACACCACAAGCTATGCAATTCCAATTTTATATATAACATTTTCGAAAAAATAATTTGTTTCAAAAGCTGGGCTCGTGACGTCACAGCAGTGAAATGGCTTTCCGATAAACATTAAAATCTGCAGCAGCTCCGTGATGTTGTGGCACTAATGGGTGTAGCTAAATTTGTGCAACACGAACGTAGAGCGTTCAAATCCCCGGTAGGCCTGAGATTTTTTTAAATATAAACAACCATTATGCGATGCAAGAGAGAGACAACCAAGGAGTAGAAGAGAAAGAGAGAGATCTACCAGTTTGAAATTCAAATATTTCCGCGAAAATTCAAAATTAAAAACGACAAGCGTGAGAAGTGCGCGCGCAGAAAACCAAGATGGCCGACACCCCGGGATGTTTAAAATAAAAAAATTGAACTTAGAAAAAAAAATCTGAATATTTAAAATTCAAATATTCGCGCCTGAAAACCAAGATGGCCGACGTGTAATTCCAGAAGTCCGCCGCGTAATTTAATCGGAAGCTAATACGTAATTTAATCAGTAGCACATATGTAAATTAAATATCAAACTTCATATGTGATTAACTAGATCAAATCGCGGATTCGCGGTTTAATTAGAGCATTTGATTCGCGGTTTAATCAAAATTTGATTGACAGCTATCACAATCAAGGTGTCTCTATACTACTTATATCCCTCTTTTACGCGTCGACAATTTGATCCAAACTGACCGGCAAATCACTCAAAATCACATCGCAAACCGCCGATCGTTTTGGATGAAATTGTCGACGCTTTTGCGATGTTCATCGTCTGTGGCAGTGATCGGCCATCGGCTGCGTTTTTCGTCATCAATTAGGGCTTTTCCGGGCTCGTAACCACGAAATTTTATTACCTAGCGATTCACAGTAGCCCTATCAACAGTATAGTCACTATAGACGGCCTTTAAACGAAGACGAATCTCTGTAGAAATCACGTTTTCAGCACTTAAAAATTCTTTAACTGCGAGCTGTTTAACTCGCCTTGACATAGCACGCGAACACCTCTCAACTTCCGCTACTAAAATATGAACTGGTGAACGAAACTCCTTCAAACTTGGCATCCGCATAGAGGAGGGATGTAGCTTCCAAATGCAACCATGCGCGTCTCCGTAGGTCATTTCGTTCGCGTTCTACAAGCATGTGTGCATTACATTTCAGCCCACCCTCGTATACAAAAGTAAGCTGGTAATCAAATCATAACTTTTTTTGTACGGCAATACTTCTTTACCATGGCAACCATTAACACACTGAAAGCACTGTATCTGTACAATAATATTCCTGTATCGTACATGGCAACCATTACCATGCTTCTTCTTTTTCTTCAATCCGCAGATTGGTTGGAAGAAGAAGCATGCTACAGCCCATAAACTATTGAAGAAGCAGGAATGTTATGAAGCATAACAGCCTTAGATATCTTAAAATTATCTCTCTATGATCTCGGATTGCAAAACAACAGCTGCGGGATGAAGTCCGCCCAGGGGAGGAACTTGTTTCTAATATATAACAATTGACGTAACAATTGCTATTTTTCACCAGTGTACTTTGCGATATATGTGCCTAAGGTGGGAGCGTTTATACCAAATGTGCGTCCCACGTATTTTTCGTCCTTTTGTAGCAAGGGATTGTTATTCAGTATCATCGATGGACACGACTCCCTCATGAGGGTGAAAGTAACGTGAGTGGATTTTGCGCGATAATACGCTACAGTTTTAACTATGAATCAAGAGGCAAGATTACAGTCCTGATGTGAAGTCATTATTGCGCTATCGTCTGAAAAAGTAAAGATTTCGGTGGTACTAGACGTGATTGGACTTCACCATACTTGACCAAGAAGTGTTTGTCAGTTAAATGCAATTGTAATACTTTACAGAACTGGTGGCATAGGCTTTACTTTGCAGATGAAATTATTATATCAGACCTGTCAAAGACATGTGAGACGTCAAAGAAGACCACAATTTAATTTCTTTGGCAATACGATGCACTGGTTCGACTGCCGAATGCTGATGACGTAATCCAAATTGGTGGCTTGGTATGAGCCGTTTTTTATCCGAGAGGGGTTTTATTCCGGTCAAAAACACCTGCTAAGAAGCTAATAATTGGTTACGGGTTGTTGTTTGATTGCTTTTTTGAAAAAGCGAAGGCATAGTTTTGGTTTTCTTGGATCTTTTAGGAATATTCTTTAGCTATTTTAGGCATCTGACATCTCCGGCTGGACATTCAGGTAAGTAAATTGTTTTTTTTTCTAAGTTGTGGACATTTTTTCTTTTGGAGGTCTTTCCAAATTGAACACCCTTTGTAATTTGTGGCATGATTTTTACCAAAATTTAACATTCTTACTTTGCTTTTTTCTGGCAAATTAATCTGTGACGTAGTTGCCTGCACATTTCACGCAGCTCGAGTTTTGACTGCAGTATTTTCTGGGATGGCCGAATCGTTGGCACTTAGGGTACTGAGGCACTTCGCGTTTGGAATGGGGTGGTTCTGCGATTATGTTGAATAGTTTGATCGCAGTGTAAATATCTCTATTGATCGGTTTGACGATCGTCTCAACGTTGACGAGAGGCAGCCAAGCTACTTTTTTTATTCACCTTTTTGCCGGATACCTACAGTATATAAAATGCTCATTTCATTTATGACATGTGACAGATTTTTTTAAGCCCAAGGTATTTCTTAAAGAAAAATGTATAAAATAAACTTTATAATAGATGCATTTTTTAGCCCCTTAGGATAAATTAATTTCTACCTGTTATTGGAAGTTCAAAACTAAACATCCTAATTTAACCATTAAAACTGACTTTTATGGAAAATTTGACTCCAACTGAATATTCAAAAGTCGATCTTCAGCGTTTTGCCTGTTTGGCTACAGCTGTTTATCTGAGTTACTTTAAAACATCTTAAAATGATATTTAGATGTATTGTGTTAGCAGATGCCAATTTCATCTTGCACGAGCTTCCATCATAACTTATCCAAATATGACTAAGCTCGAGTTATAATGTTCAATTCACAGTTAGTTTTCATTAATTTTTGAATAATATTTCCATTTTTCTGATTTATATCATCTAAACATCACCTTTACGATTTACGGTAGATAATGAAACACATCAATTATTCTCTTCTTCAGTTCAGCCATTATATGCAGAGTGCTGAACATTGATCTCTCTCATCTAATTCTAAATTTATTATCGTTAGAAATGTTTAGTGTCATAGCTGTCATTGTCTTCAAGCATATTCTTTTACATCGCTTCAGCAGCTGCTTTGCGATCTGCATTGAAACGCATCCATTAGTCGTCTCTTCTTAATTTCAGTCATTATCTGTTCAGTGCTGCACGTAGATCTCTCCCATCTGCTACCAAATGTACTGTCGTTGGCACAATTGGGTGTCATTGTCTGCTACCGTAGATAAAACAAGACACATCCACCATTTTCTTCTTTATTTCCGCCATTATTTGTCCATTGCTTCCAAATTTATTATCGTTGACACTATTTGGTGTCATTCTCTGCTATGGCATTCTTGTACATCTCCTAAGTAGCCCCATTAAGGTCTACGGTAGCTATGATGACACACATCCATTATTATTTTCTTAATTTCAGCCATTATTTGTCCAGTGCTGAACACAGATCTCTGCCGTCTGCTTGTAAAGTGATTATCTTAGTCTTTATTTGGTGTCATTGTCTGCTACCACGTCGTTTTATATTATCTAAGCAACTCCTTTATGATGTACGGTAAATAGAGTGCGACGTATCCATTATTTTCTTCTTCATTTCAGCCATTATCTGTACGGTGCTGAACATTGACCTCTCTAATTCCAATTGTATTATCGCTCGAAATGTTTAGTCTAAAATCATATCATTTTATGTCGCTTAAGCAGATCCTTTACGGTCTGCTATGGAACACATCCATTATTTTTTTCTTAATTTTAACCATTTTCTGTCCATTGCTGAACATAGATCTGTCCCACCTGCTTTGAAATTTATTATCTTTAGCACTGAACAAGAAGTTGCTTCGCGATCTACTGTAGATGTGACGAGACACATCCATTATTCTCTTCTTCTTTTGAGCCATTATTTTTCGAGTGTCGAACATAGATCTCTACCCTCTGCTTCCAAATTTATCATCTTTGGCTGTAAGATGTTTCATATAGCCTAAGCCGCACCTTTACGCTCTGCGGTAAATAAAACAAGATACACTCGTTATTCTCTTCTATATTTCAGCCATTATTTGTCCAGTGCTGGATAGAAATCTGTCCTATCTGTTTCCAAATCTATTATTGCTAGCACCATTTGGTGTTATTGTTTGCTAATACGTTGTTTTATATCGTCTAAGTATCTCCCATACAGTCTACGGTAGATGCGAATAACGAAATATATCCATTATTCTCTTCTTTACATCAGCCATTATTTTTCCAGTGCTGAACTTAGAACGCTTCTATTTTTGATCTCAAAAGTTTTAACATTGGCACTATTTGGTATTATTGTCTGGTAGCAAGGCCTTTAATATTTCCTAAGCGTCTCCTTTACGGTTTACGGTAAATGAAACAAGACACGCCCATTATTCTCTTCCTTATTTCAGCCATCATTTGTGCAGTGCTGAACATAGATGTATCCCATCTGATTCCAAATTTATTATTGTTAGCACTATTTGTTGTCATGGCTTGCTAATACGTTATTTTGTGTCGTCTAAGCATCTCCTATAGAGTATATGGTAGATATACGAAACACATTCATTATTCTCTTCTTCATATCAGCCACTATTTTTCTAGTGCTGAACACAGATATCTTTCATTTGCTTTCAAAATTTTTATCGGCACTATTTGGCATAATTGTCTGCTAGCACGTTCTACTATACCGTCTAAACAGCTCCTTTAGGGTCTACGATAGATATAACGGCGCACATAAGGTGTTTTATTTATTTCAGCCAATACTTGTCCAGTTCTAGACATAGACTCTGCCATTTGCTGCAAGTTGATCATCTTTGGCATTATTTGGTATCATTGGCTGCTGGATAGATTTTTATATCGTTTAAGCGCATCATTTACGTCTACAGTAGATATACCAAGACACATCCATTATTTTATTCTTTATTTTAGCCATTATTTGTACAGTACTGAAAACGGATCTTTCCGATCTGCTTCGAAATTTATTATCGTTGGCACTTTTGGAGCCATTGTCTGTTAGCACAATTTTATATACTGCCTAAGGATATCTTTTGCGGTCTACGGTAAGTATAAGAGGACATATTCATTATTCTCTTCTTTATTTCAGCCAATATTTGTCCAGTGCTGAACATAGATCTATCCCATCTGCTTCCAAATTTATTATCGTTAGCAGTATTTCGTGTCAGTGTCTGCTAGCACGTTCTTTTATATCGTCTAAGCAACTCCTTTAGGGTCTACAGGAGATATAACGGCACACATCCATTAGTCTTTTATTTATTTCAGCCATTACTTGTCCCGTGCTGGAAATAGATCTTTGCTATTTGATTTCAAATTTATTATCATTGGCACTATTTGGTATCATTGCTTGCTAGAACATTTTTTATATCGCATAAGCATATCCTTTACGTCTACAGTAGACGTGTCGAAACACATTCATTATTCTCTTTTTTATTTCAGCCAATATTTGTCCAACGCTGAATATAGATCTATCTCATATGCTTCCAAATTTTCTGTCGTAGGCACTATTTGGTGTCATTGTCTGCTAGCAAATTCTTTCATATCGTCTAGGTAGCTCCTTTTGGGTCTACTGTAGCTATAACATAACACATCTTAAATTCTCTTCTTCATCTCAGTCATTATTTGTCCAGCGGTGAACATAAATCTTTGCCATTTGCTTTGAACTTTATTATCGGTGGAACTGTTTGATATCATTGTCTGCTGGAATGTTCTTTTAGATCGCCTCAGTACATTCTTTATAGTCTAGGGTAGTTAAAACGAGACATATCTAGGATTATCTTCCTTTTTCAATGCTGAAAATAGATCTATTCCATCTGCTTTCAAATTTATAATCCTTAGCACTATTTGATGCTATTCTTTCCTAGAACAATTTTTATATGGTCTAAGCAGCTCCTTGAGAATCTACGATAGATATAACGAGACACATATATTGTTATTTTTTATTTCAGGCCTTATTGGTTCAATGGTGAACATCTATCTCCTCCATTTGTTTTGAAATTTATTATCGTCTGTACTATTTGGCATCATTGTCTGCTAGAACGTTCTTTATATCGTCTATGCAGATCCTTTACCGTCTACGCTAGATATAACGAGACGCATCCATTGTTTTCTTCTTTTTTCAGCCATTATTTATGAAGTGATGAACATACATCTCTGCTATCTGCTTCTAAATTTATTAAAGTTGGCACCATTTGGTGACATATTGATGAAAGGTGTAGCGCCTTTACGACAATTTCCGGGCATTCAAGCAGCTTCAATGGAGCTTGGCGAACAGGCTTGACGAAAGAAAACTGGTCAGCTGCATCTCAAAGCGTCACGGAAGAATCGACAACAGCCGTTCAAAGGAGGACTTCTGACACATTGGCTTTAATCTACGTGCGTTATAACGAACGATGTTCCAGGACTACGTCGGTCTGCAAAGAGTTGGCGTGATGATACAGAACTCCCTCAAATATCCCAATCGGGGAACGAAATGAAATTCAATTGCACAACACTGAGAAGAGAAACGGAATTTAAAGTGCGTAGGCTGTGCCTTGGGGAATTATTAATTCCGACGGCGTCTAAAAATGCCAGTGGTGAAGTCAATTTTAAACTACCATAACGAATATGTTAAAAATGTACCATTACAACGTTTTTAATAGCTCAAAGTATAACTTACTCGCAGAAAATTGCTTGACAACTGATAGTTTTCAGCTAAGCTTAAATTGTTATTTTTGAATATTACGTTTTTATTCTCAAAGAGCTGATAGAAATGTTCTTCGAAACATGTAGAAAATACAAAAAAAAACAGCTTGAACCTCGGATTCGTTCTCTCAATTCTTTTTACTGCTTATTTGACATCTTCTTAAACTGCATGGAAATTATATGTTATTTCGTATTTGAATTTGTTGTTCCCCTAAATCACGACAACTAAATGAATTTGATGAATCCTTTCCAGCACCAAGGTTCTAAGCCGAACTACCGAATTAAAAGCCCAGCCATCTTACTACTGCGCCATCAAGCTTCTTATGACATGTACTACTTGGAGAATTCAAATATCGTCAAAGACCAATCATAACTGGTATATGGTTTGGTCGTCTTGTACAATGTACATATAGCATAATTTTAATTCATTTATTAAGTTAGGTTAAGTGGAAGAACAACATTAGTTGAACTTCACCTTTTTTCTGTATCCCAGAAAATAAAGCCATTTATTACTATTATTATTATGACTTATCTAAACTAATTAATTAAACTTTAATCATTTGTTGTATTTACAGATTCATGAAATGGTTGTTCATCCTGTTGGGGAAAGATTTTAATATCATAAAACCTAACAGCAAATCCGTTATTGGTAAGTCTTATTTGATTTCTGTGATTGAACTTATTACAGCAACATTTTGTTTAGGGACAACTCGTAGAACTACTACTTCACTTTTCCCAGACTGGTTGATTTTAAACGTGATTTATCGAGGGCATGCGCTTCATATACTATTAAAATATGCAATATACTATACTGCTATACTGAACCTTGTTATTATTAAACCCATTATTGTTTTTAAAAAATCAAATGATTAGAAAAAGAAATTCGCGTCAATGTTTTTTTTATCATTTAGTTGTTCTATACTTGTTATACAGTTTTCTCGTAGGTAGTAGCTCCTGTTGCCATAGCTGATTGACGTGGGGCAATATAATTGTTTTGCATATAAATAAATGTCTACAAGTGCTTACATCGAAAATTACTTGACGTTAAAAGAAAGCATTATAAGTAGAAATAAAGAAAATTGCGAAAGAAGCAGGAAAATAGAGTTAAAATAGGGCACACGAAGGTTACTATCGATGGCGACGAATCCATGTGGGAAGATAACAAAAAGTTGTACTCAAAGATCAAGCACTTACACTGAAAATCAAAAGGCTAGACAACGAAAACGAAACCTGCAAAAGATAAGGTTAAAGAAAAACGGCACAGAATTTGGGAATTGGCCACCTGAGATGTGAGGAGTTGGGACGCTAAAGAATATAAACAAAAGGCTGTTTTATAATAAAGATTAATAAATTTTAATTACATTTAATATTAATAACATTAATAGAAGATGTTAGGTCAATTTATATTCGTAGCGCCACTTGTGGAAATTAGGTAGTTCTTTCTCATTTTTGGCTAAGCCGACCCCGTCAGATTGTTGTATAAGTAGAGGAATGTAACGTTCCTCGTTTCAGACTGCTGACAATGCATACTAAAAGGATCTCACAGATTGTGTGGGCGGCTTTCGCTGCCATTAATAACGTCCGCATAACTCCATGAGAAATTACCTTTTCTGCCGTTACACCTCTCACGACGAGGAAAAGCATTCTTGGCAGCATAATCTCGAACTGAGTCAATCGGGGTTTGAAAGTCAAGTCCGCGTGTCGATATTCGATTGCCAGGCCACCTTACTTTGCGGTGGCACGGTCATCCAATATTGAGTCAGTGGCATCGAAGCGAATAAGTTCGGCGTGTGGAAGTTGCGTAAAGACTGGAAGCTCTTTTATCGTGGAATAGTTTCTTCAACTACGGCCAACCTCCGGGATCAACCCTGGTGGCTTCCGAATAAATTACGAACAGCGAAGGAGGAATCTCATAGCAAATCGCAAATCCAGTCCCACTTCAAATCACATTTTTAACGTTTCGCCCAGTGCGAACGCGATTTTGGGAATTATAAATGAATTCGCGCATTCTCTCATGGCGTATTTCACGTTAGGTATCGGGGCGCTGCATTTTTAGCCCGCGCGGGCAGAGATAAACGATGTCATCGCGGAGAGTCGCAGGTATTCCGCCGCGCATCTAAAGGCTCTCCCGCTCTAACAAACCGGCGTAAACCGTCGATTACACCAGCCCAGGGTATATAAAGAGAAACTGAAGCCATTACAGAGAGAATTTTTCCCGAACCTCTTCCAGACCTGATTTCGCTCAGGAGAGCCTCTGAGCTCTTCGAAAATCTTCCTAAACCTTTCTTCTAGCCTAATCTCACTCAGGAGGGTCTCTAGACTCTTCGAGGAGACTCCTTCCAGCTGTCCAGCACCTGGTTACTAGGGGGGTCATCCGAGACTCATCAGTAACGTTTCCCAGCACCTGGTTACTATGCGATCATCCGAGACTCATCAGTAACGTTTCCCAGCACCTGGTTACTAGGCGATTCATCCCGGACTCCTCGGTGACGATTCCCAACACCTAGTTATTAGGGGAACTAAACCGAGCAAGCCGACGACGATTCCTAACTCCTAATTAATAAGGAAGCTAAATCGAGTTCGCCGACGATGATCCCCAGTACCTGGTTACCAGGGTGATTAAACCGAGCTAGCCGGTGACGGTCCCGTCCATGAGCTAATTTTCCCGCACCTGGACAAGGAAGCTGACGTAATTAAGTCCATTAATTGCGTCCGGAGCGGCTTGGCACCATCGAAGCCGAAAACGCGCACTAGGAGGCCCAGTCTAGAAAGCCAGTTGTCGGCTTCCAGAGTTACGCACGTTTGAATTGAGAGCAATTCCACGGGGATCATCGTCAACAACAAACAGCGGGGTTATTCGATCGAAATTCACTTAAAGTAGGGACAAGAAATCACACGACGTCCGCCCCCAAGCAAATTTTAGTGACGTCATAAATACCACCATTAGATTTACAAAACCGATATTTATTTTCTTCTTTACAGCTCATTTTAAATCATGCGTTTGGTTTAAGCTTAATCAATTATCAATGGAAAATTAACAATTGAATGTACATATAGCTTTCATGATGAATAATAAACCAAAAACGTAAATGTGAGACTTTAACGCTTCAGTGTTGGTGATAAAATATCACTAACACTACGTTTATGTTTGTATTCGATAGATAGTATCGAACCTGCTGCACTGTGTTGACTGTTGAGGTTGAGAGTGTTTTTGTGTTTGAAAAGCCGATCTTTTCAGAACAAAACCTGCGTTTTAGTGTTGAGGTCTTAGTGTTTAACATGCCTAAACCATTGAGTAGCCAATTCAAGCAACTTTTTGCCAACTTGATAAGTTATTTCGAACGTGAACGAGATAATGGAGGGCCAATAGTTGCACTTACTGTAGTTAGAGAGGTATGTGAATAAAAGATTTAGTCGAAATTTTAAGCATAACATGTAATTTGTAATTTCAGAGGGTTGCAGATGCATTACAACTGAGAAAATCTGATGTATCATCAGTTTAACAAGCTGTTAAAAGCAACGAAGTTCTTCGCAGCCCAAAGAAAAAGAGACCTCGCCGCAAACCTGTGAGAGATGTGGATGATTTTCACTCAACTGCGATACGGAATGTTATTTATGAAATGTATGAAACCAGTAAGTATCACACTATTGAAAAACTCTGAAATTATATTTGGTATTCCAAGCTTAAACCTAAATTTCGACTAATAAATAAACGATTATATTATCATTAGGTAGTTTTTTTTATTAATTGTAAATGATTGTCATTTTTTAGAACAACACGTAACAAGGCAGACATGGTTGCAAAAATTAAAAGAACGCGACATTTTTCAAGGTGGCAAGTCATCCTTAGGTTACGTTTTAAGGGACATAGGATTTCGGTGGAAGAAGGATGACCCTCGTAGGGGGTTAATGGAACTAGCCCACGTTGCATTTGCAAGAGAACAGTTTCTGCAATCGTATGTTAGAAACTTAAATTCAGACCGTCCATTGGAATTTGTGTTTATTGATGAGACATGGGTGTTTGAAAATGATACAGTTTTAAGATCCTGGCAGGATGATAATAAGAAAAGCGTCAAAAGGATAAAGGTTGGTGGACATAGGTATACATTTTAGATTTATTAAAGTGTAGTACTTATTTGCTTACAGCTATGCCTTTTCAGGTACATTGTGTTACACGCAGGAAACAGAAGAGGGGGTATTCCTGGTGGGAAAGATAGGTTTGATAGGGAAGAAATATGTCCCCTAATAATAAATTTAAATGAAGATACAGATAGCAGTAGCGATGGTGACGTTAGTAGTCACAATGACTCTTAATAGCTATTTAAGTCACAAGGAATGTAAGGACCTATTAACATTTGAGGTAGGCAAGTACACGCCAAGACGCAGTCGCGGCTTGTTGCCTGCCGAAAATGTTAATAGGCGATACATTCCGAGTTATCTTATTATATTTTTCCCGCTGCTTATCAAAATTTTCCTAGATTTTTGAAAAAATTGTTTGGTTTGTCACCTGTCACCAGGATTAATTTTCGTGAGTCGTGTTACCTTTGAGTGTCACATGTCACATAAACATTTGCAGTTTAGAAACAAAACGTCTAAATCTGCATCTTGCTTGGCTAATTTTATTATCCTAGGAACTTAATAATAATATTAAGTTCCGTTGTCAAGAAAAAGCAGCAAACAAATATAATCACCGACTTACAAGTTTTGTTACTAAGGCTGTATCACTGACTTACATGATCAGCAGCGGGAAAAATTTGCTTAATTATGTTTGTTTTACTTTTTATATTTATCTACATTTTATATTTATTTTGTATATTACAGTTTTTTGATGTTGCAGTTTGTAGGCCTAAATTGTATTGTGACAGTGCATGGTGTAGTCATAATATACTATATATAGTCATAATTTAGTATGTAGTCTATACATATTGTAGTAAATTATGTAGTTTGTAGTTAGTTATGTAGATTATGATCATACGTTCTATACATTGTATGTTATATTGATAAGTACTGTACGCTTCTCATACGAAAAATAAATAAAAATTATATTTGTAATATCAATTCATAGCATGTTTATCACAGTGTAGTATTGTTATTGTGGACTTGCTGTACAAATAAATATTAAAAAAGAACAAAATTAGTTTTACATTTTTATTTTTATTTTTTTTTTATTTGTTTATTGTGCCTCAACTGCCTTGGTTTTTGGCACACTAAATGTGTTTACAATAATTTAAATAAACCTGTATCCTTAAGATATGCTAACATATTATCTAAGTATCTATTATTTTTGTTGTTCATAATGTCTTTTAGAGGGTAGTTTAATTTATATTTTGTTCTAATGCTGTTGTATTTTGTACATTCACTCATTATATGTATTATGGTCACCGGTACTTTACACATGTCACAAATTGGTGGAGGTTGTCTCTGAAGTAGGTACCCCTGGGTTAGTAGACTATGACCAATCCTAATTCGTGTTAAGCAGGTTTCTTCTCTTCTAGTTAATCTTTTTGAAGGGTTGTATCTTTCTATGTCTTCTTTAATATTCCTCAGTTTATTATTTTCTATGTTTTTCCATTTTTTCTGCCATTTTTCCCGAATACTCTTTTTTATAAAAGCTTTTGCGTCGTCCATTGTGATTTCATCTTCATCTGTTGTTGGTTTTCCGGCTGCCTGCTTGGCGAGATTATCTGCGACGCTATTACCATGGATCCCTATGTGTGATGGAATCCACACATAAATTATCTCCTTTCCCGTTTTTTGAAGGTCATTAGTTAGATCTGTGATCTCCTTTACGTATGGATTCGAGGATTGTATGTCTAATGATTGGAGTGCACTGAAGCTGTCCGAAAGTATAACGTGGTTTCGGTTGTCGGATTGCTGGATGTAGTGTAGCGCTTTGATGATGGCATAGAGTTCGGCCGAAAATACTGATGCGTTATCACTTAACCTATAGATTTCCGAATAATTGTTCGTCTCACTAAAGAATGCACTTCCCGTATGTTCGTTAATTCGCGACCCATCAGTATATATATGGCAAAAGTTAGTAAACTTGTTCAGTATTTCCGCTAATTCATTTTTAAAAATTTGAGGTGGGGTAGTTTCTTTTGGGTGCTGAGTAAGGTGTAAGATACGTTTAGGTTGGTGTGAGAGCCAAGGAATAATGGAGGGCTGATAGGTTTTGAATGTTGGGTAGTTTTGAAAGGTATTTTTTAGAATGTCATTTGCAGTGATTAAACATGGCCGCTGGCGATGTGGGAATTGATTGTACAGATTTTGGTATTGTGGGTTTGTTGTCATTTCGTGATTTGGGTGATTGGTATTTGACAAGAGTGTGAAAGCGTAGTTCATCGATTGTTGTTGTACTCGAAGTTTCGGTGGTATTTCTCCTGTTTCGCTGTAGAGACTGGTTTTTGGGCTTGTTCTAAAAGCACCCGATGCTATTCTTAATGCGGTGGTACTTATTGCTTGTATTGTCTTTAGAATATTTTGTTAGCGGAGGTGTATATTATGCTTCCGTAATCGATTTTAGATTGAATTAAGGACTTGAAAATTTGCAAAAGGGTTGTTGATTAGCTCCCCAGTCATTATTTCCAGCTATTTTCATAATATTTAATGATAGTTGGCATTGTATCCGTAGGTGTTTTATATGTGGTACAAACGTCAGTCTTCTGTCGAAGGTCATGCCGAGATATTTCATTTCATTGACGTATTGCAATTTAATGTTGTTAAGCAAGATGGTAGGACTTTCTTTTGTTCGAAGTTTTGTAAAATGGATACATTTCGATTTTTCTACTGAAAATTTGAAGCCTGATTTAGTAGTCCAGTCGAAAAGTTTGTCGGTTGTTCTTTGAAGGTGATTTTAATGACTGAGATGTCTTTATGTGAACAATATATCATCAAATCGTCTGCATATAGGAGGCTTTTCACTGGGTATTCGATGTTTTCTAAGATCCCGTTTATTGCAAGTAAGAATAGAGTAACACTTAGAATTGATCCTTGTGGGATTCCAGTTTCTTGTGGGTATACTTCTGACAATGTATTGTTTGCCTTAACTCTAAATTCTCTGTTTTTAAAGAAATTGTTGATATAGTGGAGCGTTTTTCCTGTAAAACCGGAGTCTATTAGGAGTTTTATAACTCTGTATCTCCATACCGAATCGTAGGCTTTTTCGATATCAAATGTTATTGCTATGAGATGTTCCTTGTTAATATTACTGTTTTTTATATCTGTGTCCAGTCTGCTGATTAAGTCAATGGTGGCCCGCTGTTTCCTGAAGGCTGTTTGTATATTATTTAATATATTGTTTGTTTCCAAATGCCATATGACTCGTTGGTTTATAATCCATTCCATTGTTTTACACATTGTGCAGGTTAATGATATGGGTCTGTAACTGTTGATTTCATTTTTGTTTTTATTTGGTTTAAGTATTGGTATAATAATAGATTGATGCCATTGTTCTGGAAAGTCGTGATTATGCCATATTATATTATACAGCTTTAGAAGTTCAGATTTGTATTTTTCTGGAAGGTTTTTAAGCATAGCATTATGTATTTTATCGGGACCTGGACTCGAGTTTTTAAGATGGTTTAGAGCTGCTTCTAGTTCTTGCATAGTTATATTACTATTGAGAGGGTCGTTTGATGTTTCTGCGGGGTATTTGAATTTGTTGACCTTCTGTTGTCTGTTTAATTTCTTTGAAATTGGGTGTAGGTTGCTTGAATTATAAAGTTCCGCAAATTGAACAGCTAAGGCTTCTGCGATACCTTCTTTGGATGATATTATTCCTTTAAGTGTATTAAGAGCTGGAATTTGAAACATTTTTCCTTTTCGATTTAAATTTAGTATTTTGCCCCACATTTCTTTATTTGAGGTAACGAATTAATACTTTTTATATATTGTGACCAAGAGTTTTGTTTTTTTTCCTTGATTAGTTTTCGTGCAAGAGCTCTCATTTTTTTGAATGTGATCAGGTTTTCTATAGTTTTATTCCGTCTGTATTTATTAAAAGCTTTGTTCTTATCATAAATTGCCTTTCTGCACTCTGAATCCCACCAAGGAACGTTGTACTTTCCTGATGCGTGTCTTCTTAGAGGGATGGATACTTCAGCTGCTTGTATTATTCTGTTTTTTAAGACTTCATAGAATGAATTAGCGGTATGTGCTTGTGCTATGGGTCTGTAGGTTTGTAAAAGTGTTGATTGGTATTTGTTCCAGTCAGCTTCTTCTATTTTCCATTTATATTCTGACCACTCTTGAATGTTGTTTTCTTCTGTTACTAGCATTATTGGGAAGTGATCACTATCATGATTGTCTGGAAGTACAGTCCATGTTATTTCGTGTGCTATTTTTGCATAACAGAAGGATAAATTCTATAGCGGAGAATGAATTGGTTCCTAGGCAGAAATGTGTAGGGCTACCATCGTTTAATAGTACCATTTGATTTGATAATATCGTTTGATCCAATATTTTCCCCTTTGAGTTTGTACTGTGACAGCCCCAAAGCGGATGGTGAGCGTTAAAGTCGCCGACAATTATATATGGTTTTGGAAGTTGTTCTATTAATGAATCTAGTTCTTGTTTCTCAAGGTTGTAGTTAGGTGGGATGTATATATTACATATGACATATTTTCTTGGTAGGTGAACTTCTATGGCAATGGCTTCCAGTTGCGTGTTTAAAGTAACTTTCTTGGAGAAAATATTATGCTTAATGCATATGGCGACACCTCCACTTGCAAAATCAGCGTTTCGTGGTTTATTATGTATATCATAACCTGCTAGGTGTGGTGTTCTGTCTTTTAGGCGAGTTTCTTGTAAACACAGTACATTTGGTTGATTATTTTTTAATAGGATTTGTATGAAGTTTAATCTAGCAAAAAAACCGTTACAATTAAATTGAATGATCTTCATTTTTTAATAGAATGCGTCCGAATCTGCAATATCGGTTGCAGAATGTTGTGATAATTCAGTTAGATTTTCTTTCGTAATTAACTTCTTTTCAATATTGGTTATAATTCTGGTGAAACGATATTTAATTTTTCTGTGTTTTAAGAGGGAGTGAAAGTCTTTTAATATGGCTATGGTATTGTCTACACTGTTCGAAAACGTCTTTGCTACTTCCATGGGATTTTTGGAGTGATGTATTTCTTTTATGAAGTCTGAAAATTCTGTATATGTGAAGTTATATTTGTGGGAGTTCTCTTGTAATACGTTTTTTATTGGTTGCAGTAGTTCATCCAATGTAGGTTGATTACATGGATCCGTTTTTAGCTTTTTTTGCTTTTTTGTTTTGTTTTGTATGCTTTGTGTTTGGTTTGAAGTTTGTTCATCATCTGATGAAGTATTATCTATGTCTTTAGTGTTTTTTCTTTGTATTGGTTTGGGGAGGTTTTCTATTATGTCCATGTTTGTTATTGATGTATTATTTGGTACTTCTGGGGTAGATGGAGTCAGCGGTCTCTTCCTATTGTTTTCGTTATTGTTGTGTGTTGATGGTTCTGTGCAGTGTGTAGCGGTATGCCCTATCTGTTGGCACTTATAACACTTTTGTTCGTCAGTTTGTATGTAGATACGGTTGGAGTAACCTTCAAATTCTATTAAAATAGAATCTGGAATGTTTTCTGATTCTTCCAGTGTAATGTATGTAAATCTGCGAAAACTGATTATGTGGCTGTATTCTGTTTCGGGCATTCCTGCTTTAATTAAATAAATGGGCGATGTTGGTTTTATGTGTATGTGTTTTAAGGCATTTTCTATTATTTCGTTCGGTATTGCAGAGTGTATATTTGATAGAATGATCTTTTTTGAGGGTGTAATCAGCCTTCTTATTTGTACAATTTGGTTTTCTATTTGTATTGTAGGGTTGTCTTCGATCAATTTGTCCACAAGTGTTTTGTCGGATAGATAGATACATATGCGTTGATTAGATAGTCTTGACGCTGCGATTATGTTTTTTGGCGATATAAGGTTGCCGACCGCGTAGATATATTCTTTAAGTTTTATTCCTGCGGCTGCATTTAGAATTATTCCCTGTTCTCGTTTTGGATATTTAAATGCTGCTTTGGCTGCCGTTGCATATGAAATATTTGTAGGGTTAATTAGATTAGTAGGTGCTGATATTTCAGTGTGAGCTTCACCTCTTTGGCTGGAGGTCCTGCTCATTTGTTGATTTGTTATGGTTTCCATTATACGAGGGTTACGTATGAAGTACCAGGCAAAGCCTGGTGCCTCGTAACGTTAGTGGGTTATTTAATTATTTGGATGGGTTGGTATCAGGAAAGGTTTAGGAATTAGTTCGAAAATAAATTAGCTTTGGGTCAATACAGTTCACTTACGATCGGGACCTCGACTGCATACGTGCACTCACAGCCACGGTCACTTTCGGTCTCCCAGTTTTACATTACTTACACTTCTTACGCACAATCATCTTCTAGGGTTTTATCAAACTTGCAATACTTCATTGCACAATAATAACGGCATTGTATTATTTTAACTCAAAATATAGAATTTCCATTAAAGTTGTGAAAAATTCTAGCACTAACTGTGTCGTTCGTTGCCTATACTATCAGGAAATTATAATCGTTCTTGGGGTAAATATAAACACACTATGTTTATGACGTCATTACTCTTGATGAATTTGTCGTCTGATTTCTTGTCCCTAGTTTACTTGGATTTGCGAAGCTTCTACCACAGGTAAAACCAGATAAACTTGCCGTCCGCCCACAGTACACCTGCAGTTCCGCCGATAAACACTAGCAGGGCCAGGTACACATGCAATTTAACTTTATATTTCCTGCACTTTCGTCCGTTTAACAATTTAAAGACTGAATTTAATGTTTACGTACCTCCATTAAGCGGTTTTCGCTCACTGTCATTTTCTGTATACATGCTCGTCGAACTGCCTACTGGTCTGAAAATGACTGCCAGGCCCCCAAATCTAAACGAACGAAACCTACCGGTAGAATAAACTCGACTTGTTTACAAGCATTGTTACATTTTTATTCCTTTGTCTGATCAAATACAATGTAATTTGATGTATTTAGCTAAAGATATTATACACCGATAAAAACTATTTTGTGTTCTTTCCTGGGTAATTAATCTTGAGTTTATTATTGGTACCTTGGCATTCTGAGCTACCTGGGAAGCCAGTATCACTATGGTAAGTGTAGCAAACAGATTAAACAATTAAATTAAATTAAACTAGTCCGACCGGCTACAACGCTATCTGTCAAACCAGGACGTTCTACATTCAACTCAGATAGAATTATATGTAATTGCTTGATTTTATGTTTTATACTTCTCTCGTCTAAAATACGTAGGAAGTATTGTAATGTCTGCACGTGACGATATTTTGCATGCGGAGTGGACAATTTAAAAAATAAAACGTTGTCTATTATTGCCTTAATACAGGAATCCATAAAGGTAGTAATTTGCACATAGCTCAGGTTTTTATCTTTGGTAAAAATTGGACTCAACATATACAGGGAGAAAATTGTAAACAGATGAAAAGAAAAACGATAGCTGCGGACTGCAGATAGCGAAACGGAATGGTGTAGCGATAACCGCACACTGCATTCAACACAAGAAACAGAAATGTGTAACGATGGCTGTTTACCGCAGTATCGCAAGTAGCAATATACAACAATCGATGAGCTTTGTACTTGCGAGGAAAGTTCCGTGTTAATGCTATCTCATTGATCTTATTGCTGTTATAATGGGTGTTCGTTTGAATTTGTGGTCTAGTTAACTTCGGAATTATTCAAGTTACGTGGTGCATTGCATCTTATGGTTGAACAGATAACTTCATATTTAATTCAATATTTGCTTTAAATATTACAGAATTATTGGCAATGGAAACTTATTATTCTTACTATAACAGAAAGTAATTTAGGGTAAAAAATTTGTTCGTTGCTTTGCTGGTAAACAGATTACAAGAGGTAGTTACGTGTTATGACTAATGCTGAATTCTTTTAAATTTTTCAATTCGAGCAGTGGCTTAAATTTTACCTAAATATCTAGTGGAAAAAATCAAATAACTGAATAGTATATTATAATACGAATTATTCAAATATTGGAATTATCCAACTATTCCAAATTCTATTATTAGCACATTTTAATCGCTAACTTTTATTATTGGCGGTTAAGCATGTCCAGTGGTTTTCTAATGTTTTTTAATGTTATATTATTTTATTTAAACCAAGTGTCTCAATTTACCCCAGCCAATAAGTCTTCAAGAGCTGTTGAAATTTAGCAAGGTTTTATTTAAGCCAAGTGCACTATTTCACCCTACTTGATCACATCATCAGAGAAACCTGGAGGGTGTAAATTCAAGTTCGAAAAGCGAAATATACTTCTACAGAGCGTTTGCTAAAATGTGTCTCAAATTTTGAGAAGTGTCCTCCAAAACAAATAAAAAATGCTTCTAACACTAAGTTCGCACACCAACATCCTGCGAGATATAGGTAGCCCTTTTATTTAAAGAAAAGACATATTTGTGTTACAACTTATTTGGCCTAAATGAAGTAGGTTAGTTATAATATTAATAAAATTCAAGGAGAAAATTTATTTAACTATGTGTTTATCATCTTCGTTTTTTCTGGTGATTTTAATTTATAGATTTGATCCAAACCAAGTGCCAAATTCCCAATAATTACCTAATACATAGAAGTCAGAAAAGTAAAACTTAATGATGTGACATAAACACACTGCAATGCCGATGCAGTAATCAGTCCAGCTGTACCAATACCACCTAAAGAAAGGCATTCTGTCTCTGACGTCACGCCACGGGATCGTGACGTCAGGAAAAGAAAGCCAGTTATGACTGCCGACGTGAACTATGAGTAAGAACATATGTTTGTTGCAATTATCGCTAAATTATAATTGTTTAGTTTTTTTTTATAGAAAAGCCTTCATTAGTGTTTGGTGGTGTGCATGTTTAACATAAGTACTGCACAAATAAACATGTGAATAACCATAACAGCTGGTTCTGAAATAAATGCATGCGAATTACTTTTCCTTCAGCTATAACGGAGCTGGTTTTGAAGTTTCCTGCAGATGAGCCTTTGAATAAATATTTTTTTTAAACAGGAGGGTTATTTAGTTAATTTTCTTGGGCGCGATTATCATAACGAGTAAAGAGTAGCGGATATTAATTCTACATCATATACTTTGATCACAAATTATTGTAGTAAAGTGAATAATAGCAGGTTGGGCCTGGCAAATAAGGGTAGAAAACTAAGGACGTTAAAAAATGAATAAATCAAATTTATAATTTTATATTTTGTAGGTACCTATTAAATTTTGGCATTGATATTGCGTTACCTGTACTAAAGTTTTGTATTCAAAATTATGGTTTTTCCTTTGAAATGTCGTTTTCCATTACAAAAAAATCTGTAAGGAGCTTTACTCAAAACTCCCTCTCCAGCGGACGTTGTGACACTAAATAATTTTAAAAATCAAAGGAAAATAGGTGTAAAAATATTTTGACGTTTCCAATAATACTGAAACACTAGAAGGGAAACACTTGGTAATGCAAAGTACATCAATTTTTATATAAAAAGCTATAACATGTGATGGGATTCGAATTTTAGTGCCTGCGAACGAGCCTGCTCATTTATTTCATTCACCGCGGGAAGCTTCGAGTTCCTGCAATGCTGCATTTCAGGTGACGCACTTATTCGTTGCTCTTTTTTTTTGTCTCGCACAACATTTATCGTATGTCTATTGGGTCCCATTTTTGGTAAGGTTAAGCCTGCGCTATATACAAATTATTACTTCTACATATTTCTCAGTTAAAACAAAAATAACCAACAGTTTATTTTCTGAAGGTGCTCACCCTGTATATATTTGTCTGAAATTTTCTCCGTTTCATGCCAGGTAGGTATATAATATGTATACAAAATATTGTCTTTCTCCAACAACTAGTTTTTGAGTTATACCGCCAACAGGCAGACGGAATTGAGAAAACCTGTTTTTCGTCATCTAGGGACTCGTGAAGATCTGAAGAAATCTAGGATGATGATTTTGTATCGATTACAATACAAGTAAAAAGAAGCGAACGGGGGGGCGAGTAAAGGCTCAGTTCACGATTGGTAACCCCGTTTCCTCAGGACACCCCTATTTTGTAAGTTACAAACACATGTAAACACTGCGCTTATGCGATTTAGCTATTTAATGCTAAATTTTACGCCTCTACGGTCTTTCTGCGCTGACGTTACGCTAGAGAGCTGTGGCATTATTCTTTAGGCGGTATCGGCTGTACTGACATTTGTTCTCTGAAGTTGTGACACACTGTTGTACAAGTAGAAAAGTACAATTTGGTATAATACTAGATGGTATTTTAGTTAAAATAAATCAAACTTCGATAAAATAGATATATTAGGAAAAAATTTATATGGGCGTTTTTTATATTACATTTCCACAATTGGTCCAAAAATCGAACATTTTGCATCCGATTTGTGATGAGGGGCCGACGCGATACCGGACTGTCTGGGCGAAAACGGGACGGGTGATAACCCTAGCTCGAGAATTAAAAGCGGAAACCATACGTATTCAAGAGCAAGTTACGAGCGAGTAAGGCCAGTTTTATTTAAACCAAGTGTACCATTTTGCCCCACTCGGTATCAGAGCAGTAACACAAGGTAGAAAGTGTAAACTGATGAGCTGCGATATGTCTTAAATAACCCTAACCATGAAGAGCAAACCAAAAGCCACCAAGAGCTGTAGGAATTAAGCGAGATTTCGAGTGAGTTCAATTTTGCTTAAACCAATTGTAGGGAGAGAATAGAGGAAATTTAGAAGCTGTAAATTGATGTTGTAAAAACGAGTTATTCCGATGGGCTCATAATACCTATCAAGTGTTTAAAATATTAGGTGTGGTCACGACACGACTTTCTTTTACTGCTTGTAGAGTGCTTGCCATATCTCAGCGACCCTGCGCAGCGATCGAAATTCTGTAAATACGTCATAAGCAAGGCTACAGACCAACCTGAAAATATCATTGCGATTTTGCTGCGTTTGATATCGTTTGCTATTTTCGTGCATATAAGTTAGTTTTTGCGTTTTTTATCTACTTATATTTCCGTTTATTATAAAAAACACTTTTATTAAATAAACACGAAACATTGACACAACCTATTCTAATTTCGCGCCTGCAAGCTAGTCTGATGTTTTTAGGTTGTACTGAAAACACCATTTGGGCGTCTCCCTCTACAGTTGTCTCCCTTGCTCCACTGCGCATTTGTGGTTGCTGAGATACGGCAAGACCTTTTTTTTTAATGTAAAGTTGTGATTTGTTTTAAAATTGAGCATGCATAAATATTTTTGACAAAATTATAGACGGGCAGAAAATATTTGCAAAAGTCTAATTTTGCAATTTTTTCTAAAACTTTATTTTTTACAAAAACAACTGTTGAAACGAAAGTTGTAAACAGTTGTGTAATATTGTATTGTTTCACTCCAAATTAAGCGCGATCAAAATTAACTTTAAATTAATAGCGCTTAATTTTCGTCAAGGCCAACAATGAACGTTACAACAATGGAAATTTTTCAAAGCGATCGAACTCGGAGGATCACCGCGAGCCCCACTATCGACGCAGCTAATACGGAGGATCGGTCACGGCGCACCTCGACGCGCGATCAGACCCGAGAGTCAATCGTATCCGTATAAATGGGAATCGCGCAGCGAGCTCAATAGAGATTATTATCCCGACGGCGAAGATTCCACTTCTCTAGGCCGATCCTCGGGCTTCAGCTGAGGACGACCTCGTGCCGGCCCAGCCAGGTCGACCTAAATTAACCAGGGCCTTCAGCCAAACTCAGACCAGAAACCGACCTGAAGAATACGATCTAATAACTCGATTTCCCCCAGGTACCTGCCTATATAAACGTACTTCTGGACTCGGACTGCGTTTATTAGAATTTATTTGTAAATCGAAAACAATAAGTTTGCTTAGCCAACTCTGGACAATCGGATTGTGCAGGCATTATTCTTATAATTCCGTAAAGTTTGCTACGACCGTTCGCATACGAATATTATATTTGGGATATCGAAATAACTTTAATAATAATAATAATAATAATAATAATAATGGTCTTTATTTTCCCCAAATAAAAGAAAGCATATTTCTTAATAACTATATTTAAATGAGGCGAAGTTCAGCCTCAGGTATACTGAAGCTTTATTTCGTGGGCGAGCGATCCAGGCAATCTTACAGAACGAATAATTCATAATTGAACTTGGCTGGCATATCGGCGATTTTCAATTGGGGTTTTTCCGTGGAAATTAAGATAGTCTCCGAATATAACGGCTAAGTGTGCAGAAAGATTCATAATTCAAATCTTACGAAATTTAAAACCCCTGTCAGAATACAGTTAAATTTGCATACACTTCTGAGTACTTTAGAGAAAACTTCGTTTGTATTAGATATTTGCAAATTTTAGAACCAGTTCACATTTCATGTGGAAGATAGTAAACCGTTGTATAAATTCGATACTTACCCTGTGATAGCATATTTAGGTCATTACGTGCCTGCGGCCTTCACACGCGCCGTTGTATAGATAACCTCGAAAGGAATTTTGATCCACGGTCAAAGGGCGACTGCACTCTTAACATATCACAAGAAGTTGCACGTGTACAGATGTGTACTTAATTTAAACAACTTATAGTTCCTATCCAGTCGCTTTATAATTAAAATAAATTAGAACCTTGCTTTTGTTTACAATGACACTCATTGACATATTTAATTTTTATTTTGGGTTTTCCAGTTGTACCAACTTGATTCCGCAGGCCTTATACCTTGAAGTTCATGGGCATACATCGATGCACACGAGGTGGCCTACCGTCTCAGGGAACCAGGACGAAAACCAAATACAATATAAACTGTAACTTTATTCAACAAAAGCATTTATTTTATTTTAGTTATGTAAATTAGTAGGGAATAAATGTATATTTTAGTCAAACCTGATTCCTTAAAACAGTCAAAGTGTGAGTAATGAGGACCTGGACCCAATTCAAGAGCTACCATTCATAAAAAGCATAATTGTTAATGCTACAGGGGTACTTTTCAAATTAAATATAAACCTGAAATTATTACGAAGCCCCAGCTAGCATTACAATATAATATGACATTGTTCTATAAAATGTTACTTTTGTTAAACAATTATAAACTTTTTCCGAATAACGGAAAAAACATAAGAGTAAAGTACCACTTCCGGTTGTCCGATTTTAACCAAAAATTACTGCGATCTCCGAATGTACCTTTATTTAAAACGAAAATATACATTTTCAGGCCGATCTATTAAACCGTCTAGACTCCAGAGGGTTTACAGGCTGACAGACTAAGAAACTGACAAAAGGACATTACTTCGAATACAAGTTTCTCTGAAGCAGATGATTCGAAAAGAAATATTTCCGCAAAAATCTTGCATTAAAAAAAGCATGATTGCTATATGCATTACTTTACGAAGAAAAAAATAATTCATGGAGGTTGTACTATAGGGGAGGAAATGACTGTTGCAAAAAAGGTGATCGACTTTTCTGCTTTTCGGGATCACCTGAAAATCTGAAATTCGGAACAAAATTCTTTAAAACCCAAGGTTGATAAGAAAAATCTCAAATGCAGAAAATTCCATATAGCGGTTGCAATATGGCGGCCTTAAAAAAGTTATCTAGTTATCTTGTCATGTTACGACCCCTTCCAAAAGACGTACAAACTTGACATTGTTATAAAAGTTTGTCCATACCATTGGAACATCCCTTAGAGTCAAAAATATTGAAAATAGTACCTACTAGTTGAAGTATAAAAGATGAAATCAGTTTGTTGCAAAAAAAATTAACCAACTCCTCCACTTCCCATCACCTGAGAACCTAAAATTCGGAAAAGAAATTCCGTGTGACCTAAAATTGATGAAATGAAGAAAATTTAACATGGCGGTTTCCAAATGGCGGCCGTAATAAGAGTCGTTCTTTCACGTTTCGACCTCTTCGAAAAATAAAGCAAAAAATTGATTTTTTTTACTGCAGAATAACGCCCTTATACAGTGTCTCACAGGATTGATATTACAAGAGGTGGGATGGACTAAAAATTTTCGAATTTTATTTTAAGATTGTGGGCAAGGTCCTGCTTGGTCTGAAGATAATTTTCTTTTCAGGTTAACTACCCTTTTTGGTCATGATACGGCAAAATTTTATTAAGAAAAGTTGTTCAGAATGATAAATTATGGCCCTATACAAAATTTCAAGAAGCTCTACCTACTTAGATCAAACAGTCACCTATATGAATAAAAATCAATTGCTGCATGTATGTTAGTTACATCATCATTGGAGAACGGCTCGACCGATTTGGCTCATTTTTTCTTTGTTGTGTTCCTAATTGTTAGGACAAGGTTTGCATGAAAGAAAATTTTGGAAAAATCCACCGAAAAAGTCGGAAAATTTGGAAATCAGAAACCTGATTTTGTATGGTATTTTTGTATAGGATTTCGTATGTTTTCGTTTCTGAATGGCTTTTCGAAGAGAAAAATGGGAAAATCGGAGTGCAAAACTCGGAAAATTGGGAAAATCGATTTGTTTTCAGGATGGAAAAACCGGAATAGAACAATGAAAAGGTCATGTTTTAAAACATACACGCATAGGTTCACATAATATTATACCCGGGCAACGCCGGGTAGGTCATAGCTATGTTATATACAAGGAATAAGGAAGAATATTTCGAAATTCAAAAGGGTAAAATGAGGGTTCCAATTTTGTATGGAACAATAATATTAAATAGATATTTCGACTTGAAACTTCGTCGGAGTACTCCTAAAAACAAATAAGCAAACACATATTTCGTAATTTTCCGAAAATCAATTCCTCAGGGGGTGAAATGGGGTAAATAACCCTAAAAATGGATATAGGTGTCGTTATTAAGGTTTTTTCGGATGTTGATTGCGAAAATGGCATTTATTGTTAAGTCCAAAACGGTGGACATGACGTAAAATTAAAACTCTATAATGGTGAAACGGGTTTCAGAGACAAATTATTTTTGGGCAGAACAACATATGCCGGGTCAGCTAGTTTTTTATAAATACAGTAGGTCTTCCTCAAATTTTGTATACGGTCATAATTTATCATTCTGAACCACTTTTCTTGGCAAAATTTAGCCGTATCATGAACAGAAAGGGTAGTTTATCTGAAAAAAAATTGTTTACGCTTCACTGTTAAGGCCTACTTGTTTTTTTCAAAAACTGAAAATATTGTTAAAATTCTCTTCAGACCAAGCACGACCTAATCCCACAATCTCAAAATAAAATTCGAAAATTTTTAGTTCATCTCACCTCTTGTAACATCAATCCTGGGACACACTGTATTTGTTCTGTGCAATTTTGAATCACCCTGTATAATACAACAAATGCCGGCAATATTTGTCATTCTGAATACCAGAGTTGTATTCGGAGGACAATTCAATGAAAGAAAAATATTCATTTTAACGTTTATCTGACATAAATATTGTCGCTACAATTCTCTCCTGCTGCTTTCATTTGACGTAAATATTGTCGAAGTAAAAAATTAATGAAAGAAAGTGATACGAGCGTCAGCGGAAATAATAATTAAGCCGGCACATAAACACTCGTATCGATGTTAAAATTATGAGGGGGCCATAAATTGCCTCCAAAGCTTAAAGAAACGAACGTTCTCGGGCCTCGCCTTTCTATGACAAGCGACCGCCGTTAAACGGGAGTTCGGAAGTCCGTTTGACGCGAGCTGATAATTTCTAAAAGATGACAAATTTCTCGAGCCCCTGCAGTCGCCGTATCCAGTCTAACAAAGCTGAAGATGCCCTTAACCGGACAAAGCCGGGTTTCCTCTTGCGCGCGGACGAAAGTAATAAAACAAGTCCATTAAAAACTCAAGCAATTGACTCCTTCGAAAAACGTCAGAACAAACTACTCGAAAAATCCCATAGAGCAGGGAAACAAAAGCTTAAGATACATAATTCACGGAACTCAAGAAGGCAAGCATGGTCAAAATGCCGATCCCTGGTGTCGTAAATTAACCCGCCGGCTTAACAAAGGCCGGTGGGCATCCGAACCTTTACAGTTCACGGGCAAAAAGAACCCTTAAGTGCGCTCGGCCAAACTATTATATATGCAGAAATGTCCACATTTATTCTAATTACTGGTGTAGCGGAAATTGTACTATCAAGTGTTGCGTATACAAAATTGCGCAATGCAAGGAAGACAATGGACTGCGGCCCAACACGGAATTAAGTTCGCGCCTTGCTCAATCGCAACACAGTAAGTAAGCGGCGAGTTATACCTGGCCCAACCAGGTCATATTTAGTCTTAAAAAGGCCAATACAATACGGTTAAAAAGCCCGCGCGGACGCACTAAATTAAATGAACTCAAGTAATTAAGCGGCGAGTTATATTTATCCCAATCAGGCCGTGTTGGGTATCAAAATTGAAGTTTTTTGTCCGGCAAGACGATGCAGCTAAAATCAAACCGCTAATTAGACGCGCCAGGAAATTAGCATGACGCCTTGCACAATTGCCTAAATGAATGCCCCCAGAAATCTGTCTTCACGCCACGGGCCAATAAGCATCGAGGGAGGCAGCTACCTCGGGGTTCAGGCCCTTTAAATAGAGAAACCCTGGCCTTAGGAAATCACTCTGCCTCGGCGGGTCGAACAAGCAGCCATCCAAGGATCAACAGCCACCTCCAGGAGTTCCAGCCAACCTCGAAGGAAGCTGCCTAGCTTGGACTGCCGCTCACGGACTAGCCGCCTCTCTGGACTCTGCTGCTCCCAGACTAGCTACCTATTTGGACTCTGGCGGTTCAGGAAAGCTGCCCCTTCTGGACTCTTTCCTTCACGGAGCTCTCGCCCACGCTGGACTTAGAGCATATCACCGCCGTTGGACTTAGCACCGCCGTCTCCGCTGGACTCAGCCGCCTGCCGTCTTCGAGGAACTTGAACGTCGAGCCACTTCAGCCGCCGCGCCCGAGAGGACAGTCATCGTTTGCACCCGCCGCCTACGCCTTTCCCGGACGTCGAGCCCCTTCAGCCGCCGCCCCCGAGTGGAAGACAAGCGCCCGCTCCTGTAGCCCCAGCCGCTTCTAGGACGCTGCGCCCTTCAGCCGCCGCCTCGGAAGGATCCCACCAGCCGGACGTCGAACCACTTCAGCCGCCGCCTTCGAGAGGAAGACAAGCGCCCGCTCCTGCAGCCCCAGCCGCTTCTAAAACGCTGCGCCCTTCAGTCGCCGCCTCCGAAGGATCCCACCAGCCGGACGCTGAGCCACTTCCGCAGCCGCCCCCAAGAGGACGATCATCGCCTGTACCTGCCGCCTACGCGTTCCCAGGACGTCGAGCCACTTCAGCCGCCGCCCCCCGAGAGGACGATCAACGCCCGCGCCTGCCGCCTACGCCGTTTCCAGGAGGTCGAGCCCTTTCAGCCGCCGCCCCCGAGAGGAAGACCATCGCCCGCACCTGCCGCCTACGCGTTCCCAGGACGTCGAACTCCTTCAGCCGCCGCCCCCAAGAGGACGACAAGCGCCCGCTCCTGCAGCCCCAGCCGCTGCTAGGACGCTGCGCCCTTCAGTCGCCGCCTCCAAAGGATCCCACCAGCATCCGACCACGGACACCAATCCGCCATCTTCTTTTTCTGGGTTATATCAGAGGGTAACGCCTCCTTTCCTCCTTCGACTTCCGCCATTTTTACCACCGCCCCGTTGAGCTAGTTGGAGGTGTGTTAAAAGTTACTGGTTGACTGCAGAAAAATGCAAGAATTTGATTGGCCACTTTATTTTGAACTGAATTATCATATATAATGCAGTTAGTGGGTTCTTGATTATCAAATAATCATTTCTGTTTACACGAGATATATTGCATGGCAATCACACGAGTCCGAAG
Organism: Agriotes lineatus; assembly: GCA_940337035.1. Taxonomy (NCBI): domain Eukaryota; kingdom Metazoa; phylum Arthropoda; class Insecta; order Coleoptera; family Elateridae; genus Agriotes; species Agriotes lineatus. Next base: position 7,217,848 of record OW679203.1, on the reverse strand, counting down.
AATATATCGAGTGGAAACAGAAATGATTTGATAATCAAGAAGACGCGAGTTGCATTTGGCTAGATTATATCAGGAGTCAATAAACAACGTTTGAATAGTGTATTTTAAATTGTATTAAAAGTACAGTTAATGTGGTTGCTATGACAATTGTACTGACAGCATGTAACGTGGTGTTTGTGAAGGCGTGTGATTATCACCTATTAATGAGAAAGGTATGTGATTGTCAGTTGCTATGTAAATTATCAAAAGTACATGCGTAACTATGCATTTTGCCGTTTTTTATTGGTTGATGTTAGAGAAAGTGGTATAATCACTATAAGAACTTCTGACATAAATATTGCTCAAATTAGAAAAACAAAAAGAGGCTATTGGTTGTCTGCACAGAAATACCTGCATTTAATTGGTCACTTTATTTTGAATTGGATTGTGACTTTAATACCATGTTCCAGTTTTCAGTAAAGTGAAAATAAAAACAATTTACCCCACCTCTATAGAAGGGTGTAGCTAGGTGGGGAGGGATTTAATAGAAAAAGTTTATATGCAAACTAAGTATTTATGTTTCAACGTTCTCTCTAACCCCCTGAAGTTTGTAGGCGATGTTCTGTTACTCTCTGTATATTTCCATGTAAATTGTTATACGAAATTAGTAAAATAAGTTATGCTGAAACGAAAAAAAATCGTGTTTTTGTGGAGGCCAGGCCCCTCTAAAATTTATTTATGGGGTTCATGGGCCTATAGCCATGACGGCGTTACGCGATTTAGGTTGTGCGAAAACGCGAAGGTTAAAAAATATAAATTTATTAAATTAAAATTACATAAGAGTTACAACAAGCAGCGATTTTAGCCTGCAAGATTATAACTAAGTCGATATGAATGTGGAACCTATTTATATATTATCGTTATCGTGTGAGACTCCCTGTTATCTCGACCCCAGGTCAACAGATAATCTCTAGGGCAACACATAACTCCTCCACCCTTAACTTAAATTATACCCTGATGGGGTTAATTTTATCAAGCACAAGGATTTCCTTTATTGCTTGCTGATGCTGCATTCGGTGAAGTAGCTTGTGTTTTAATTCTCCTAAGATGTAGATAACGTTTAGTACAAAGATATATGATTATGAAGGCTATTGAGATATAAATTATTATGACCCAAAGTGATATAGTAGTATGCATGAAAGTCGGTTATTTTATCTTATTTATAGCTCTCTGAACGTCTATCATTTGCGTTTTTATATTGCTGATATCAGTATTATTTATGCTGATAAATTTTAACATTTTTAAGGAAAAATTTATTGTCGGCTTAGAAAGGTTAAGCTCCAGCACGGGTATTTTTGGTATCACTTTGGTTTCATAATGGTTCCTATATGACTTAAGCATATATTTCTTAAATTCTATCATGCAATTATTATTTATAGTAACTAAATTAGTTCCCTTTTTTATGATGTCATTGTCGCTGTTTATTTGACACCTTTTTCTAACGACGGTATCGTATTTAACTACCACTATCCACTGCGTGGGCGATAATTTTCTGGCGTAATCGGTAATTAAATTGAAAGGTTCTGCGATGCATGTGTTATAGGTTGTTGAAAATTGCAGGAGCTGCATTTCGCATGGAGAGTCTTCCTGTGACTGTTTATGATCTGCTTCGTGACACAGATACTCGTTGATGGTTATATCGTTGCATTTTTCATTGTCCAATACGTACCTTTGCTGGTTTATTAAGGCAAACTGTGCTTTAGGTTGGATTAATTGATATGTGTTATTCTTTTGGATAGGTAAGAGGAATAGCTGGTAATAATTGTAACTTTGGGGTTCTACTAATGGTATTCTGAGAATAAATGTTATTTGGGAGTTTTTTATATATGCTTTAATTTTAAGTGTCTTTTCTAGATATAGCAAGTCGTTTTGTTCCTCATTTAATGGCGTTTCTATGCTGCTGTCTGTTTTGGTGTTGATCTTCCTTATTTCGTTTAATAGTTCTTTGGGGCTTATTATTGAAGAATGATACGATTCCAATTTGGCGAATGTTATTGCAGTTTCTAGCTCTGTCAGAATATTATTTATGTGATTTAACAGTAGCAATATTTGAAGGTCTGGGTTATCCACAAGTATTCTTTCGTCTGTTTGTAGTTTCCAATATTCCGTTTGTTTCGACAATCTTAGTACCTGTGAGTTTTTATACTGCATTAATATTTTACTACTTTTCAGAGTGTTTCAGATTGGTTAAATTTCACCATCGCGTCTATGTTTAACGTTCCCACCTTCGCTGGTTCGATATTAGTTCGTTTATTGCTTCTTGGTATCGTTCTGCATCGGATTGGTCCAAATTACCTGTTATAGCTTTTATGAAGAATCCAAGTATTTCTATAGCTCTTTTGTGTCTTTCTTCGGGTACAATTGTTTCGAATTTTTCTGTTATGGCTTTGATTTGTCTTTCTAATATTACTCGGTAATTCTGCATTTCTACATTGTAATGTTTCGTTGTTTTGTCCAATTTCAGCATTGCGTTGCGTTTTTTAATTGCATGTAATTTACCCGCAAATGGTCGAATTCTTCTTTCAAGGTTCGGAGGTCGTAAATTTGAATTATTTCCCACCATGTTTCGATAGTTCGTGCCCGTCCTAGCTTGATTGGTAGTAGGCCTGGATTATCGTTTACTTGCTTTATTTCTATGGTACATTCGGCTCCTCCTGTGATCCTTCTGAAACAATAGAGCATTTCAGTTTTCTCGTGTGTATTCTTTTCGTTTTGTAGTTTTTGTCTTTTACGATTGCTGTATTATCGTCTTGCATTTTATAGATTTCGAAGGGTCCTATATATGGGTTAGCGATTTTGTTTCTCTTTTCGTTCCTGATGTAAACTGTGTCCCCCTATCTTGAAAGCTGTCTCCTTTTCTATTTGGTTGTTTCGTTTCTCTATTGTTTTTTCTTTCTGTTTATGTGCGTCCTCTTTCACCTTTTGATATGTCAGTTTTAATTTCTCCGGATGCTCCTTGATGTAATCTTGGTAATATCTTTTGTCGTAATATAACTCGTACGGTTTGTGTGTTCAAATTTTAGTTCGCTGGGCCGGTGACTGTATGTATTGAATTGATATGATAGCATAATTCATTAGTTTAAATAATTCTTCTTTCTGGTATTTTTCTTTCAGAATCCTTAAGTGCTCAATCAAAGTTGAATGGAATCTCTCCTCATTTCCATTTGAATTTGGGTTTTATGGGGTTACGAAGTGAATTTTTATTTTATGCGCCTCTAATAATTGTTTAACTACGTCGTTATTGAATTCCTTTTCGTTATCACTGGTGATACTTTCAGGAGTTCCATAGTATGTGAAGTATTTTACTAGACTATCTGCTATTTCAATTGCGTTATTGCTAGATATGGCTAACGCTTGTCCCAACTTGGTGAATCCATCTACTAAAGTTAAGAATTTTTGTCCACTGATTGAGAACGAGTCCATAAATAACTTTTGAAATGGTTTGTCTGCCGTTTCTGTAAGGTTTAGTGGCACTTTAGGAGGTTGTCTGTCGTACTTGCTTCTTTTGCACTCCTGGCATTGATTTATGAAATTTGTCACGCTTTCTTTTATGTTTGGCCAATAGTATTTTCGTTGGATTTGTTTTATAGTTTCTGTGATCCCGCGATGATTGTTCTTTCCTTCATGTTGGTTCTTAATGACTTCTTCTTGTTCCTCCTTTGTGGCGATGGTAATTAATCTCAGCGTACATCTGTATAGTTTTGGACCTTTTTCGGAAAAGTATTTTGTATATATTCTTATAATTTCAGCTTCCATCGCATTAATTTGGAGTTTGGTTCTATTAATTTGAATAACCAGACTAGTGGACTATGGCCAGTGTAGATGGTAAACTTTCTACCGTACAGGTATGGTCGAAAATATTTCGTTTCCCATACGACGGCCAGTAATTCTTTCTCGATTGTGCTGTAACACTGTTCTGTTTCGCTCAGCGTTCTAGACGCATATGCGATTGGTCTATCGGCTCCGATTGTTCCTTGCGATAGTACAGCGCCTAGGGCCACATTACTTACGGTTGTAAGTATGAAAGGTTTTTCAAAGTCCGGGTATTGGAGTATTGGATGATTCATCAAGATGTTTTTACATCTCTCAACCGTGTCTCTGTATTCCTGATTAATTATGATTTCGGCGTTCTTCTTCAAACATTTAGTTAGGAGTTTAGTTAATTTTGCGAAGTCCTTTATAAACTTCCTATACTAACCCAATAATCCTAAAAATCCTTTTATTTCATTCTGGGTCTTTGGCAATGGATAATTTTTGATGATTTTAATTTTTTCCGGGTTAGGTGTTACTCCTTCGCTAGTAATTACATGTGCGAGATAAGCAACTTTTTTGGATTTTTAAGTTTGCTTGTCTAAGCCTGTTAAACACTTTGCTTAGTTTTTCTAGATGTTCTTGTAGTGAAGTGGAGTAGATGATTATATCATCTAGGTATACTAAGCAGGTTTTGTGTTGCAGTTCCCTGAGTATGTTGTCCATTACTCGTTGGAACGTTGCCGCAGCATTCTTTAGTCCAAATGGCATCCGTTTAAATTCATAATGTCCCTGTTCTGTATTGAATGCTGTCTTGTCGACATCTACAGGGTCTATCTCTATTTGGTGGAAACCTGATGCAAGGTCCAAGGTGGTGAAGTATTGGCTTCTTCCCAGTTTGTCTAATATGTCTGTTATATTTGGAAGTGGGTAGCGGTCATCTATTGTTTGATCGTTGAGCTTCCTATAATCTATCACCATACGGTACTTTATTTTTCCGGATGCGTCTATTTTCTTCGGTACTACATGAACACTATGAACAGGGCAGCTCCATGGAGAATTTGATTCCTGCACTATACCTTGCTTAACGAGGTCGGTTACGTGCTTATTTATCTCTTCCCTCTGCGCTGGTGATTTCCTATATGCTTTGACGTATATTGGTTGTATATTAGAGAGGTAAAATTTATGTTTGATCTGATTTCTGAAAGTTAAAGGTGTTCCTTCTATATGGAATATATCTTTATACTGTATACACAGATGTTCTATGCTTTTTTGTTCTTCCTTATTCAGATGTGCTACCCGCAAATTTCTTTGCAAGTTTTCGTACTGCATTTCCTTTATATTCTTGGCATTAGGCGGAGTATCTACATCCTGTTCTGCGTCGTGCGTGTTAATTTCAATGGGTTCTACCGTAACTGGGTTAAGTACTTTTAGTGTTTCGTCAGTGCTATTGCAGATGGAAGTGATAGCTTGGTATTGATTTATGGTTACTTTGGCTTCCGGTATTTCAATTCCTGGTAATATAAGTTGGTAGTTCATAATGGCTGTAGGACAATTTTGCTTTCCTGGGACTTGTGATCCAGAGCATCCCGTAGTCGTTGGCCTTTAAAAGTTTGATTCGCAGCTCTAACACTTCACTATAATTACACAATTACTTGATATAAACTTCAATTTCATTCAAGTATTTTTAAAGCACTTGCATGTGTTAATTCAATTATACCCCCAAGTAGGATCAATTACTGGATTATTAAGATACAAGTCCTCGAGAAAAGTATATCCCCAGTCAATTTTCACCTCTGGCTTATTAAGGTAGCCTTGAAAATTTATTATTTTTATGAAGTGTTTTTATTCACTTGTATTACTTCAAGTATACGCCCAGCTAACGCTAATTCCAGGATTATTAAGATACAAGTCCTCGAAAGGAGTGTATCCCTAGTCAATTATTGCTTGCGGTGTAACTTAACGTAATGAGCGATTCTGAGCTCGATGCAGTGTAAACCGTAAACACGGACGTATTCGAAGATTTTGATTCTAATATTCAGCACATCCTACCGACTGCGCCATTTAGGTTTTGCGAAAACGCGAAAGTTAAAAATATAAATTTATTAAATTAAAATTACATAAGAGTTACAACAAGCAGCGATTTTAGCCTACACGATTATAACTAACTCGATATGAATGTGGAACCTATTTATATATTATCGTTATCGTGTGAGACTCCCTGTTATCTCAACCTCAGGTCAACAGATAATCTCTAGGGCAACACATAACTCGCGCCTGACCACATCTAACAAGATTACAAATCCAAATGAACCCCATGAATGATTAAAGATTAATTAATGATATTAACCTTTTTCCATATACGTCACCCATGGTCCAGCTCAACGATGATAGTCGTCTGCGTGGTCATAGTTTTAAACTACGCAAGGAGCAGTTCAAAACGTCTCACCGGCTTCACTTCATCACAAACAGATCATTTGAACACTGGAATGCTCTACCTGAAAGTGTTGTTTGTGCAAGCTCTGTCAGTGCATTTAAAAAACGTTTGGACCGAATTTTCAGTTAGTTAATAAAATCAGTGGGTTTGTACCTATCTTACTTGCATTTACTCGTTTGTTTTTTCTACCGAAAATTGATTTTCTTGTGGATGATTGTATTTTCTTTTCTTTTATTATCTTTAGTTTTGGGATTACTACAGTTACCTCATTATATGTAAACATATCTAATCATATACAACTATATGTTATTTACTGTATGGGCGCATTTGTATATGTATTTGGTGCTTAATAGGTGTTTACACTTCAGCACTAACCTTTGCAATAGTAATAATAATAATAATAATAAATATTACGTACGTAAAGCTAGTTTTGTTCAATCGAAATGTCTCATATTATGCCGATTGGTATTCGGGAACCATAAGTATTCAACAAGAGCTGCAGAAATTCATCAATGTTGCCAGTAAGTCCAGTTTTATTTAAATCAAGTGTACCATTTTGCCCCACTTGGTATCAGAGCATCTGAAAATTAAAAGAGGTGTAAACTGGTTTAAAGACTTACGTAATGCTAGATTCATCCAAACGAAGTAACTCGAATTACCCCAGCCAGTAAGCGGGAACCAGAAGTCTGCAAGAGGTGTATAAATTTAGCGAGGTTACGAGTCGACGGATTCCAATAAATTCTGCCTATAGACTGTAACGGTATGTTCAGGCTTTAAAAAGTCCAAACAAATTATGTTTTGAATAATAATGTACTAAGGGCAAATGATTTTGCTGGTAAAAATATTTTGCGGAAGTTTGAGTACAAAATTTTTCCTGCAAAATCATGAGCCCGAAATACATTTTGTGGACTATTTCCCAAATATCGGTTCATTCTGTATCGGTGTGCAATGAATATGACATTTATTCTGATGCATAATGACAGTCTAAATGACGTTTTTGCAATACCACATCGATTCAAACAATATATTTGGTAGTTGCCATGGATACAAGTGGTAAAAGAAACTGATAAAATCTCAAGGAAAAAATTTGATTGAATTTTGGGAAATAATGGTACTTGATTGGATAATGAGAGATGCGTTAAATAGTCGGCGTAAGGTATACACCTATACACGACAGAGTTATCGAATTCGCCTAGAAATAGTCTGCAGTATTTTTGCTCGGGATTATAAACAGCGTCGATTTTTAATTTTGTTCTGAATATATCCAGAAATATCAACATTTTTTCAAAAGTAGTACGACCAATACTGATGGTAGAGAATTTAAAACATTGGGTGCGACTAAAACTATCGCTTAGTATAAAAAACAATCCTAAATACTCGCATTTGAAGTTAAATCAAGGGCGTTCAACCACTTTTCAGATAAAGTTAAAATACCAATTATTTTTTGAAGGATAAAAGTTTCCAATTCAGAGATTTTAGGCATTAACGAGGTATGTATGGGACCATATTTGGTATATGTTACTTTGAGGTTATTTTGTATATTCTGAAGTACAAAATATTGTTCTTTCATATAGTTTTTAAGTGCCGTTGCCATATTGGATTTTTGTAAAGAGTAACCCAGGCTGTGTGATACATCAATAGAAAGCTTATCTTTTTATCTTTTCAGAAATATTACACATGTATAGGGGTACACACGAAAATAGCGCAGATAAATTAAAAAAAACATTTGAGGCATGCTTAATTCGTCGCGGCACATTTAGTGATATCTACTCCAACGGAATAAATATTTCACACCAAAATAATTGTTTATAATTTCGAAATTAAAAGAAAATTTTTAATAACTAACTTTAATTTTATTATTAAATGCGATATGCATCTATCAATTGTTTCCATAGCCTACTACTTGAACAGTTCGAAAACAAAAAGAGAAAAATGGCCATAATTTATTAAATTATAAAAATAACTATATCAAGTGGTATATCATTAGAATCTTTCAAAAATGGCCTTTTTTATAAAGTCATGGTCGACTATGGTTTCCATTAGAAAAAACAAAAGTTTGTGTCATAATCATAACTCAAAAATTATAGCTTAAATTAAAAAAATCGGTGTATTATTAAGCACATAATTATCTACAACATTTTCCTTTACACATTTTTTTCTAAAGTCAATAATAACAGAGCTATAGGCACCGAACGGAAATAGAAAAAAATTGCGAAATAGCTAGTTAGCCTTGATTTTTTCCAAAAAACAAAAAGCTTCTTAAATTGAGCTCGTAAAACTGCAATTCATTCCCCATTTAACCGTGTCTCTATCTCCAATACTTTCCGAGATCCCCATGCTAAACATTAAAAAAAATTCACCCTGTATACAGGATGTCATAAAAAGAATGGGACACCGATTAGTAATAAATTCCTTACGTCATAATAAATCGATTAAACCTAATATACCTTAGCACAAAGTCCCTTCAGTAAGAAGTTATAGGGCCTTGAAGTAAAATTTTTACTTTCTGTTTTTTTCCTAGTTTCCACAAATGTAGAGATATCGATTTGAATTTTGGTATACTTGCTTACTATTATGTAATGCACTAATAGGAAAAATTTCATAAACTAGACTTGACTGTAAGGAACCCTTTACCAATCTTTTAGAACCTTTTTAGCTATAACTTCGTTATCTGTACCATTTTTTAATAATTTAGGATATTATCTGAAAGAGTATTGAATACACAAAAATAATGTACTCTTAGTTCATAAGCGTAAGAGCAACCGTTTACCTTAAAATGCCTATTAAAGGTCTTTGGTTGTCATTAAAACGTGCAATTATCAAGTAGCCATGATCACAAAAACAATGGGTAATGATTGTAATCTAGTAAACAACAACATGAAATCAATTAATGACGTTGGTGACATCAGCTTTTTGTCTTTTGTGCTTACGAACATACTGCGACATAACGAAGTTTTCAGCATTGGGAAATTCGTTATATAGCGGCATTTTATTAAACATAAAAGAACAAATTCTTATGTCACTAATGTCATTAATTGATTTATCATTGTTTTTTACTAGATGGTCATTATTTTTGTGATCATGGCTACTTGACAATTGCACGTCTTACTGATAACCAAAAACCTTTGATGGGTATTTTAAGGTAAAGGGTTGCTTATAGGCTTAAGAACAAAGAGGACATTATTTTTGTGTATTTTAATTGTTTCAGATAATAACCTAAAATTTTTAAAAATGTTACAGATGACGAAGTTATAGTTAAAAAAAGTTTTCAAAGATAGGTAAAGTTCCTCTTACAGTCAAGTCTAATTTATGAAAAAAATGTTGTTAGTGCAGTACATAATCGTAAGCATGTATGCCAAAATTAAAATTTATATCTCTACATTTGTGGAAATTAAAAAAAAAATAAAAAATAAAAAATGAACTTCAAGGCCTTATAACTTCTTATTGACGGAACTTTGTATTAAGGTATATTAGGTTTCATCGATTTATTATAACGTAAGAAATTTATGACTAATCGGTGTCTCATTCATTTTGGGACACCCTATATAGATAAAGATGTATCTAAATTGGTATTACTTAAGCTGCTCCTTAGTACAATTTAATACGTGCTAATGTATTCTGTGAAGTACATGGCTCCAATGGCAACCAACAGAAAGTTACTTTTTTCTGTCACTTGAAAACAAAAACAAAATGAAAACACACATTATAAAAGAGTATTCCGGAATTATAGTCCCCTGATAACCAAATTCGACGGTTACCATTTTCTCTATAAAATGGGTTCTGAAGGCGCGTTTCGACTGTGTCGGCCTAGCCGATCGGCTTTGTTCATCAGCAAAGCCTGAATGCTTATAATTTTTCACTAAAAGAATATAATTGTGTTTTCGTTTTCGTAGAAACGTATTGCTTACAACACCCAACACACAGTAAAATAACTTTTTAAATAAAGAAAACTTATTTTATGAATTACAATTTTATTATTACATAAGCTACACACAATTCACCATAACAGAAACATTCAGATTAGGTGTTCGAAATGCTGACCCTGCATTTTAAGCACATTTGCGCTCGACGAATCCAGTGTTCCGATACCCTTGGAAATTGTTAGCGTAACCACTCTGTTGCGGGGTTGATGCTACAGCGCAATTCGTCGATTGTATCAGCTTTGGTGGCATATACCAATTCTTTTATAAAATCCCATAAGAAAAGGTCCACTGGACTGCGTGGGCGTCATTAAATAAATCCACAGCGACCGATCCATCTTTGCGGAAAGATTGTGTCGAAGTAATCTCGTATAGTATGACTAAAATGGGAAGGACGGCCGTCAGGCATAAATCAGTAGTACGGCGCACATTCAAAGGAACATCTTCAAGGAGCTCTGCATCATCTGCACAAAGGTGCAAGGACTGCCTTCTACGGAATATCCGCTGCGTCAGCAGTTTTGCGAATGGCTGTTAAATCGCACTAATAGGGCAGCAGAATATCCAATACACGTACTGGTGACGGATGAATGCTGTTTAACTAGGAATGGTGTTCTCAACTTCCACAATTCTCACATATCGGCTGATGAAAATCCGCACGCGATTCGCCAGAGTAGCTTTCAGCAGCGTTTTAGTTTGAATCTGTGGGTTGTTGAAACTTTAATAGGGCCTTACAAATTACTAGCACGCCTTAATGGCCATCCTTATTTGCAGTGTTTACAGTGGTTCTGCCAGAGCTCTTATTTCAGATGTTGCAAAAAAATCTAGAGTCACCTGCTTATAAAGAATAAAAAAATTTGTGCCACCTGTATTTACCTATTTCATACCTTTTTATTATATACTCAATTAGTAATAAAGCCTGACAGTATGTGCTATTCAATTAGTATCGCAATATAGGTACGAAACGCTGTGTATGCGACCGCGGACTATAAAGTCACAAGTGCGAACGCGTAAGTGCGACGTGAGAGAATGTGCTAACAATGCAATGTAATTCGGGAAACAAGGATTAGCGGATTTGAAACGACGCTGTGTCCAGCAAGTGAACTCATTCGCGCTAAGGTTGTTGCATAGCGTGGGTCGACTGATTCGTTCCCAAATTGGCCAAGAGCGCGGGTCGACCTTTTAAAGCCGTGGTTTTGAAGACTTGAGTGTGCCCACCACTGGGAGTTTGCATCTTTAGTTGAGGGGCGAACTATCAAAGGGGAATAGCATATTGGAGGTAAACCAGCGGTGTCCAAGTCGACAGCGCTTCAAGCAGCAATTTCGTCCCAGCACCCAGCGGTCCCCGGGCTCCTTGTTAGACGGAGTGAAACCAGGTTAGTTCTGCTTGAAACCGAGCTAAGAGATCAGAAAACAATTGCAACATTGTTAATAATTGTCGTAATGAACCGTTGCTCAACTATGAGCAAGTGGTTCACTGCCCGATAACGGGGAAGTACGGGCAATTATTCCACCGGCATCACGTCATCTGTCAACTCGGCAAATCGGATTTCCAAGCATCGAGGCACTTTAAAGAAAGGACAACTTCGTGATAAATTTATTGGTGTGCGGAATTGCTTTATGCCTTAGCGCTCGTGAACTTTTCTTTTGCACAAATAACTGAACTTTAAGCATTTAGTTAATACATTTTTCCAGGCGCAGTGCGCAATTCTTTTGTGTATTTGCTTGCATGTATTTGTGTTTTTATCATTTTCTTACAGATTATATGTTTTCATGTAAACTGTTGGGTTTTTATTACCATTGGTGTTTGCATTTGTAAGTACAACATTTCAGGTATCAACGGACTGACCTCAACAATATTAGTTTCCCTTACCTGCACTGACGATGTTAATAGAGCCTCATAGCTCACCGACTGAATAAGCTATCGAACCAGGCCATTGTAACGTAATAATTCAGTAATGTGTACGGCTAGGCAAAAAGTCGTATTACAAATTTTATTCACATTTCACGTTTAATTTAATATTAAATGATTAATTAATTAATTAGACATTGAGGCGTTTAAATTTTTACTTTTCGAATTTTAGGTTTTTGATTATTAATTTATTTATTTCTCAATTAAGGGGTATGTAAAATAAAAATTTTATAGTATTTTAGAACCAGGTTAGTCCTTGACAGGATATGGAACTTGTAGTTGTTGCTATAAGAGATAACGGGGGGTGGTCAAGCCAAAGCAACCCTTTACAGACAATTGTCGCCTTTGTCAATCGTTACCAATGAACACACTCTCATTGCTAAAACTATATTGATTTTAAAATTATAGTACAGAGCTTATATACAATTAATGTGGGCCGTGTTTTTAACCTAGTATTGAAAATTACAATCGTATGCAGTTAAGATAGCGTAATTGTACATATTGTTTTTAACTCGACCTACTACACTCGCGAACTGTACACCTTGTCAAATTGCTCGCTGTAATACTTCGTAATATGACCTAGTGCGTTTGATAAAACTGAAAAGTCTGTTTATAAACCCTGAATTGGCACGCGTTCCGCAGCTCTTGTGGCCTAATTGTGCGCACTTTTGTGTTTACACGATTTCAGTTCATTTTACACTTTGTCCTAAATTCATGGTCAAACAAAAAGTTTGAACAGGTTAAAATTAAGATTTATTATTCTTGATTTTTTAATTTATATTTAATGATAATAACTATTATAGGAGACTATATATTTTTATTAATATTTAGTGAACGTTTAAAAAATGTATATTTCCTATAGGTATAAATTCTTTATTCTTATATCAAAGTTAATAAATATTGTTATTAATTTTCATTCTTGTAGAATATTTAGAATATTGAAGAAGACCTATTATTCATAACCTCCCCTAGTAGACCTAGTTTTTTTAAATAAAATACTACACTTTTTTAATAGTCTATTTTGTTGTAAATTTTAATTATTGGGTCTGAAGTGTTGCTTCTTTTTGCTTAAAGTTTTATTTAAGCTTATGGTTTTATTTTTCACATGTAAAATTTGTTGTTTAAACAACGATTTGTGCAGTATTTAATTATATATATTTATTTACTTTGGATTTTGAGATTGATGAGTTTTAATATAGTTTGTGCCAGCAATTGCGGTAATACAAAAAATGGAATTAAAATTTATTGGTTAGTAATTAAATGTTTGTTTTATGAAGAAATTTATTATTACATTTTTAGGTGAAATTTTAAATTTAATATAGGTTTATAAAATATGTTTTTTTTGAGGTTATTAAAATTTTTATTTAGACTAGGATTAGATACCCTATTCATTTCTTATTTTGGTATTTCGCCAAATAATAAAAATATTAAATAACGAACGTTTCGAGGGTCAATCTGCTCTCGTTATCAACGATTAACAATTAAAAAAGTACAAGAAAAACGACTAACCTCCAATGAATTGCAAATCATTGGAGGTTGGACGTTTTTTAGTCCCGGTGAAAAAGATAAGTTTCTTGTTCTTTTTTAATTGTTAATCGTTGATAACGAGGGCAGATTGTCCCCCGAAACGTTGGTTATTTAATATTTTTAATTTTCAGAGTGGCAAACTACCAAAATAAGAAATGAATTATATCACGCCACAACGAAGTTTCAGAGGTTATCTTAGATACCCTATTATTAAAATTGTAAAATGTTAATATGCCTGATTATTATTAGATTATTTACTTGAAAATCAAAGATTTTTGCGGTATTTTAGTCCATTCATAGGAACCTGTACTACAACTGATAGCCAACAAGCTTGCTTTTAGGCAACAGCCAGCCGCCGTTGGCGTCGGTTTGTTTCCAAATAACGTACTTTCGAAAACAGCAACAAAATATTTAGTAATTACTACTGTCCTTGGGATATTATAGCTGAAAGCGTAATTTGTTTTGGCGATTTCAGTATTGACTCTTTAAAGCCTGATCATACCGTTAACTTGTAACCGCGCTAAATGTATACACCTCTTGCAGACTTCTGGTTCCCGCTTACTGGCTGGGGTAATTGGAAACACTTCGTTTGGATGAATCTAGCATTACGTAGTCTTTAAATCTCATCTGTTTACACCTCTTTTAATTTTCTGATGCTCTGATACCAAGTGGGGCAAAATGGTACACTTGGTTTGAATAAACCTAGACTTACTGGCAACCTTGATAAATTCTTGCACTCTTGTTGATCACTTCTGGTTCCCGCTTACTGACTGGGGTAATTTGAGACACTTCGTTTGGATGAATCTAGCATTACGTCGTCTTTAAATCTCATCAGTTTACACCTCTTTTAATTTTCTAATGCCCTGATACCAAGTGGGGCAAAATGGTACATTTGGTTTGAATAAAACTGGACTTACCGGCAACCTTGATGAATTTCTGTAGCTCTTGTTGTATACTTCTGGTTCTCGCTTACTGGCTGGGGTAATTAGAAACACTTCGTTTGGATGAATCTAGCATTACGTCGTCTTTAAATCTCATCAGTTTACACCTCTTATAATTTTCTGATGCTCTGCTACCAAGTGGGGCAAAATGGTACACTTGGTTTGAATAAAACTGGATTTACTGGCAACCTTGATCAATTTCTGTAGCTCTTGTTGATTACTTATGGTTCCCACTTACTAATCGGCATAATATGAGACACTTCTTTTGAAGACCAACATTTTACACGGTATCTTTACAGCCAGTGTTATAAAGACCACTAATCTGATATTAACTTGAATTCGCTGTTAAAATAAACAAAAGCGCATCAAAATTTGTTTACTAATGAATAAAATGTCATAAGTACAAACGTTTTGATGCGCTTTTGTTTATTTTAACAGCGAATTCAAGTTAATATCAGATTAGTGGTCTTTATAACACTGGCTGTAAATATCTTAACGGTCGGTCTTATAAAGACCACTAATCTACGGTTAACTTTAATTTGTTGTTAAAATAAACAAAAGCGTATCAAAACGTTACTACTTTTGGCATTTTATTCATTAGTAAACAAATTTTAATACGCTTTTGTTTGTTTTACAACGAATTAAAGTTAAACTCACGGCCGGTCTTCTAAAGGCCACTAATCTGACGTTAACTTGAATTCGCTGTTAAAGTAAACAAAAGCGCATCAAAACTTAGTGCTTATGACATTTTATTCATTAGTAAACAAATTTTGATGCGCTTTTGTATATCTTAACCGCGAATTAAAGTTAACATCTTCTTTTCAAAATACTCTCTGAAAAACAATTTAATTTCAGCAGTACTCAATCAGTGGGAAACTTTTTATAAGACCTTTAATAACCTAGATTGACTCTCAAGGTAGGCCACGAAAGGCGCTTTGATCATATTTGATTTCACTGAATTAGCAATATGTGGAAAGCAGTAATTGTCAAACGTACGAAGTTTGGTTATATTTGGTAATCACTAGTAAAATAAACTTTAGAGTTATTGGTGGACAAAATCGTCAAATTTTAAGCAATATATTGCAATTTATGGAACAAGAAGCCGCTGCTGGAACTCCAATTATCAATTTAGCGAAGGTAGTAATTCAATTGTTGGTATAATAAATTTAACTTATAAGTATAAAACTTATTAAAATTTTTAGGGCATCAAATCAAAGATCGGGCAAGAAACTTCATTTTATACGCCAAATAAAAAGCGAGGGAATATAACAACGAAAATAGTGTTGGACGCTGCTGACCGTTGTATTTTGCGTAGGACTATATATAATCTCTATGGAACTGAGAAACAAGTTCCGACAGTTGCGAAGATTCATACAAAATTCTCAGCCGATACAGATTATATGGGCGGCTTCCATAGTTTACGCAAAGAGATGCATAAACTTGGTTTTTATTGGCGAAAGACTAAAAATATTCGAAGATACGACATATGCGCATCGAATTTAAAAAATAATAGGACATTTAGAAACGAAGGACGGTCAATTATTTACACGGATGAAACTTACATTCATTCAAACAATATCCATCAAAAGGCCTGGAGTGACGGATCCAATGAAGGGCTGAAAAACATGTTAATAATTGTAAATACTAGTGGAGAAAATGGACTGGCTGTATTATACTTGGATAATTACAACACTCGCCTTTTGCTAGTGTGTAAACTTCATCTTCGTGTAATATAACCTACATTATATGCTTGTTAAATAAAATAATATTATCCCGTCAGTGGAGATAATAACTGAGCGGTAGATAAAGTCTTTAGATGAAGGTACATCATTAGATGAAGTGACAGTTTTGATCATCAATCAAGCAGTATAATGTGACATTTTTCTGGTGATCCCATTTTACTAAAGTTTGAAGAAAATAGTATATTGTGTATCTAGGACGAAAAGCGTAACATTCCCAGACGACTGTGAATATTGTTGGCCGAGGAGAACGCCGAGCCCAATAACACAGGAGTCTGGGAATGTTGCTTTTCGTCCAAGATACACATACTATTTTTCCGCCAATCAATACGAGTAATAAAAAAATTAAGAAAACGTGTCTTTTTAAATCCTCTATATAATAAAGGAGAACGATCCAAACGTGTGCGTTCGTCACGACAATTACAGACGCCATGTCCCTGATTGAGTGAATGCGCCTCGAGGGCCCCTTTGGAGAGGGGCGGAGCCCCTCGGTCCCCCTTGGAGAGGGTCGGAGCCCCGAGGGCTTCCTTCGAAAGGAGCGGAGCCCCGTGGGCCCCCTTGAAGAAAGACGGAGCCCAGAGGGCCTCCTTGGAGAGAGTCGGAGCCCCAAGGCTCCCTTGGAGAGGGGTGGAGCCCCGGGGGCTTTCTTGGAGAGGGGCGGAACCTCGAGGGCGCCCTTGAAAAAGGGCGGAGCCCCGCGGGCTCCCTTGGAGAGGGTCGGAGCCCTGAGAGCCCCCTTGGAGAGGGTCAGAACCCCGAGGGTTTTCTTGGAGAGGGGCGGAGCCTCGAGGGCCCCCTTGGAGAGGGTTGGAGCCCCGAGGGCCCCCTTGGAGTGGGTTGGAGCCCCGAAGGCTCCCATGGAGAGGGGCGGAGCCCCGGGAGCCTCCTTGGAGCTGGGCGGAGCTTCGAGGGTTCCCTTGGAGAGGGTCGGAGCCCCAAGGGCCCCCTTGGAGAGGGAATCTCTCTCATCCTTTTTTTAATTCATATTAATGAAATCTCTCTTCAATTAGCGAACCGAAGCGTAGTTCGGGTGACTCACTAGTCATCAATAATTACATTCGAAAAATATTCCCCGCCTAGGCCGGGAATATTATTCCTGTACAGTTTTATTGTAAATTACCTAGCAACGGCTGGTGTAATGGAATGTTTGACTTTGCTTCACAAAATTTTGTCAATAATGTGTCAGTTCTAGTACGATTGGCGGAAAAATATTTTCTACAAGAAATGCAAAGGTCTGAGACTATACTACGACTTGAAAAATGTTCCTTCAGGACTCTAAATTATCTTAGACAGAGTACTTTTGGATTAGACCTTTTATACTAAATTAAGACTGTAAGTTATTATGTAGAGCAAATGATTAAAATGACAATTGTAGGAACTGATAACCAATGCAAAACGAAGGTGGTATTTACGACGGTACAATTATCGACAGCTGCATAAAAGAATAATTTTAACCCACGCAAAGCAGAGAAGTAAAATACAACTAGATAGAAAAAGGAAGTGTAAACAAAGTCCATCCAGGTCATCGCTCATTCGTTACAACACTGACATGTAATCTCGCGTGCAAGACGTTCACTGGAATTGAAAACGCGAACCTAAAGCTTTAATCACCAGTATTGTAGAATCACACTTGCTTAAAATATATCTGTATCTGTTAACTTTTCTAAGCAAAATTCAGAGCCACTTTTCTTCGTTCTGTAAAATTAAAATTTACTGCACATTTTTGTCCGTTTTTTGCTCCATCACTGGCCGATCTTTTGCTACATAGTCTAAAGTTGTCCGGGCATCCTCAAGTGTCTATTGTTGCTTTCACGTAAACAGAAAATTAACTGGGAAAGTCTTTTCCTTGCACTTTCTACTATCCAGTTATAATGGAGCGCTGGAGAGGCAAAGTCGCAATTGTGACCGGTGCAAGTTCGGGAATTGGAGCTGCAATCGCAGAAAAACTGGTGGTTTCAGGATGCAGGGTAAGCTTATAGTTCCATATACAGAATTTGCTTCCTTAAGCTATAATCTAGAGAAGATCTTATCGGAAAAAAAAACTATAGCAATGGTTTAGAGTAATCGGAACTTGTGGTTGCACCTTTATTAAATCCTTGCGCTTTTTTAAAGAAGTCACATAATATTTTTGTGTTAACGCTGTAACTTTTGTAAGTGGGGTGCTTATAATGCGGCAGCAGCAAATTTTAATTGGGCTGAAAGTGCTAAAAAGAGGTAAAAGTCAATATTTGTACTTACAAAAGCTTTTTCACTAGCAAAGGTGTAAATACAATACAATTACGGCAGGCTTTATGTTAGCATATCGATTATTTTGAAATTAGACATGAAACGTTTTGGTAAGCTTGATTACCATCAAGGTTTATACGTGAAATTATACAAAATATAGAAACTGCTGTTTGTAACAAGTCTCTGCGGTTCTCGCCACTGTCCTTCCAAAGTAAGATTAGTTTATCTTAATTGCTAACCAACATTTAAAATTTTAATAGCACCAGGGATTGGTAAATATTTGTTGTAAGGTTAGTATTCCGGCATCGCTTACGGAAATAAGTAATAGAAGAAGCAATAATTAAGTACATACATACTGTCTCTCTTAAACCTATATGTGTCGAGTATTCTCACTTCTACTCGTCTTATCGATGATTCTTAACAAAGTTGGCACGAAACAGTTTTTGCTATGTCCTCTTCTGGGCGCCAAGACACATTCAGCCTTCATTTTTAAACCGGTGCTTTCAATGCAGTATGCCCACTATCATATGAGTATTATGTCATACACATGATCGACACATATGGCAGCGATATTGGCTAAAAAAAATTCGCAAATGAGACGATTTTTGGTAAGCGGTAGAAAATCGGTGTAAACGGTCCTGGAGCACTTCTACTGCCCTTGCCTTTCTTTGCCTTTGCTTTTAGATCTAGTAACTTCCTTTTCCTCATGTTTTATAAAGGACTCCTACGCCATCCGTTTTGGTTTTCGTGACACGTGGACTCAGGTGGAATTAACAAATTTGTAATTGACCTTGAAATTGATCTTTTAGAAATTTGGCCGACTGTTTCTCAATCGAAAGTGTAAGTTCAACTGTGCTGGGGCTTACCATATTACGTCCCAACATCATACAGTTGTTGGAATTGAGTTATCGTTCTGAGCCCGTAGCAGAGATAGTATTTTTTTGTTTGACTGTTATAAACATCCAGGGAGAAAAGTCACAAGAATATTTACATGAAGTAGTTCGGCTTCTTCGATCACTCTCACGGATGCTCCTCCCCATGATATTAGATTTTAGCCACTCTAATATGAATTTATCGGCACTTACAATTCCCAACCCGCGCCCTAAAATGGAAGCTGTGGTAATCCCTTATCTTACAACTGAATTTATTTACAAATGCAGTCAACTTTCCCGGAATGAAAAATCGTTTTTACTCTTGTGATTGTAATACGAAAAATGCTTAATATATAATAAATCACAAAAATTTACATTTCAAACTTGCTGCTTACTCTTTTTTGAGTTAACTAAGAAGCTTAAAAAGACGTCATGCTATTAAATTCTGTGGTTTTGAAACGGCCTTCAGCCGTCCCAGACGGGGAAAACTCATACAAAGTGTCCTTTAGGCAAACAATTAACAATAGCACCTACGTAAACCGTATAATGTCAATTACAAAACAAAATATATAGGAAACTATTACATCTAAGAGAACATTAACAGAACGACTACAGAATAGTTCAGCAATGCAACAAAACAAAATCTCCACGGCTACCTCAATCAGTAGGTAGCGATGTTCGGAGTCGCTTTGAGAAATCTGAGGGTGATTGAAAGCTGGCCCGTGGGTATGGTCAGCGTACATACATCAAACAAGTAGAGGCACTTACTTAAGCCAAATGTTGAAACCTGTCTAGAGTGCCAGGAACAGTAACTCGGGGGGCATTTCTAAGCTTGACTATCAGATGGCAACACAAAATTCTACCAATCAGAGCCAGTTAATAGCTCTGCTACCAATCATATCTGACAAAGCAGTGGCGCCATCTGTTAGTACTATTGGAAAGTACCCCCCAGGAGCCGTTCAAGGTCATCCAAATCGGAATCTTGACATCAAAGGAACCGACAGTGTTTCTACTTGTTTGCTATATGTACGCTGGTATGGTAATCTGGAGGCAGATGGAATTCAGCCAGCTTTGAAAAAAAAACAAGCCAACGAAAACTCAGGGCCCTGGGCGAGGTAATGCTGATAAATATTAATTTTCGGAGTCCGACAGCAACTAAATTAACGAAAAATGGAACTCCAAGGGTTTTAATTCTCCGGTAATAACCTGGCCGCAAAGTGTACGTGCAACCATCATACTAACACCTATGATGATTGTGCACCCCGAGAAAGGACATGCATCAAACATTAACCTAGGTAAATATTAACGTGGAAGATTCATAATCAAAAACTGAAATTAGTAAAAACTGAAATCCTTGCATTATTGCAAAACCTTTATTTAAGTGATTCTAGGTGATGGATTGGGTAATGAAGCAGTTTGAGCTTTTATGAAAATTACCTTATAGAGATAAAGAGATATTAAATAAGAGTGGTACTAGTCGTATAAATCAGACGATAATCAGCACATTTCAGCGTTAAACCTTAGAAAGCTAGAATAGTATACCACTATAATATAACCAATTTAATATAAAATATTCGGAAAAGAATTTTGACATTATAGGTATTGTGTAAATCTAATTATAATTAAGTTTAAATTCTAAATCTGAAGGACTGTAAATATGTACACTTAGTCCCATTCTACCTCCTGGCAAATGTGTGTGTTCCTTTGGTTGTAGTTACTGCTACCCCTCGCCCTAATTCCAAAATTTATCACTTTTACGGACATTCTGGTTACCGTACAACACGTAGAAAAACTTCTCGTATTATTTTGGTTCAAGTTGTCTGTCGATGTAGCTTAGTATAAAATGAATCAGTAGCAGAACATAGCACATCAGTCCGAAAAAAATGTAAAGAGCAGTTTTTTGGTAAAATACATTATTAACAAAATAATTAATAAGAGCACCTTTATCCACACTCACCCTGTACGATAACTTGATTTAAACAAGTAGACATTTTAGGTAAAGTTTGTCAAAAGTTTGTTTATAATAGAGACGAGTTCTAATTATTAATGCTTATCGGAAATCCTGCAATTAATATGTATCATATACGACCCCTTTGTCAAAACCATTCGATAACACACAAAATTCTGTGCTGTTTCAAACCTAACTTAGAATAATAGCTATTAATGATTCCTTCATCCATCAATTAGCAACAGTGTATATATTGATGTGGTCTGATAGCTTTTATCTACGACCACTACCAAAGTAGGCCTTTTAGTGCTAGCTTATGTCACTAAAAGTGACGTTTTATAGTTTAGCGTGGTTAAAGAAATCAGCTGTTTACTTTAAGCGCATGTGTGGTATAAAGTGAAGTAAGGTTATAAAACTACAATTTCGAACTAGAAGTGAAGTTGTAAAGTTATTCTAGTTACTTCTTGCGTTACAGGTAAAGTGTTTTTGAAATAGTTAGAGCGTCATGTAATGAATACAGTCAGATGTGTAGTATTAACAATTACCTTTTGTAACTGACCTTGACAGTACTGGCTCCGCAAACATTCGCCCGCGCGGCAAGGCCTACTGTTTATAATGACATAAATTATAAGTGTCGTAGATGCAAACCTTTGTTAAATCGATATTTATGGATTAATAACAGAAAAATTGCTACGCGTGCTAAAAGTCGTTTATGCATGAGACATGTTATGAAACTCAGCCTTCGGCTTCGTTTCATAATTTTCATGTCTCGTGCATAAACGTCAACTTTTAGCACTTGTTGCATAAATAGCTATTATCTTACAGTAGCGCCTATTACCATACATTATACAACTGTTTTCAGTGACTAAAATGAAGTTTTATTCACAAGTGAGTTTTCATTATTTATACTACTGCATTGTTAGTAGCACTGTCAAGATATGTCAAATTCGTAATTTTCAGGTTAAGTTTTGCGTCAGTCTGTGTCGAAAACAAACAAAACCTAACCTACGAACCTCGAATTTGACATAGACTGACAATACACTTCAGTACTGTCAAACGTATATCACAAATCATAGGCGACTAATTATAAATTTCTTTCGCTACATATTCTGACTACGCAAACTATTTAGGCACAAGAATTGCTACTGTAAGATAAAATGTCGTATATCACACGTGGGCGAAATGCTATTATAAGCTCGTGAGAAATTGTATAGCTCGTGCTGGGGCACTCGCGATTCAAAATTATCACTCGCAAATAATGATGCATTTCTCTCACTTATAATATAATCTACTATTATTTGATTTTATTTAACTTAATAGTATATTGTGTATCTAGGACGAAAAGCGTAACATTCCCAGACGACTGTGAATATTGTTGGGCGAGGCGAATGCCGAGCCCAACAACACAGGAGTCTGGGAATGTTGCTTTTTGTCCAAGATACACATACTATTTTTCCGCCGATCGATACGAGTAATTAAAAAAATTAGAAAATAGTACTCGAATATTCCCTGCCTAGGCCGGGAATATTATTCCTGTACAGTTTTATTGTAAATTACCTAGCAACGACTGATGTACTAGGATATTTGAATTATTCCGGTACAGTTTTATTGTAAATTACCTAGCAACGTCTGATGTAATGGAATGTTTGACTTTGCTCAACAAAATTTTGTCAATAATGTGTCAGTTCTAGTACGATTGGCGGAAAATATTATTCTCAGGGTTTTATTTTAAAATTTTGATTTCACTCGTACCTTTTGTTCACAGTCTTTAGCTTGAAATTGTTATAACCTTAGTTATTCGACTCTATCTCAGGGTTACTATTAAAATCAGATTAAGACATAACAATGAATAACTATAATACCAGATATATGACAATTGGATTTATTAAGTAATTGATAACTATCTTTATCATACCTATAACACCTTTAATAATAATAACTGATAATACTTAATATTAGTTAAATCAATTTTAGATTAATTTTACTGTTTGTTTACAATTTTATGTTTCTCTAATTTATGATTCAATTGAATTCAATTTTAATAACTCTGTACGTAGCAGATATATTTTATATTACTACTCTCCTTTTATAGGTGTTGTTTTAAATTGACAGTTAATAGACTCACTTTGTAAGCATCTTTCTTCGAGCTCTTTGTCTTCTTTTACTTTTCTATGCGCCAGATCTCTGCTACAGTTATTCTCGCTGTGGTTGGCTGCACATACTTGTAGTGGTGATCGATGCACACATTAAGTTTTTACTTTCGCACTGATAGTTGTCTATCACACTCTTTAGGTGTATGACAATATTACCTGTACATTAACTTCTAAAATTGGCTATTAAATTCGATTTCAAATAGGACTTGTGTAAATTCAAATTATATTTTTCTACAACCCCTTTGGTTCTGTTTATTTCAAACTACCCACCAAAACCAATGGTTATCAAACAAATGATAATACAGTTTTCTTTTATAACCTGTTATGACTTTTCTAATTGTCATAAATCATATTTTTAGGTTAATAGTTTTACATTGTGTATGTCTCCAACTACATGAGCATATACAGGGTGTTAATTAAGTACGTAGACAAACTTTAAGGGATGATTCCTTGATCAATTCTAAGATAAAAAGTTCAATACAAACAAGGGACCTTAACGGCTTCGTTTACGAGATACAGGGTGTTGAAGTGTAAACAAAAACAGTTTTTTAAAAAATTTGGGAACGGCTCGAGGTATTCTAATGAAACTTGGTGTAGGTTAATATTTCATAAAGTGGCATTGTTCGGTCAAAATAAATTTAATTTATTTCCACCAATGGAGTGCATCGGGGCGACCACAGTTACCTTATTTTAGAAAAATCTGGTACGCCACTGTTTTTATAAAAAAGTTTTGTAGCTATTGTGAGGTTGTTTTTTATTAAATAACATTTTTTAAAAGCTTCTTTAAACTGCATTTTGAAAATGAAGCCGTTTAGGTCCACTTAACGTTCAATGAAAGAAATTGCTGTTACAGATTTTTCCATTTTTCTCGCAAAAGGTTTATTCTATCAAAAAAATTAAAGATACATCTTTTGTATAGTTCCAATGGATAAAGCTAAAAAACTTGTCGTATTGACTAAAAAACAGTGGCGTGCCAAATTTTTCTGAAATAAGGTAACTGAGGTGGCCCCGATGCACGCCACTGATGAAAATAAATTAAATTTATTTTGACCAAACAATGCCACATTATGGAATACTAACATACACCAAGTTTCATTACAATACCTCTAGGCGTTTTCCAGATTTTTGTAAAAAAATAAATTTTTGTTTAAATTTCAACATCCTGTATCTCGAAAACGAAGCCGTTTAGGCCCCATGTTTGTTTGAACTTTTTTTACTTCCTTTTACTATAAAGGAAGTATTGGATTCACCCCAAAAATTCGAAATTGAGTTTTCAACGGATCTTCACGTTTTAGAGTCCCCTGATCCCAAAAAACATATTTTTTTTCATTGGTCTGTCTGTGTGTCTGTGTGTGTGTCTGTCTGTCTGTGTGTCTGTGAACAGAATATCTCAAAAACGAAAAGAGGTATGGCGTTGAAACTTCATATATAAGTTTTGTGTACTATGTAGATGAGACAGCAAGCTTTTGAAGAAAATCGCATAACCGGAAGTAGCTGTTTACTCTTGTGATTTTTCGTTTTTTTTCGATTTTTTCAAAAACGGCTCAAACGATTTTTTTTAAACTTTATATTTTTATTACATTTTTAATGTGTATTGATGTGAGATAGGTGATTTTCCAGTTGAATACTTCTAAAGTGGGTTTCTTTTGTTTTTTTTTCAATTTTTTTTATTAACTCCTATTTTAAATAAAACACCCGGTATATTATTACATTTTCGAATTCACCTTAAAATTCTAGAGAAAATTTGTCTCTTCAACTAACACTCTATTTTGTACCGTTTTTGTAGAATTTGTAATTTTTGAAAATTTTTGACAAATTTTTAAAAATTAAAAATGAAATTTTTGACTAATTAGAAGATCACTGTAAAAGGAAGTTGTGTGAGTGTATCACACCAGATTTTTTATCTTAGAATTGATCAAGGAATCACCCCTTAAAGTTTGTCTACGTATTTAATTAACACCCTGTATATAAGAACCAAGATCCTGCGGCCACGTGCTCCCAAAGCGTAGGAACCGGGGAGCAAAAAGATAACACTTATGCAATATAATATTTAATCAATACGCAACAAAGTAACGTTATTGGAGGCTACTCTCGAAGAATTAAAACATAGTAATGAACTCGGGGTGGATGTTATGTGCATATCGGAGCATTGCATTGGCTTAAACCGGGTGAGTCAAAATTTTTATCTGTTTGCGGGTATTATCTGTGTGCTTGCTTTGAAAGAATTAACATGGAGCACGGTGGCGTTTCGATCCTTGTGCGTGATGGTATTACCTTCTCGGAAATAAAATTTTGCATAGATGCAGAAGAGCAGTACTTTGAATATGTTGCTATTAGAAACAAAGCTATGCCAATCGTTACTATTTATAGATCCCCAACTCTGAATGCCAAGGTATTTTTTCAAAAATTGGTTGATTTACTACAATATGCCTTTAAATCAACAAAAATCTGGTGGTCTGCGGAGATTTAAACATAAATATTGGCGAGGAATCCGCGAACCGAACGGAATTATTATCAATTTTGTCTGTGTTCGGCCTCACCCCAGTAATCAAAACCACCACGCGAATCACAAAATACTCGGAAACAATTATTGACAATATATTTATAAATACGCACGCACATAAACACGTACTCTGAAAACTCACTAGAACTGGGTTTATCAGATCACAAATACCAATTCATAACGTTAGGTAACATTAACAATGAACATTCTAATAAAAACAGTTGAAATTGGCAGGCTCTTTTCAAGAAATAACTGTTCTAAGTTTTACAACTTATTGGAAGGAGCACACTGGAAAGAGGCACGCCTTGAGCAAGACGTAAATAAAAAAGTTGAGGCTTTTTATAAGGAATTTAATAAGCATTTTGAAAGTGCATTTCCACGTATACCCATTAAACAAAAGAGTACTCAACTTGGCAACGACTGGATAATAAACGGCTTACAAATTTCATGTCAAAGAAAACGCGAATTATTGCAATTAAAGAAATACAGTAATAATGAAAATTTTATAAATTATGTCGATAAATATGTCAAAATATTAAAACACAGTGAATTTGCAAAACAAATGCACTTAAACAGTAGAATTTGAAAGGCAAACAACGTCACCAAGGAAACTTGGAAAATCATAAAAACCGAAACGGGGCAGCAATCTTCTAAAATAACCGAAAATGTGATTATTACCCACAACAACAAAAAATTACACATCCAATATCAATAGCAGAGCTATTCAACACATACTATGTAGAAGTAGCCCAGAAATCACAAAATACACTTCAAACGCACATCAACCCGATTACATACTTGCACAATTTAAAATTAAAGCATAGCTTTTCCTTCTTTATTCTACCATGCATAGAATCAGAAATAAAACAAGTGGTAAATTCGTTTGACGATAAAAGGTCAAGTGGTATCGATGACATTCCTATAACTGTAATTAAATCAAACATTGACAATATTAAATCCATTTTATCAGACATTTTCAATGCTTCTTTTTCATCCGGAATATTCCCAGAAATTTTTAAAACTGCCCTGGTGGTTCCAATATTCAAAAGAGAGACAAAACACAAACCGAAAATTACAGACCAATCTCGCTATTACCAGTAATTTCCAAAATTTTAGAAAAACTAATTGTTAATCGTCTAAATTCATTCATATTGAAAAACAATATATTAAACAATTCTCAGTTCGGATTTTGACAGAATATGAGTACGCAAATGGCAGAGTACAGAGCTCCTAATTCAAATTTTAACGATTTTCTAAGCGAATTTGACAATACTTTGTCCGCGATAGTACCAGATTGTTATTCTTTATTTTGTATGGGAAATTTTAACGTTAATCTATTAAATCAAGACAGTTGTTCAGTAAATCAAATGGAATCCTTAATTGATAGTTATAACCTAACACAAGTAATCAATGTACCTACAAGAATCACTAAAACTACCCCTTCACTGTTAGATTTAATAATTACTTCCGATAAAAATAGTGTAGTTAATAGTGGTACCGTTAATTTAAATATTTTAGATCATGAATTAGTGTACTGTAATCTATCTTTCGTAACTAATAAGCCAAAAGCGCGATTTTCTACTTATCGTTCATTTAAAAATTTTGATTCTGACCTATTCCTCGCAGATCTGCAGCAATTGCCGTTTTATGAAATATTCGATATGAATAATGTAAATGAAAAAGTGGATTATCTTACTTCACAAATAAATCTTGTGTTGGATCAACATGCTCCTTTTGTAACTTCCGGACATACAAAAAGTTACGCACCTTGGCTAACTGAAAATATTAAATTAATGATATCCCTAAAAGATAAAGCTTTACGAAAATTTAAAAAGACCCGAAATCCTTTGCATTGAGACTATTATAAGCAGTTGCGCAACTTCACAAAACAAGCTATCATAAACGAAAAAAAGGCTTTTTTAGACTCTAACTTAAATGTCGCGGATAGCAAAACTTTGTGGAAAAAACTATCTAAGTACAACATACACACTAAAATTCAACCGGAAGTGCCGAAGCATTTGGCTGAGCCAAATAGTATTAATGACTTTTTTATAAATTCAGTTCCAAAAGTTGCCTCTGATATGAGCTCTATTTTAGAATTCTATAATGACAGTAGATTAGTCGACGCAAATGTTTCATTTAGTTTTAAAGAAATCGACGAAGAATGTGTTATGAAAATTATTAGTTCTATCAAGTCGAACGCTGCTGGGATTGACAATCTTAATATAAACGCGATAAAACTGTGTTGTCCGCATATCTTGCCTTACCTTAGGCACATTGTGAATTTTTGTTTAATCAAAGGAGTCTTTCCTGACTCGTGGAAAAAAGCAATAGTGGTTCCAGTAGGTACCTAAAATTAGTAAACCTAATCAATTTAAAGATCTTCGGCCGATTAGTATTTTACCAGTATTATCAAAAGTAATTGAAAAGGTCATTGATATTCAAATTAGGGACTTTCTCTCATGCCATAACATTCTCCCAGAAACCCAGTCTGGTTTTAGACCTGGATATAGTTGTGCTACTGCCCTACTTAATATAACAGACAATATTCTTACAGCTAGTGACATGAATAAAGCCACAATACTCGTCTTGCTTGACTATAGTAAAGCGTTTGACACATTGAACCACAATATATTTGTTGCTGTACTAAAATACATAGGTTTCGATGAGTGTGCAGTGCGACTATTGCAAACATACATGGATAATAGAACGCAATGTGTAAAGTTAGGTACTATGCTGTCAAACTCGGCTATACTTGAGAAAGGTGTACCCCAAGGATCAATACTGGGACCACTACTTTATACTATATATAGGTACCATAAATTTCTCAAAAACTGTAAAGTTTTGTAAATCACATCAATTTGCAGATGACACACAAATTTATCTCTCGTTTAGCTCGAATGAGGCAGCCATGGCTAATGATCGTGTAAATGAAGACATTAGCAGTATCATTAGAGAAGCTGAAAAGCATTCGTTGATAATAAATGCTTGTAAAACGTCTGTGATAGTGTTTGGACCAGCCAGGTGTATTAGTGATTCATTACCATTTATTCACACTGATATCAAAGGAAAATTGATTAAACCCGTAGAAGTGATCAAAAATCTGGGTCTTACAATCAACTTGTCGACGATTAAGGCAACAGGTGACAAATATTCTTAAGTCATCTTACGCTATCTTGAAAAGTATTTATCCTCACCGACAGGTATTAAGTACAAATGTAAAAAAAAATCTATGTGGATCTCTGGTGCTCTCGTGCATAAACTACTGTGATGTTGTGTATGGACCATGTCTGGGAGTGGATGATACAAACAGATTACAGAAATTGCAAAACTCATGCCTACATTTATGGTATACGAAAGTACCAAAAAATATCACATAAATTGCAAACTGCTGGTTGGCTGAATATTCGTCTTCGACGTTTCTTACATTCAGCCTGTCTATTTCATAAAGTCATTACGACGAAATGTCCGTATTATTTATATAATAAGATTACATATCGATCTGATGTACACAACATTAATATTCGCAGGAAGGATTGTCTGTCTATTCCAGAACATAGAACACAGAAATTTAAAAGCTCTTACTCCTATCAAATTGTTCATACATATAATAAATTAAACTGATGCCTGAAAACTCTACAGCATGCGTCATTTAAAAAAAAATTAAATCATTTTTAATCTCGAAGGAGTGAGCTGGATTAGTTCTACGTGTGGTATCTGCTCATTATTGAAGATACATTATGTTACAACTGTATTAGGAATTGTCTGTTTTCGTTTTTTGTTTTTTTTCTTTGTTTTTTTAAGGTTAGGTGGAAGAACCGCGACGCATCTTGATGCTATGCCGAACCGCGCCTTCATTTCCACAAACTTTTTAGTTACTTTTCTTATATGTATGGATAATTTTGATTTTTGTGGAAATAAAAGACAATTTATTATTATTATTATTATTATTATTATTATTATTATTATTAATATTTCACTTTCTTAATAACATAGTGGACGCTCTTGAAAATGGGTATGAAATAAGTGGCATTTTTTGCGACCTATTTTAAGTCTTCGATTGTGTAGACCCCGAAATCTTAATTGAGAAATTACAAAGCTATGGTATTCGTGGAATTGCATTGAAATGGTTTCAGTCCTATCTGGAAATGCGTAAACAGATAGTAATAATACGTCATTAAAAGGCTGACGGATGCATTATAAAATATACATCTCAACCTAAATTAATTACTTGTAGGGTGCCGCAAGGCAGTATATTGGGACTATACATTATATATCAATGATCTTCCGTTAACCACCCGTAATTGTGATTTTACATTATTTGCGGATGATACCAATATCATTGTTAAAGGTAAAGACAGCACAGAACTTAAAAATGAAGCCATACGTATTATTAATGAAGTTCATGAGTGGTTTTCCGCAAACAAATTAAACTTTAATTATGAGAAATCATGCACAGTTGAGTTTCGTACTCCCAGAGCATTACCTAATTTATCAAACATAACAACTAACATAGGACAGTTACAAAATACCAACACTACAAAATTTCTTGGACTGCACATTGGCGATACATTATCCTGGAGCCTCCATATCACTAACTTAAATAAATCTTTATGCTCAGCTGTGTATGCTTTAACTCAATTAAAATACAAAGTTAACGGAAATATTTGTAAAATAGTATACCATTCTTACTTCGAAAGTTTAATGACCTACGGAATCGAGTTTTGGAGCAATTCAACCTCTGCCAATATAATTTTCAAAACACAAGAGAAAGCAGTCAGAATTATTTACAATATGAGAAAAACAGAATGGTGCAGGCAAAAGTTTATTGAAAATAGAATTTTAAGAATGATCAGCTTATACATTTTGAAATTAACTAACACATACATAAAAACATAACGACAATAAGTAAACATGAAGATATTCACCATTACAATACACGGAATAAAACAGAAATCGTGCTACCAAAATATAAAAATACTTTTAGTCAAAAAGGTCCCTTATACAGTGGCATGAAAATATTTCAAAGATTACCGATTGCTATCAAGCAGTCACACTCATTAAAATTATTTAAAACTAAACTTAAAGAATGGCTAATAGGTAAAGCATTCTATAATCTAAAAGAGTTTTATCTACGACAGTGTGTAAAATTGCCTTTTAGTTGGCAGTTTTAAGTTTGTAAAACGACTGTTTAATAACAGGTTTTCACTAGTTTACGTCGTCAATAGTAACGTATTTAAAATATTTCAGTAGACACGTTGTGAGTAGCAACGTGTTTAAAAATTTTTAAAACACCCAAAATTACGACCGGTTGCTGGTAATCCTAATTTAAATTTAATTTTTTTTTCATATTTCCCGTGTTTCTAGATTCTATCGTAGATAAAATATTGTACGATACACATGCGTAAAGCATCTTTAGTCACTCGCGGGGCTTAAAACGCTCGCTCACTCGCGTTTTAACTATACCCCACTCGTGCCTAAAGAGTAGCTTTACGCACTTGTATCGTAAATTACTATTTTGAAATTTAAAATTAATTAAGCCAGCTGCACATTATAAACAAGAATCAATAATAACCTAACAAAAATAACGGTCGATCTTCCCAACGCTCGGTAGTGGGCTTAGATATGCACATAGTATTTTACCGATTACAATTATATTACATAATGAATCTCTGTATTTTCTATTCTTTGTGTATATTTTGGGGAATAAACTATTATACTATTATTATTACATCTTATAACAATAATTACCTTTCATACAAGTCCCGCCTAATTCGTATTACAATTGCAACCAAAACTGGACTATTTACAAATGATTTGCAAATACCGTCGTTGTAAGAAACCGAATTTCCAATGATAAAACGAAACCATCACTGCTTTTAGGTACACTATTTCAAGCTGCTCTTTATTTTTGTAGTTATTGAATGCTTTATCATTTAATGATCATATCAATATCTAAAGCTGTTTTGGTTACATATTCCACTACTCTAGTTTTTAGTGTCTAATGAATATTATTTTTAAAGGTGGTTGGATTAGCTCGTCGAAAAGACAGAGTGGACGAGCTATCAAAGAAGCTACATGGAAAAAGTGGAAAGCTGTACGCGGTCAGGGCCGACGTCAGCAAGGAAGAAGAAATCTTGAAAGCGTTTCACTGGGCAAAGGAAAATTTGGGACCCATCCACATTTTGGTAAACAACGCCGGAATTGGGAAGCCAACTAGTCTGATAGACGGAGACACTAAAGATTTCAAGAACATCTTGGATACGAACGTGCTGGGCCTAACAATAACGACGCGGGAAGCGGTGAAGAACATGAGGGACAGCAACGTCGATGGGCACATCATCCACATTAACAGTATTATGGGGCACTACGTCGCGCATGTGCCCAACATGAATATGTATCCGGCTTCGAAGCATGCGGTCACGGCTTTGACAGAAACGCTGCGGCAGGAGTTAAATCTTATTGGTAGCAGAATTAAAGTGACGGTAAGTCCTTTTACTCTTCCACTATAGTATTAATCGTTCCAGGCATAACTTATAGTTTTTATGACTATAAGTTGTTGTTGATAATATTAACTCAACGTATAAACCACGCCAGAGGCGAAACTCTTTTTGCAAGGGAAGGGATATAAGGGCAAAGTAACTTAGCAAAAAAAATCGAGAAACCATTGAGATTTACAAACATCCTAATAATCTCAATAGAAACGAAGGGGTCCTCTTTATATGTGGAAAGTGTTAATTACCTAACCCCGCCCACCGTCACTCAATCGCGAATACACTTGCCTATAAATTATCATCTTTCTCTTTCCCATCGTTTCCAGAGTTTCAACTCTGGCATGGTTTACACATTGAGTTACTTTGCCCTTATATCCCTTCCCTCGCAAAAGAGTTTCGCCTCTGGCGTGGTTTACAATTTACGTTTCTTATGAGACTATTTCCACCAGCTTTCTCTAATAGCGAGTTTTTAAAATAAATATCGATATTTAATTTCAAAAATGAAGAAAATACACAATTTACAGTTACTTGTTGAACGAGGTTGGCTGAAGGAGAACTGAGTGCGTTCAGAATAGAGCAACTCAATACACAGCCAATTTATTGTTCGTAGATTTTAAGAATGATATCTAACCACATGCGTGAAAGTTAAATGCGTACCAATGTGTTGGTGGATTCTGTGCCGCTATGCTAATGTGCATGCTGGAGAGGGAGCAGAGTCGGCTTTCAGCTCATGCAGAACAAAGGTGTGCTTTTGGTGTGGTGACAAATGCACACCGAGCACTCAGTTTTTAAGGTGTGAAAACAAACGTTCCTATTTTTGAGGCGACACTCCGACAGAAGAAATGTCTAAATACCGGCCGTTTAGTCACGCAGTTGAAATCCTGCATACATTGCTGTTTGCCGATTCCGAGGATCAACTGGACATCAAAGGAAGCAGCCGCGTCATCGAGTGATGGAAGCACTGCCGAGCCAAACTGCGTGAACTCGATCAAGGTATTTCTAACCGGGCAGTCGTTAGTCATTACTGCAGGTGGGTGTTCTCATACCATATTTGGTTAAACGAGTGTGCCAGCGAAGTGGACGCCAAGTGAGTCATTAAGTGCCAACGTGCGTAAGCGCAGGCTTACTAGTGTTTGGTGCGCAATGCGGCTGAGGATATACACAGTTAGGTGCTACCACTTAGACATCATTATAAACAGCTGTCGGAGTGATTTAATACTATTTTTTGCTGTGACTATCATTGAAGATGCGTTATATGGGTTAATCATTGCTAAGATAAAGAGCTAGTAGAAAGAAATATTTGATTCCTGGTTTAATATTTTGATTTATTATTACAGTGGTCATTTACGTGAAATACAGTATTGTCGCTAATTTATGTGTAAACAAATTGGCTTTTCACTTCCTTTTACAATAAAGGAGGTATTGGATTTACCCCAAAAATTCGAAATTGAGTTTTCAACAGATCTTCACGTTTTCGAGTCCCTTAAACCCAAAAAACATATTAAATAATGACTAATTGTTTTCTGTCATCCCATCCCATCCTATTCCCGTCCCCTTCCGCGTCCGTTTCTCCGTCAACGTCTCCGTACCGTCCCATCCAGTCCCGACCCGTCCCCTCCCCTTCCATCCCACCCCTTCCCTTTCCTTTCCGTCCCGTCCCGCCCCGTCCCATCTCGTCCCTTCCCGTCCCGGCCCTTTCTTTCCCGTCCAGTCCAGTCCAGTCCCGTCCCGTCCCGTCCCTTCCCGTCCCGTCCCCACCTCTTCGATCCCATCGCTTCCCTTCCCTTTCCGCCCCGTCCCGTCCCGTTCCGTCCCTTCCCTTCCTGTCCAGTCCCGTCCCGTCCAGTCCAGTCCAGTGCAGTCCCGTCCCGTCCCGTCCTGTCCCTTCACTTATGTCATGTCCACCTTCTTAGACTTAAACAATAAATGCCATTTTCGCAATCAACATCCCAAAAACCTTCAATAACGATACCCATATCGTATTTTAGGCTTATTTACCCCATTTCGCCCCCTAAAGGGTTGATTTTCGGAAAATCACAAAATACGTGTTTGCTTATTTGTTTTTAGGAGTACTCCTACGAAGTTTCAAGTCGAAATGGCTATTTAATATTATTTCTTCATACAAAATTGGAGCCCCCTCCCCTTCCATCCCACTCCTTCTCTTTCCTTTCCGTCCCGTCCCGCCCCGTCCCTTCCCGTCCCCTCCCTTCCTTTCCCGTGCAGTCCAGTCCCGTCCCGTTCCTTCTCCTCCCGTCCAGTCCCGTGCCTTCCCGTCCCGTCTCGTCCAGTCCCCTTCTATCCCATCCCAACCCTTTCCTTCCCTTTCCGTCCCGTCCCGCTCCGCCCCGTCCCGCCCCGCCCCGTCCCGTCCCGTGCCCTTCCGTCCCTTCCCGTCCAGTCCCGTCCCGTCCAGTTCCGTCCTGTCAGTCCCGTCCAGTCCAGTCCCGTCCCGTCCCGTCCCGTCCCGTCACGTCACGTCCTTTCCCTTATGTCATGTGCACCTTCTTGGACTTAAAAATAAATGCCAGTTTCGCAATAAACTTCCCAAAAAACCTCAATAACGACACCCATATGGTATTTTATTCTTATTTACCCCATTTCACCCCCTAAGGGGTTGATTTTCGGAAAATCACAAAATACGCTTATTTGTTTTTAGGAGTACTCCTACAAAGTTTCAAGTCGAAATGGCTATTTAATATTATTTCTCCATACAAAATTGGAGCCCCCTCCCCTTCCATCCCACCCCTTCCCTTTCCTTTCCGTCTCGTCCCGCCCCGTCCCGTTTCGTCCCTTCCCGTCCCGTCCCTTCGTTTTCCGCCCAGCCCAGTCCCGTCCCGTCCCGTCCAGTCCCGTCCCTTCCCGTCCCGTCCCCACCCCTTCGATCCCATCTCTTCCCTTCCCTTTCCGTTTCGTCCCGTTCCGTCCCGCCCCGTCCCGTCCCTTATCCTCCCGTCCAGTCCCGTCCCTTCCCGTCCCGTCCCGTCCAGTCCCCTTCCATCCCATCCCTTCCCTTTCCGTCCCGTCCCGCCCCGCCCCTTCCCGTCCCGTTCCGTTCCTTCCCGTCCAGACCCGTCCCGTCCAGTTCCGTCCAGTCCGTCCCGTCCAGTCCAGTCCAGTCCCGTCCCGTCCCGTCCCGTCCCTTCCCTGATGTCATGTGCACCTTGTTGGACTTAAAAATAAATGCCATTTTCGCAATCAACGTCCCAAAGAACCTCAATAACGACACCCATATCGTATTTTAGGCTTATTTACCCCATTTTACCCCCTAAGGGGTTGATTTTCGGAAAATCACAAACTACGTGTTTGCTTATTTGTTTTTAGGAGTACTCCTACGAAGTTTCAAGTCGAAACGGCTATTTAATATTATTTTTCCATACAAAATTGGAACCCCTATTTTACCCCTTTAGGGGTTGAATTTCGAAATATCCTTCCTTATTCCTTGTATACATCATAAAGGGAACCTCTGTGCAAAATTTCAGCTTTCTAGGTCCAAGGGTTTGGGCTGGGCGTTGATGAGTGGGTCAGTCAGGACTTTTAGAAATATATATAAGATAACAAATCTTTTCATTTATTTTCATTCCGTTTGCCTGTAAAACGTATAAATATTTCATATTATTGTATCCTTCATTATTAAGGCTATTGTACTATTATTAATTAAGCAAAATATTTCCAATTATTTTAAGTTGACTTATAAATTGTTAAATATGTAATGTGTCATATTAATTTAATTTATTATCTAACTGTATTATGAACAAACAAACATTAATAATTACTATTTAACATATTTACACGTCCGAGTTAGTTTTCGTTATCTTAAAACTCTTTTAAAGTCATCTTCAGTGGTCTCTTGACCATCCTTGGCTTCTTTAACTGCTTGTTTTAATTTTCTTAGTTCAGCTTCAAGCCTAGGTACTTCCTTTCGTCACAATCTTTGTTTTATTTTCTTTTGTTTCCTTTTTTAGCCTTCGTTTACATGTTTCCTTCTTTGTCCTCTTCTTATTTTTATTGACATTAATTATGCAACCCGGGGTTATCACATTTAATTCTTCATTAATTACTACTACATTCTGCTTTACCTGTTTATTATTTTCCGTCATGTCGTCTTCCTCATCTAACAGCTTCTCCGACTGCATTGATTCTTTTAAATATTGTTTTGATTTTTCCAAAAATAATTCATTTTCAAAAGTTTCCTTTCTAAATATAAATTCTAATTTGGCCTCTTTTATCTTCCTCTCTTCCTGCACACACTCTTTCTGTATTCTAATACATTCTGCTATTGTTAATTTCATCCCTTCTAATTTTCCTTTCAACTCTTCTTTATTCTTCTCTAACTTTTCTTCTATGGTTTGTGTTAAAATCTCTTCTAGTTGTTTATTTTCAAATTTAACTTTTTAAAATTACTCTTTTGACTCCTTCATTTTCTCTTCCATCTTTTCTGCTTGTGCTTTTTGTTCTTGCAACTTCTCTGCAGTACTCTTAATTGCTGCTTGTAACCTACCTTCCCTTTCCTCAGCATCCTGCTTTAACCTGTTTTCCCTTTCCTCGGCATCTTTCTTACTTTTCTCTGCCTTTTCCTAGATTGACTGTTGCAGTCTTCTTTCTCTTTCATCAGCCTTTTCTTCAATTGAGTGTTGTAAATCTTTCTTACTTTCCTATGTCTTCCTGTCTAAATTCTGTAAATGCTTTTTCAAATCTTCGGCATTCTTATTACTTTCCTCTGCCTTTTCCTCAATTAACTGTTGCAAATCCTTCCTCAACTCTTCTGCATTTTTCTCTGCAGTCTTCTCAATCAACTGTTGTAAATCTCTCCTCAACTCTGTTGCGTCTTTCCTTGTTTCATGTAAATCCTTCTTTAACTCTGTTGCATTTTTCTCATTTGACTGTTGTAAATCGTGCAAATCGTTCTTACTTTCTTGTTTTAATTTCTCAACATTCTTTTGAATTAAAAATTGTAATCGAGTTTCCCTTTACTCCGCATCTTTAGTCAACCTATTCTTCATTCTTTGCATATTTTCCATGATTGTTTGTATAAACCGTTCCAAATGTCCATCTCTTTTTGTTTCCTCTACCTGTACTCTTACCTTATTTCCTTGTACATCTATTTCATGTTGTTCTTTTTTCTCAGCTACATGCTTTAACCTGTTTGCCCTTTCCTCGTCTTCCTTCTGCCATCTTTTAAGTTTTTCCTCTTCCTCTTTCTTCATTTATCCCATCCATCTTTTATGACCTTCGTCTTTCTTCTTTCTTTTGTTCTGTTTCTCCTCTATCTCTTTGTCCATTGACTCCATCCATCTTTTATGACTTTCACTTTCCTTCTTTCTTATGTTCTCTCTTTCCTCTCTCTCATTTTCCATTAACTCCATCCATCTTTTATGACTTACGTTTTTCTTCTTGTTTGCCATATTTTTAGTTTAAATTTTCAAATGTATTTACTTTGATTAAAAACCTTTATATTCAATTGTAAATCTTTGTGTTTTATTCGCAAATTGAACCTTTATACGCTCCTTTATTTATTCTTATTGATTGTCCTATTCTGTTACTTTATTAATCTCAAAAGAACTCAATTATGATACGTTTTGAAATTATGATTGCTATTTACAATCCTCTTTCTTAATTCTCAATTAATAATAAAACTGACCTAAACTTGGTTTATCATTTACAATCAAATCTCACAATTACTTCGCCCCAAATATAGCTTGAAAACTAACTTTTACAAGCCCATAGTTGGACAACATAAATATGCAATGCAGAATTGCCCCACAGTTGCGGCGCCATAATTTATGGGATGACACCACGTCGGGCGACCATATTTTATGGGGTGCTAGCTCCACCTTTTGGGCTATATAAATCTACAATGAATATACCATTTTACTTTTAAAATCCTATTATTAGTTATTTTATTACTATGTAATGCATTTGAGACTCTCATAAGGGTATGGTTCGTTAATCAAGTTATCTATTCTTTGATATTCTAAATTTTATATGAATTGTTAACCAATGACTGTTATTAAATGTCAGTTTGACTTTTAACATCACAACACTATCAAAATTGACAAATATCCTTTCTCTTTCACAAACCAGTGACTATTTCACATAAGTAAGTACTGTTATTAATTTATTTTGCTCAATTAATTGTTTTTCATATTTCTTATTAGAACTAACTACAACAAACCTGACTTCATTTCAACTTTTCAGGTACTCACTTCAAACACCACTGATCCTGACACTTCTCAGCTAAATTCAATGTCAGCCTATCCTCGATGTACATTCAAACAACCAAAGGACTCCCAAAAGTCAAAACTCTAGGCTCCTGCAGATCCAACTTCACTCCTTGAACTCCTCGTACAATACCGCCAACATCAGCCCACTGGTAAACTCCAACTAACAGATAATACCCAAACTAATTTCCTTTGTCCACAGCTTCTATCCTGTAGTAACCAAGCCACGCCAGCAAACCCCAGTAAACTGATTCCAGTCCTCTGCAGAATCCTCAACTTCAATAATGACTGTTAATTATACCTTGCAATGCACCAGTAAATCCAAATCTATTCAAATATTGTCGTCTTCTCCTTCTTTGTAACCAATTAAACTGTATTCCACAATTTCTTCACCGATTGTATACTCACATCAACTCTAGTTTACATTTTCGCTTATGTTCATTTCGTAGATTTTTTAACAACCCCTTTTATTTGCAAATAACCAAATCTCATACAAATAAAGGCATAATTTCTAGTTTTTTATTTGTTCTAAATATATTTTTCAAAAAACATCTTTCAATAATGTTTAGTTTGTTATTCAATCATATTTTTAAACAAAATTCCTTTTTATATAGTTACGATTATTGCTGCCCACGTTTAGAATTAAATAATCTGATCATTTCATCTAATTGATCTTTATATTATATTATATTCCATTTTTGCTAGTTTAAGGAATGCCTTTAATTTTCTTCTATTACTTTACTTTCTGAAGATGTGCATTGTTATTTCCTCTTCTTCAGTTGGACCTTTTATTTGCTCACGCTTTTCAATTCATTTCTATTTCTAAGTAATTTAAGTTTTACATAAACTTTTTATTTCTTATAGAATTTCTTCGATTTTTAACTGGTTTATATTCTGTAATGAGCTAGTTCGTGTCACCTTGGTATTTAAGAATCACCTTGCTAGCCAAAACGTATCCTTTATATTGTAATAATTAGCTAAAACCGTATTACGCATTTAAAACACGCATCGAGTGTTTCGCGAGCCAGGCCATGCGAGATAAGCGGGGAACACACGCGTCGTAATAAGGAACCTGTGCGTGCGTTCAAAAAAAATGAGACGCTACGCGAAGTATTATAAAATACCAGGTTGTTGAAGCATCTATGAGATACAGCAGCTTATAATAAAAAGCTGCTATTCTATCTGCCAATCTAGCTCCAAGGAAGCCAGTCGACTTTACCAACACACGAAGTCTTTGTGTAGCTGCCAGTGCCACGAAGTTAATCTCTTGGCCATGTTGCTACGAAGCAAAGGTAAGTTTAATTACTATAGTTGCATTTTACGAGTGAATGTACGGCCCCGGAAGATTGGGAAAAATCAAAGTCGTAGTAAGGAGTCAAGTGTTATTGCAACAAATTGTGCAATAGCTGCAACGAGCCATAACGCGCCCAAAGGCTACGTTAATTAGTACGTCAGAACAAGGCACTTGCATCATTCTGTTGACATATCGCGTCAGCTAATATCAAGCTACTGAATTTAGGACCGCATTAAGTGAATGTGCGGAATTTAAACATTATTAACACTGTGGATTTTTACTTGGCGTTGATAATGAATAAGTCATATCTACACTTAAGGAGTGGCATGTAGATGCAGCATTAAGACCGTGGATTGTTTCTTGCTATTGTTAATAGCGCATATAACATTTATATGTTACCAACGTGGACCCTTTCTATGTATTTGCATGTACATATTTTCCTTTTACAGAGCATATATATTTTTATGTAAACTGTTTGGTTTTCATTTCTGGCAGGATTTGCATGTATAATTATAGCATTATGGGTGGCAGCGTGCAACGTGCTGGAACTCTCTATATTTCCCTTAGCTGCACTGAGGCAAGGGCGGGTCTTGTGCTTCTACGACTGAGTTAACTAGCAAACAAAGGGAAATTTGAATTTATAGTAGAGTAGAGTATAGAGCACGAGAAAAGTACCATTCCAATTCATAATGTCTATTTCAATACCTACTCATTTCTTGATAAACATTTCTTTGAAGTGTTCGTACTTAATCTGTGAGTTTTGCTATAACTGTAGCTTCTTCTTTGTTTCTTCTTATTTTAGTACATGTTTAAGTGATTGCCACACTCTGGCCAACAAAGTTGGGATTTTTAGAATGTCATCCTTACATAAATTCGTCTGCGGCGTGGCTAATTGGGAACTAAGGACATCACAAGACGTTTGACTTGGTAAAGGAGATTAAGCTCTGGAAAATACTAAGCGAAATGAACACCTCCCCCACACTTCAACTTATAGCAATCTTAAGTGGTTATGAGCTTAATTCACCCTCTTCTTGATATTCAGAATTTAGAGCTAAAGTAACAATGCACAATGTACACTCAGAACTGTTTTCAACAAAGGAAGCAATGGTGCATTATCTCTATCTCACCGATCACTTAATGCGTATAGTTATCGATGAATGAGAGAGTGGAGTAGCCATTGGAGGCAGACGCATAATTGCTGTACGATACTCGGACCACAACCTCATTATAGTACAAACAGAAGAAGAGTAGGAAGCGATTATACATAAACAGTAGAAATCAGCCTGTGGCATAAGAATCAGTGAAACGAAAACCAAAGTGACGATTGTCAACTGAGCAAACCCAAATCAAGATCACATTCATAGAATAGCGGAATATAAAGTGTTGTAGAAATTTCAATAACTCTCACCAATTATAGCAAATACAAGCCAATGCAGGCGATTGGCAACCTCATAATTGACGAAAATATCGAAGACACCAAACAAAGATGAATACAATGGGTAATCTTTTCTTCAGCAACATACGCAGCCGAGATATGAAGGATGAAAAAATGAGATAGAAACAGTATGAACGTATTTGAGATGTGAGCGTACAGAAGAATTCTGCGTATACCACGGACAGCCGAACAAACCAATCAATCAGGGAAAGACGCGACATTAAGAAAAGTCTTAGCACGACCATGTCCCAGTCATGTTAAGATATTTTGGACATTTTCCGAAACGAGAAAATATCGTGAAAACCCTACTCATTCAGGGTAAAATGGAGAGACGTCGGCCAGAGACCAGGCCGCCACTGCGCTGAATGAATCAGTAAAAAGACATTAACAAGACAACCACCGCAAGGAATTGCCTATTTAACTTTAGAGAGAAATATTTGGAAAACAACTATTAACTCAATTGCATGACTCATCATGTCGTATCCCTAAGAGG
This sequence comes from Agriotes lineatus, assembly GCA_940337035.1. Taxonomy (NCBI): domain Eukaryota; kingdom Metazoa; phylum Arthropoda; class Insecta; order Coleoptera; family Elateridae; genus Agriotes; species Agriotes lineatus. The sequence goes on along the minus strand of OW679203.1, from coordinate 7,175,950 downwards.
GGTCGGATTAAGGAGGAGGGAATTAATTATTTTTTTTAGCAAGGAACCATGTGAACTTTTAGATTCAATTCTGGAAAACAACACTTTCAAGAACAGGGTACAAGCTATATACACAAATTCCAACTGCTTATCTGGATTTTTTCCTGAAATTTTACCCCGTTACCCCCTTTACCTCTATCCTGCATCTGGCTCTCCAGGCTGCGGTAGTTATTATCGAGCCACTAGAAGGATGGTTCTTTATTTTTCATCTAGTTGTGACGATCACTATAATCTCGTACCTTTATCAACACTCCACTTTATATAATACTTTCAATTTTCCCATCTTCGTTTTCTTTCGTGCACTTTCTATTTCTTTGGTTTACATCTGGTCTTAGTTCGAAACACTTTTCCATTTCTATTTCATTTTATCTAGATATTGACATTATTTAACAATAATTAAATGATTTGGCAATTTGAAAATGTTAAAATCTGCTTTCTAAAGAATTATTGGACAACATGTTACTTACTATTCCTGCATCGTACTATTCATCTGATCTAAAGTATGATCAAAAATTAATCTCATCTAGTACGGCTATGAAAGAACAAATTGCTTCCTTTAAAACTGGCTGCAATATATTTTATTTTTAGGTTAGATTTAAGATGAAGTGTCTATTCGACCGGCGCAAGGTTATTTGTTGAACAATTACATTACTTTTTCGTAAAAATTCATTTATTTCAATATAATATTGTAATAAGATGGATAAAAAGAATATTTCATAATAAAATTTGACAGTTTGAATTAAATATAAGTATGTAAGCCAATTTTAAAGGCGTTAGTTTGCACTTCCACAGTCATACTAGATGAAATTAATTTTTGATCATACTATAGAATTAATGGAAATTAATACTGTTAAGAACTGTTACAGTAATTAACTCACGTTTTCATGTGTTTTAGAGCCTTAGTCCTGGGCTGGTGGAAACAGAAATATTTGCTGCCAACGGCTATCTGAGTGATAACCAGGCTGTGGAGTTTTTGAAAATGCTACCAAAATTGTCAGCTAAAGATATAGCAGATGCTGTGCTGTATGTACTGGGAACGCCTCCTCATGTTCAGGTAGATCTTAGAAAACTATTAGCCAGGTTAATTAATAAAGAGGTTATCAGTAACATGGATAGAGGTAGATGACATGACTTCCCCCTTTTTTGTTATAAAAATGATGTTTCGATACCTTTGCCACTCATAAAGATATTATACACCGTGGTGCCAAATTTTTAAAATATGAATAACGAAATTCAAAATAATTGACGTCCATCTGTTGTTACTAATCTGTTGCTATGAATATAGTAAAAAAAATTGCAAATAATTTTTGATATAAATGTCTATTATTATATTTCCATTATACTAATACCAATCTTGAGTGACTTCGCACGCATAAGGCATTTATCCTCGACGCCCTTAATATAATATATTAGAAAAGTTAAAATAAATATTGTATAAAAATTGCACTTTATATGCGGAAATATTAGCTTTTCTATAGATTTCATGCTGAATATTTCTGCTTACAAACATTTTCCGTTGCAGGTTACTGAACTAACTATACGACCAGTAGGAGAGATGGCTTAACATAGAAACTAAGTGTAGGGTAGTATAATGGTGTATTAATTTGTATTTTTATAGAAGTTACCATTGGTTATATTTATAGTTGAATAAACTGAATATCAATAGAGTAATGCCTTAGAACTTTCTTGACTTTTATTAGGTAGTAATACTTTGTCTGCTACAATAATTGTAGGGTCTTAGAATAAAAGAGGTATGCCTGCAGCAGGGCCCCCGCTACCATATGTGCAAAGAGTGCAATGCAAGCGGGCGCCATCCTTTAGGGGCGCCAAAACCCAGGGTCCAAAAAAAAATTGCAAAAAAATTTGCAAAAAAAAAACAAAAAACAAAAATTAATTTTAAAATAAAAGTTGAGAAATTAAATAGGATTAGGTATAAATACACACGAAATTTTATTAGTATATCATCCAGTTACTGACGATTCCTATGTTGCGAGAACATGTCAGGCGGTAGTTTCTTGATTTTTCCTGTTCAGACATGAATAATGCCTAGAGCGCTATAAAAACGAAGCAATCGCCAGAGGCGTTTTTAAACCGGTTAGTTCACTGGACCGTGCAACAAGTGCATAAAAACAAGTAATCCTATTAATTTTTACATTTAAAGTTATTTTTATTTTGTCAAGTGTTGTGTTGCATAATATTTTGTTTACTACTTTTTTTTTCTAAAAAAATAAGTGCTGAATACCTGCTGATTGCAATTTCAACGGTTTGATTTTTTATAAAATGGTAAGTGTTCCCTACTTTATACTATCAACATTAACCCTTTATAGGATACTGATTATAATTAATTTTTTTTACCCAAATAATTTTTTATTAATTGAAATGTCATTTACGAGTTTAAAAAAGTAATTGGTTTTTTATCCATAACTCGCTTAGTTTTTATGCTATCGATCTTTTTTAAAAACTATTTTGTAGGGTTTTTAAGGGATATAAGATCAAATTAGTTTAATATTTTTTCTGCCTTAATTTTTGAAAGGGTTTAAGCTGAAAGGGCTCGAACAAATTGCTTTTTATTCAAATATGCAAACTTGGTGCTTATTATTGTTCTTACTTTAGAAGTTAATTCCTAATTCCCATGAGTACTAATTACTTATTTGTTTTTTCAGGATAAAAGAAAGAGACCTTCAGGTGCGAAGTTTCGCGAGCAAAAGAAACTGAGACCACAAGAAAGGGAAAAAATGGCTGGATCTTTAAAGCACTTCTTGCAAAACAATCAAGATTCCACGGAGACTATCGATGCGACCGAATCTCAAGATTCTAAATCCGTAATAACAGTAATCGTGAGTGGACAATCTGAAATTTTAACAGAGGCGACCACGGTAACATCAGGTCCTGCAACAAGTGGCGGCGGTTGTAGCAGCAAAACAGCTTCTACTGATGCAGAGCCCGATGAAGCGATGACACCATCCTCGTCTACAGCACTTGAACAATCCACTTCAGGTAATTCAGCTTGTGTAAGAAGTTCGGTAATGTCAGCTACCGAAATGCCTGCTGCAAGTGACACTTTCGATGAAGGCTTTAATGAGGCTAGTGTCCATATAATTCCGTCCGACCCCGGTTTGTGGCCCGAAAGAATCAGCAATGAGATAGCTAGAATATTGGTTAAACGTGGTCCGCCCTTGATAGACATCAGTTTTAGCTTTCCTAGTAATAAAGATAAGAGAAAGTTTTCGTGCAAATACTTTGTAAGAAGTCTAGCAAATGGAGAAAAAGTCGAAAGGACTTGACTTATTTACTCTATTTCTAAAGATTCTGTATTTTGTTTTTGTTGTAAGTTGTTTTGTAAAACACTTTTTGTGATACAAATGGAGTATCTGATTGACAACACTTGTCTTTGCTAATGAAGAGACACGAAACGTCAATTTTACACAACAGTTATATGAACACTTGGGTAAATTTAAAAAAATGTTGGAGACATCTACGACTGTTAATACTCATCACCTGCGGATTTTAGAAACGGAAAAAAAATATTAGCGCGACGTGTTGGAAAGAATTATTGCGATTGTTAAGTATTTATCTACACAATGCTTGGCATTTCAAGGTTCTTCTAAATTACTTTCCGAACATGATAATGAAAATTTTCTAAAAGCTGTTAAGATGATTGCCTCTTTTGATTCAGTGATGAGACAACACGTTAGCTGAGTGTGCAACTCCCAAAAAAATCTGTTAAAATGACTCATTATTTAGGCGTGCAAATACAGAATGAAATAATTGAATTATAGTCGTCTAAAGTAAGAAATAATATTTTAGAAATGGTTCGCAGTTCAAAATATTTTTCAATAATATTAGATTGTACACCAGACACTAGTCATACTGAGCAAATTAGTCTTGTTCTGAGGTATGTTGTCCTTAACACCACTTCAAAAAAGGTTGAAGTTAAGGAAAGTTTTATTGCGTTTAATCCAATACTGGACTCTACAGGGGATGGGATATATACATTTGTAACAGAAATTTTGAAAAAATTAAATTTAGATATAAAAAATATTAGGGGACAAGGTTATGAAGGGAAATCATGTTGGTCTTCAAAAACGCATTCTTGATGCGAATCCGAGAGCCCTTTCTGTACCTTGTGCGGCTCATACTTTGAACTTAACAGTAAATGACGCTTCTAAGGTGTCAGATGCTACAATAAACTTTTTTAATCTTGTGCAAGAGTTATATAATTTGTTTTCGTCATCCACAAAAAGGTGGGATGTTATGAGAAAAAATATCACCGGGTTAAGTTTAAAGACTCTAAGTGAGACAAGATGGTCCAGCAGAATTGATGCAATAAAGCCCCTTAAAATTTATTTAATTAAGGTTTGCGAAAGTCTTCTAGAAGTAGCTGAAGATAATTCCTTTCACATTGATGCAAGACATAAAGCGAGTTCCCTCTTAACGTCTGTACAAAAATTTCAATTTATTTGTGGAATTATTATTTGGCATGACGTTTTATTTCATATAAATATTGTCAGCAAACAAATCCAAAGTGCTACAATTAATATTAAATTATGCCAAACCTATCTAAAAAATTTAGTTGATCACTTCCAGCAATATAGATCTGACCAATCATTTCAAGAAATTCTTGTACAAGCGAAAGAAGTAGCACTCTCTCTCGAAATTGAAGAAGACTTTCCACCGTTACCAACGGTCAGGAGAAAATTTAAACCAAAACTGTTTGACTATGAACACCGAGATGGGACCCCTTATGATCCAAAAACCGCCTTTAAAATTAGTTTTTTCTTAAAAATTATAGATCATACTTTAAGCTCTCTAAAAAACCGATTTGACTTATTAATTGAGTATGATAATATTTTCGGATTTTTTAGCGACATATTCAAATTAAGTGACAGCGATCTTTTAAAACGTTGTTCTGTTCTTGAAGAACGACTGACAGATCAGGATAATAAGGATATAGACTCCAATGATTTGTTTACTGAAATTAAAGCGTTAAAGTTGTTTTCATTACTTGATGATACTGACCCCTTAAGTATTTTACAATGTATATTTGAAAACAATTTAATCTCCACCCTTCCAAACGTAAGCATTTCACTAAGAATTCTTCTGACATTGCCTGTATCTGTAGCTTCTGGCGAGCGATCTTTTTCAAAGTTAAAAATTATTAAAAATTATTTAAGATCGACAATGCTTCAAGAAAGATTTTCTGGGCTAGCAATATTAGCAATTGAACAAGACATTTTTTTTGTATAAATTTTAGCGATGTAATTAATGAATTTGCAACATCAAAGTCTCGGAAAATATCGCTACTACAATAGCTATTTTTTATTTTTCTATTGTACCTATTTGATTTTATAACGAAGTTACCTAGGTATTTGTTATCAGAAGTATCTGCATATTTTTTAAAATATCTAAGTATAAGTAGAAAGTAGTACTTATATATATGTAGACATTAGGCAATATTTCTGTTATTTGTTCCTAAAAAAAATGTGATTTTTAGTTTTGGGTTATTTTCTAGTATTTATAAACAACGTGTCTGTACCCCATTATTTAAGTAAATGCTTTAAAATGGGTGTGAACAAGAATTTATTTTAATTTATTTTGTTATAATTTTATTCTGTTTGTTTCATTTTGATATTTTAGTCTACAAATAAATATGACTTCTAAAGTTCAGTTTTTGCTTTATTTCAAGCACCTACCTACCTACCTAAAAAATAAATAAAAACACATGATCCAAAATGCCTTAAGGGGCGCCAAAATACTTTTTTGCACACAGGCGCCAGTAGCCCTAACGGGGGCCCTGGCCTGCAGTGTGTCTATATCTAAATTAAGTACAGATTCAACTATTTGAAGGTCATATTTGCTTGGTGCAAAACAGGTACAAAGTATTAGCGCACCTTTCGCCTTGCCAGTTCCAACAGTCACACAACAAACTGCATCTAAACCATTTTGCACAATCTCTACAATATGAGTATTCAAGATGGCAACCACAAATTTCATGTTTACTGGGTTAATCAACAACAAGATTTTCCATAACAATCGATATTTGCTATCATAGCCGCACCCAGTGCACAAACATTTCCTCGGTAATTTTAAAATCAACAAAGGCAAAATGGAAATTTATTCAGATCAGGAAATGTATCCCAACTAAATCCTACACCAATGGACATATTCTCCGAAAATATCGGGCAATATTTGTGAGGTAGCTATTCTCAGCCGAGGCCAACTTCTACATCAGCAGAATTATTTAAGCATGACACACCGAAAGAAGCACCAAACTTCGAAAATCCATTCGAAACAGAAGCTCAAGCAGCCCAAAACTGTCAACCAAAATATGAAGGCTATGAAGACTATCAATAAGTAACTAATTATTTAGGGTCAAAAGAAACATCGAGTAATAATTACCATTTGATATACAAGCGTCGCACACTACCTACTAGTTATCACAATGAAGTTCCAAACATTCATTTATCTTTGACATTTAAAAAACAGGTCTATCCGAAATATTTAGCTTTCAACCGAAATACGACGCTACGGTACAATAGAACTTGATCGTTTGAAACAGTTCCGAACATCAATTGATTTAAAAAAATGATATGATAGTAATTCCAACAGCTCGAATAGCAATTTATGATAATGACATTCAAGAAAATGTAGTATCCACACCAACATTGCAATCAAGAACGGAAACCATAGTGCAATAACTAGTAAATAAAAAACTGCATCAAAGAATTTTGAAACATCAACATATTTACCTGACAGAGAAGCCAGCAACGATAGTACAAGTTTAAAATCAACAAGCATTAACAACAATATTGAATAAAAGCAAAACGCCGCAAAATTTAATACATGTTGAACCAATGAGGAAACCTATATAAGTTAACAATATTAACAATATTCCAATCAATGTTAAGAAAATTCAGAAAGAAAATTTGAAAAAGTTAAGATTAAAACACCGGAACGATTAAGAAATCCCTCTAATTAAGAATTTGTGTGAAGAAGACATTTTATTGTGAACAACTGCCACTAACTTTTACCAACGAAGTCAAGCATGTAATAAGAACAACCGATGACATACTAACTTACACCAAAAGTTATAGGTTCCCTGAAATTCACAAACAAGAAGTAAAACAACAAGTAGAACCTAAAATGTTACGAGAAAATATTGTTTGACTATCCTCATCAGTCATCACGTTGATCTTCACCAATTTGGGTCGTAACGGCATAACAAGATGTATCTGGAAAAACCAAGTGGAGATTAGTGATAGACTATAAGAGGGTAATCGAAAAAACTGTAGATGACAAGTTTCTTATATTTAATATAAGTGATATTTTGGATAAGTTAGGAAAAAGTCAATACTTTACAATTTTAAAATTAGCCTCGGGATTTTAACAGATAGAAATAAACCCAACGCACATCCAGAAAATAGTATTTTCGACAGTTATTGGACACTTCGAGTATACACGCTTACCGTTTTTTTTTAATAACAGGTCAGCGACTTTCCAAAAATTGATGTATAAGGTTTTACGAAGATTCCAGAACGAAATCTGCTCAGCTCAGCTTCGCTAAAAAAACACATGCAGGATATCAATAACTTTTTGGTGTCTTAGAGAGAAAAATCTTATAGTATAGGTCGACAAAAGCAAATTTCAACTTAAAGAGGTAAATTTTCTAGGTCACCAAAACAGCAAATGTATAAAACCAAATCCAAACAAAATCATAGCCATACAAAGTTTTTCATTACCTAAAACTGGAAATGAAATCAAACGCTTTTTAAAACTGTCACGTTATTATAGAACATTTATAAACGATTTTTAAAAATTAACTAAGTTGCTAACAAAATGCCTAAAGACGCTAAAATTAAACGTAATGCCGAATTTACTACCTCATACGAAGCAGCGAAGCAAATTTTGACAAATGACCCAGTTTTAAAATATCCAGATTTTACACGACAACTGATGCATCAAACGTAGCATTGGGAGCAGTATTATTTCAAGGTAACATAGGTTCTGATTTACTAATCGCTTACGCATCAGAAACCTTAAATGATTTAGAGCAGGAATTTAATGCAATTGAAAAGATTTTTTTTCAATAATTTGGGCTATGATACATGTTAGGCCATATTTACACGGACATTAATTTACCACAGTTGCCGATCATCGGACACTTCAATTGCTTTACTCAATGAAAGAACCTAACTCTTAATTAGCTCGATGGGGTATTAAAGGAAAACAATTTGACTATAATATCGATAGATTACATACACAAGAAGAATCCACAGTTGCAGTAGAAATTTGTGAAAAACACCTAGAAACTCATAAAAAAAAATCATTGTCCAACCTGTATTTGGCGTACTTGGAAACTTGGATATACTCCACAATGAGAAACATCTAGCGATTCAGAATTACCTAGAACGCCAAAGACCACAGAATACTAGTTCTTGAGAGCTACCGCCAAAATCAAGAAAATCCAAGCCCCCCCCCCCCCCCCCATTAGGGAAAATGATGGAACGTGGGTAAAAACCGACAAAGAGAAAGACAATACTTTCACCGAACACCTGGAAAATGTTTTTTACTTCCTTTTACAATAAATGAAGTATTGGATTCACCCCAAAAATTCGAAATTGAGTTTTCACCAGATCTTTACGTTTTCGAGTCTCCTGAACCCAAAAAGTTTGTTTTTGTTTATTGGTCTGTCTATCAGTCGGTCTGTTTGTCTGTGAACAGAATATCTCAATAACGAAAAGAGGTATGGCGTTGAAACTTCATATATGGGCCCTCACAACGCCAGTATCACATTTATAACATTAGCTTGTAGGATCTTAGTGTATTCTAATTGCTAATTAACTTAATAAAAAGAATCTACCTAATTACACAAATGAGGGCGACATCTTTTCGCGCGACCATACCTCGGAATGCATTTGGATAGAAGATTGAACTGAAAGAACATATTAAAAAAAAGAAAACAACTTCGCCTGAAGTTCTGCAAATTGCATTGGTTGATAGGGCAGAAATCGAAATTATCACTAAACAACAAGCTACTACTAGTTTATAAATCAATAATAAAGCCCGTGTGGTCTTATGGTGTACAATTGTGGGGAACCGCGAGTGCACCGAATATCATAAGACTTCAACAGCTTCAATATAAAATCCCGAGAACTACCACTAATGCTCCATGGTTTATCAGCAATGAGACTCTACACGAAGACCTGAACATCCCCTATGCACTCGATGAATCTTCTTGATAACAGCGCTCCCCAACGCCATAGGCAAATAATTAACCCATTTGACATAAAAAATAGACTGTAGTGTATTATATGTGTTTCAATCAACAACTTAGTACTAAGTTAGGTTTATAGAATGAAACTAATCCAAGATTTAAACTCATAAGCATGCACAATTAACTAACACTAAGTTATAGTTTATGAGTTAAGGCTTTAATGTACGTTCCTAACCTCCCGCTTGTTTAAACGTTCGTAGGACGTCAAACGAAATATTGAGCAAATTAGCTTATTGCTCAGCACAGATTGTTACTTAAAAAGGAGTTAATACAAAAAAAAATACCCTACACCCTATAATCACAATTACCAAAGTAATGGTTAGAGGATTGTGTTCGACCTTAATCGAACATTACAGATTGCTAGGTACCGAAAAATGAACAAAGTCCACAATCTTATGACGCATGTAATTATTGCTTATAATATCGCAATTAATTCAACAACAGGATATTCTCCATTTGAAATTTTTCCAGGCCATGCAGACAATAGAAATGAATATTTTCAAAACTATGTAAAATCTCACCAATGGAAATTGAAAATAATTTACGGAATAGTTAAACAAACATTGAAAACTTCGAAAGAAGTCATCATGGAAAAAATAAACGGAAAAAGGCTAAACCTACAATTCAAAGCAGTAGATAAACTATTCAGAAGAAACCAAATTAGAAACAAGAGAAGCAATAAATACTCGTAATCCCCGAAAATATTTGTATATTACTGAATAATAATCATCAAACCAAGAAACCGTCAGTAACTGACCTTTTGTTGCAGACAAACACAACACAATCATAGATTCAACAAGATGCTACTCAAATGCTGCATCATCGCAATAATATATTTTGCATTAAGTTTTGCCCTAGACCAACCAAAATTCACCAAATTGGAAAATCATCAAGGATTTTACTTATTATGACAAATTAGGAATCGCAGAAATAAAAAGAACGCAACGGACATTAATAGAAATAATAGATAGTTTTCTAATAATAAACGAATTACAAACATTTGAAACTGACGCCAACCGAATTTCCTATTTCAACAAAATCAAGGAAAATTTGAACAAATGTTTCCATATATAAACGCACGAAGCGAGGTGCAATCAATGGACTAGGAAACAGTATCGAATTTATAACAGGAAACCTAGATGCAGAAGATGGAGAACGAATCGAAAACGTTATCAGCACACTTAAAAAAATCGCTTTACTGTGAACTTCCCTCACAAGTGGAAGTTTTGAAACTACACATTTCGCAAATACTAAAGCAAATCAAGAATGTTGAAAATTATGTGGAAAATAGGTAAACATATGTTAACGTGTCTGATAACACTAAAAAGTAACGCCGGTTACATCAATCTGCAAATTAAAAAAACAATGCTCGCGATGGCATCCGAACTCTACCTTCATGGCTCGAGTAAGACGTTTACGTGAGTCTCGTGCCATTAGCCGTTGCAAACGGATGTGATAGCGTAGTTCTGCAAATTATTGCTTTTACTAGAGTAACCAGTGCCATTAAGAAATAGAATTTAGTTCAGTCATTTTTCTACCAGTACCTACTCAAATAACGCATTACGTTAGAGAAGTAACACGTGAGGCCTATCGGAAGGCCCGCCCTTCAATCACGATGCCTAATAACAATAGCAGCGCATCTAACAAAAGGGATAGTTCCAGTCTTACACCGCCACCCTTAGTTGAGCCCAGTAATAGTAATTTATTATAGATGATAAAGTTAAATTTTATCCACGAGTGAATCGTTTAACGTCGAGACGAAGTCGAGACGTTAATGATTTAAGAGGGCTATTTAAAAATTATACGACGCTTCTTGCATTAAACATTTATTTACAACTATTAATTATTATTATTTACAAACACACGAATTATCAACGCAGAACACAAATACTTATAAACTACAGGCACTATTTCTAACAACGATACGCTAATTATTTATTTATTCACAACTTAAACATTAAGGATTTATCTGGTTATTTATCTCTTATTTATTTTACTACGGTTCGTTTATCACGCGCGTTTCGAGTTTGGATGAGAACTGAATTAGAACTCCGGGGGCCGTGTATTTATATTCGCGGAATAATTCCTTCGAGGTCAATCTAGACTTCGCTCGACCTTTCTGGGAACCGCATGACGCATTCGCGTGTTAGCCAGCAAGGTCGCTGACGTCACGCGTCTGCAGCTGCCTTCAAGGTTGCTCCAAGAAGTTCTGGAACGCTCGGGGCTAAATCATATGCCTGGGGCAACGACCCGGCTGTAGAATCGTTACAATACAATATTTTTTTCTATTGCAAGAACTTTAACAATTTCAAAATAAAATAAGGACAGTCAATCACATTTCAAAATGTCAGCAGCTAGATTGGGTTGCTACGATAATACGAAGCTGTCATATTTAATTTAAACAAAAGTTAGAAAATTAAATTACTTTATCTATCCTTGATGTTAAAGTGCTGCTTTATCTACCCTTGCTGATAAAGTAAAACTTGACCTTTTGTTTTGAGTTGATAAAAGCACACTTTAACATGAGCTATAGAAAAAAGGTATTTATTTGAAAACAATGCCTTAATAACTGCCAATAAATATTATCTGCCAAACCACATTTTAAATAATGCAAATAAGACTGACGATCAAGAACAAAATTCTCAAATGCAAGACATGTGTGTTGACCCATCTGAGTAAAGAAGCCCAACATACCTCCCATTTATCTACACAATGCCAGTAATTATCAGGAAGTTTTAAACCATATCAAGAAAATCGTCAAACTTGAATTTTTAACAGTTACTAAGGGCCAGTTTTTAAAAATCAATTTAACCTGCGCTGATGATTTTCGTAGTCTGACAAAATTCTACACAGAACATCAATTGAAGTTCCATACTTTTAGAGATCCAGAACAAGCACAGCTCAATTTATCTGTAATAGTAAGAAATATACCAATCTCTGTACCAGAAACGGAAATCGTGGCCGAATTAATTAGTATGGGTTTCTCAGTCACCAAAGTTGTGCGACTTTGTCAGGTCATTTTGGTATTTTAAATAGCCACTTAGGCTTTAGGGCAGCGTGCCCGTATGCTAAACCCTTTTAGTTACTTATTTGGCTCCATCGCCTAATTCCAGAATCATGATTTTGCACATATTTGGCCTCAAACGCAGCATTTCTCGTCGGTTGGAGCGCCCCTGTGATGGCGCTTTGGCAGCCGAGCGTTATCGCTCGCAAGAATTCCGAATCTTCTAGAAAACACGCCGTTGCGGTGTGCTACCATTGTCGCCGGCAGTAATTTGTTTCATTTTATCGCCTCGCGATTGGCTGCCGAGGTTTAGTCACGTGGGGACGCGACCGATGTGACCCGTGGCAGCGCTTCCCTCTGGGCAGTTGATCGCAGCCCGTTGCAGAAAGCGTTCGTTTGGTGGTTGTGTTATCCAGGCGGCGTCCTTCGGCCCCTTAGGTGCCCGAGGACGCCTGCCGCTGTCCTTTTAGTATTGTTGCCGTGGAGGCCCTCTTTTCCGTTGCCCGTCTCGAGCTGTGGCAGCGAGCGCTGCGAGAATTGTTTCACCTTCGAGAGGTGTTGTGGTTGTGCGAGCTTCGAATTGTTTCGGCGTAGCGTGGGTGCATCTGGAGTCCAGTTTCTGCTCCCGTAAGTAAGGGGTCGTCCCCTTCATCTCGACCTTCGAGGATCTGTCCCGCAGAACGAAAGTGGCCCATTTTTCGTCGTCCAGTTGTACGCGTCCTGACGCGTCTCACGTCGCCAGTATGGCGGATGTCCACTCATCCCTATAGCCGTCGAACATCGAATGTACCTGCCACCTAAGACTGCAGCCTGTCGTAACTCAACTGTACCAGGCTCCCCAACCGCCTACATATTAAGGTATGTGTCTTTGAACTGATTACCGCTGTGAACGCGAGTGTACCTGTCCCGCGGATAGCATTAAGCTTCGCGTACGAGCTGTATTGGGACGCCGAGAGCGAGCCCGTCACATCTCTTGTGCCTACAGGCACTGCCGTCATATTTGTGCGTTCATTCCGAATTACAGACTGTCTATTTTACAAGGGCTTGCATTACTGTTTGTTGCATAAGGCGTCGCGCCCGCATATTTGTACATTCATTCCAAATTACAGACTGTCTATGTTACAAGTGCTACTTTGTTCATTACTGTTCAACATCTGTCGCTAGGTTTAGAGCGCGCGCCAGCTGGTGTTTTCTTAGATATAATCTATTCATAGATATAGGGCGACGCACTCCGCTGCCCCACTGTAACCCGTGATTCAATACATGATTTGTTAGTTAAGGGAACTATTGTTTTGTTTCGACTTGTGCATGTTCTGTTTCAGATAAGCGCCCCCTTCAGTGTACTGATTATTGTGCGACGGGACGAGGGAGCTTTGAGCGTACAGGTGGGTGAGACAGCTGCGTAGTCGCGGTCGGATTGGCACCTAATTACAATCTTTGCATAAGGCAATCTCGAAATTGTTATTTGACCTTGCAACTCTTGAGTAATCCTATCGTCGGAGTATTTTGCGTGCTTCGCTCCCGTCTAACCGTCCAGGCCCGGTTAGTCGGGTTGGTGGCGCCCTCATAATTCTGACATACCCTATATATATACATGCCGCAACACGCTTGCCCAGAACGTATCGTGTGACTCACGCCCGACTCCCTGAGCGTTCCAGCCGTGGCCTTTAGCCTATTTTGAGCCGATCTCAGGGCAAGTGTGCCAGTTTTTCAGGACTGATTCCGTGGTGCGATGCTCACCTTGGGTGGGTGTCGTAAAGTTCTTTTAATACCGTAACAACTTTATAATAAAAATAAATTTCCGATGCCTTTGTGCACATTAGAACTCATTAAAGATGAAAAAACTATGAAAATTGTTGACTACAAAATTTAATCACTGCATAATATCTGTAGTAGAAGTGACGTTAATGAACTTCCACCTAAACCCAGGCTTACGTAAAATATTTACTTACTGCTTTGCAGTAGATTGTAAGTATCTGATTATAAATAATATCTGTGAAACTTCGTAGAAAGTCAGATGAAATACATCAATGCAAAAGGTGTTAGCGGTACGGCCATACGCGAAACTATTGCACACTAGAACCGCGCTGCCTAAAATGCACAGGGAATCGCTTATTTAGTGAATGCCCAAAAAGACGACAAGCCGCAGTGTGTAAACTGTGGAGAAGAACATCAACTACGAAGGGTGTAGCTATTTTACCAAAATTAGCGGAAAATCTACACAGCCCACACAAACTCACAACATTAACAACCAATCAGAATATCAACACAATAATAATACCGAATGACAGTCACGAAGATTACCCTTATCGAAATTAGCAACCAATATAGGGATGTTACTGTAGGTACAAGCAATGCCACCACAAACCAAAATAGTAACACTACAGACATAATAACGACAATTATCCAAGCCATAATAGATACCATCCTACCACACCTAGAAAAAATAAAACCACTTCTTTTAACATTATTACCGACAATAATTCAACATGTCTCCAAATAGAAAAATAACAATACACAACATAACCGTAATAAATTGGAACACCAATGAAATTAAGACTCGAAGATCATGCTTACGACACTCGTGCTCAAGCTCAAGAGAGTCTAAGTATCCCTAGTACTAAAACTTCACTGAACCAAAGATTTGTTACCTATATTGGCCCTAAACTTTTCAACTGTGTACCGATGGAATTAAAAAGAATTAATAATTATAACCTCTTTTCTGAAAAACTTACTGCCTACATTTTGGAAAACTACAATCAATTCAAAAGTACATTAGTCATTATCAACTAATTTGATTGTATAACTCCTTCTCTTCCATATCTTGCCGATGTTGTGCCCGCAAATAGATTATTGTTCAATTTTGATTAATGACGTATTGTTTTATTTTCTAACGCTTTACTGTTTTATTTTGTTTAATGATTTATTGTTTATATTGTCTAATTATCCGCTGTTGCTATGCGCGCGCATTTAGAAATACAGATGTTTTTTCACTAAGATGCACAAAACAATCCCTCGCGGGATTAGGTGCTATATGTTTAATTTATAATGTACAAAATATTATGTGTATTCTGATGTCAATAAATTTATTATTATTATTATTATTAATTTCCTGTCTAGACACAATGTCGACATAGCCTGTGTTTCTGAAACGCACCTAATAGAAGGCGAAACTTTTAAAATTCGGTGTTATATTAGTATATAGAAATGATCGAGTTGGTCTCATAGCCTCCGGAGGAGTAGCCGTCATTATTAGGAAAAAACATGGTCATTCCCAACTACCAAAACTAAACCTAAATAGCTTAGAAACTATAGGAATCAAATTGCAACTTCACAACAATAACAACGTCAATGTAATAGCAGCCTACAAACAACCAAATCGAAGATTAGATGAGCAACACCTTATCGCTCTGTTCCAAAGCAATGAAAGCACATTACTAATAGGAGACTTAAATTGTAAAAATACGATGTGGGGCTGCAGAATGAACAACCCAAATGGTATTCAACTAAATAATTTTAGGAATCCAAATTCTTGCACCCGCTAACTATACATACTAGTATCACGTCAAAAGATCGCAGTCAAAAGGTCGCGCTACAAAAGATCGCCGTCAAAATGTCGCACGTAAAATGATCGCAGCGACAAATGGTCGCAGCGACAAATGATCGCATGCGACAAACGATAGCATACGAAAATAACAACGTGACAATGATCGTACAGAAAAAAAATTCTACATTGTGGAAATAAAGTAACGGATAAATTCATTAACTTTGTTGATATGCATTTTTATGAAAATATCTCGAAGGGGTGTAGCGATTTTGACTATAAGGAATATTTTCAGCTGATTTTCAGTTTCTTATGTACTTTGTTTTTCATGATATGACGTCATCGACTTTTTTTAAATAACGACGTATGTTTTTATTATTGATTTCGCTAGTATTATTTATCCCGTTTCGAACGGTATAAAATTTCCGAGATGTTTCATTTGAAAAAAATCGAGAAAAATGGTCTTGTAATTTAAATATTAAAAACCAATGAAATGAGCAAAATAAATCTAGTTACCGGTGGATAAAACAAAAAAAGATATGTTACATATCAGATTTAAACAATTTGTAAATATCATAACAAAATAAGAGTCGTTTGCTTTTTCTAAATTAGAATTTACCTTTAGCAAACTATTTTATTAATAAAAATGGTACAATTAAGCGAGACACAGTCATCGTCATTATTAACTTTGAATGGAGTTGATAATAATAAATTTCTAGTTGTATTTTTCAATTGTTTTTTTTAAATTTCGCTACACCCCTTCGAGATTTTTTCATAAAAATTAATATCAACAAAGTTAATGAATTTTTCCGTTACTTTGTTTCCACACTATAGACATTTTTTTCTGTAATAGTAATGTTGTTATTTTCGTATGCGAACTTTTGTCGCATGCGATCATTTGTTGCATGCGATCATTTGTCGCGCGACATTTTGACCGCGATCTTTTGTCGCGCGACCTTTTGACTGCGATCTTTTGACGTATATCCATACATACTACCCTTATCGCAAATACCAACAGCCTGGTATATTGGACATAATGTTGTATAAAACAAATTCCACACCTATTTATCAATCAGTTCTTACTGAACCAGTTTCTGATCATTTGCCCGTTTTAATAACATTTTACGAAACTCCATATTACGAACCAGTACTACCCAGACTAATAAATGGCATAGTAGATTAGGAATTATTTCAAAATCAATTGAATGCTAACATAAAAGCTCCTGGTAATCTTTTAAATGAAGAAGCAGTAGATCAGTGTTCAACTAATTATACAAATGCTGTTAAAACCAGTATACAAAAGGCTACAGTTAAAGAATTCAGAAAATATAACTCCAGATACGTACATCCTCCGGCCAATATAATTAAATTAATAAAAATTAAGAACAAAACCCGCCGATTATGGCAAACCTCAAGAGATCCCCTATTACGACACAGATTAAATCAATTAAAACGCCAGGTGAAGTGGGAGTTAGATAACTTCAGAATGCAAACATATCAAAGTTATATACAACAGTTTGAACCACGTGATCCTTCATTATGGCAGGTTACCAAGAAGATTTTGAGACAATCAATTTTAATACCACCGTTAATCAAATATCTTACCGTATATTCCTCGGATCAAGAAAGAAGTGACATTTTAGCCATTCAAATTGAACAAAATTGTACACCAGCTGATCTCACTCCAAAGAATGTCGTGCAAATTGAGAAAATATAAAACTATGTACAAAATCATATTCCACAAGAAATAGGACAATTCAAGCCTACATCTCCCAAAAAATTACAAGAGTTCATTAAGAAACTTAAACTAAAAAGTCACCTGGGGCTGATCTAATTCCTAATATAGCGCTAAAGAACCTCATCAACAAATCATTTGCTTTTCTAGCAAGTATTTTTAATGCTTGTATGCGTCTTAGTTATTTCCCTAACCGGTGGAGACACTCTCACATTTTGCCATTCCATAAACCTGGCAAAGACAAACGAAATCCAGAAAATTACAGGCCAATCAGTCTTTTGTCAACAATCTCTAAACTATTGGAAAAGGTGATTTGTGTACGACTGCACGCATATATAACAGAAAAACAGGTATTGCCAATTTTTCAGTACGGGTTTCGAGAAAAGCATTCTACAGCACATCAGCTGCTACGAATAACAGAATTGATTGAGAAAGGTTATGAGAAGAAACAATACACAACAATTGCTTTCTTGGACCTTCAACAGGCATTCGATAAAGTCTGGATAATCGGATTGCTGTAGAAATTATTACAGTTGGACGTTCCTTCATACCTAATTCGAATTTTAGCTTCATTTCTTCAAGAAAGAACGTTCGTAGTAAGAATAAATTCTTCGTTTTCTACAAAAAGAAATGCCAATGCAGGTGTCCCTCAAGGAAGCCTTTTAGGAACCTTATTATTTAACATCTACATCCATGATATACCGGAAGCAATACATAGCAAAATAGCTTTATTCGCAGATGACCCCGCCATCTTAACTCAACACCAAGATTTAAACGTAGCCATTTCATTACTGCAAGCATCAGCCGATGAATTATCACAATGGCGAATTGTACTAAACCCAACAAAATGTAAAACGAAAATATTTGCCCTTTGAAGAATAAGAAACCCGACACGACTTACAATAAATGAAAAACTAATTGATTGGAACCCCCAAGATTCAGCAGTCAGATACTTAGGAGTGTATTTGGATACACGACTGAAATGGGGATACCATATCAATACGAAGTTGAACCAGTGCTATGCAAGTCTAGTTCTCTTATATCCCATAATTAATAGAAAATATAATCTAAACTTTGAGTGCTCACTTTTAATATATAAGTCAATAATTAGACCTATAATAACTTATTGCTGAGCGGTATGGTGTAGTGCCCCAAAATCACAAATAAACAAACTACAAGTAGTGATAAATAAAGTTTTAAGAATAATAGTGAACGCTCCCAGGTATATGAGAAACCAGCAGATTCATGCCGAACTTAATACGCCAACTACAGAAGAACATATAAGACATGTGGCTAAAAAGTTTTTTTAAAGGATGAACAGATGTGACAGTGCGGTATTTTACAACACAAGTCAAAAACACTTACACACTAGGCTTAAGCGAAAACTACCTCAGGACATAATGTGTTCATCAGCGAATAGAATTATAAAATAAATCAATAGTTCTTTTAAAATGGCCTACCGTTGACCTCATTAAGCCAGTTGTTTAATTAATAGGAATTTGTGCATATTGTAACATTACCATTTGTAACAATTAGTTTGTTGGTATGGTTGCTATTACTAAAAAAAAACGTTTACGTGACCCCCGTCTTTAACCACCGTTAACTGAATCATATAAAATCATTGACGAAGTAGAAGCGGCTCTAAAAATAGTCCAGGAGCTGTAACAATAAATTTTTAAGAACATAATTTCAAAAGCAGCCACAAAGGTGAAAGATTTCTCCAGAATGTTAAATAGTGAAGACAGTGAAAACGAATATAGTAATGTTGAATGGTCCTTGTATAAATGTAGTCCGATTACATCTTGCGACGTGCAAAGATCATTTTCTTTCTATAAAGTTATTTTAACAGACCGCAGAACCCGTTTTACTTCCGAAAATTTGGAAAAACATCTTGTTTACTACACAAACGCCAAGTTTCGAGAATTTTAAGTTCATTTTTTATGTATTCTTATTTCATTATGAAAAGAAAACATATGATTGGTGAGTAGGTAACGATATTAATATAATAACGTTTCAAAAGGTTGCTGTTTATTAACTAAATATAAAATGTATTTTGCCTATTTTAAATTTTTTAAGATCTAAGCACTACGCTCTTTTTCTTAATTTTTGTGTTAAAATCCACGCTCTGCTAATCACGATCTTCATCGTGAACTTCGAATAAGTCACAATTCAACAATATATCAAGAAAGTAACAATAAAATTCCATGCAAATCTCTATACTGTATAGGTACTGTTGTCTAACCCTTTGAACAAAACAATATCCATAGAAAACTAAAGCGACAGTTACCATAGGATATATTCAATGCTTTCGTAAAGTAGTGGATAAATTCGTTAGAAATTCAAGGAATAACTTTTGGAACAAACGCTGGGACCCGTCGATTTTTATTTTTATTGGCCCATTTTCTTCAAATAAACTAGATATACAGGGCGACCCGCGTAGGAGGTATGACGTCATCAATGTTTTTTTAATGGCAACCCACTTTTTTATTACGAAATTTGAAAGAACGCATTTTTTTACTTGCGCTAAGCTAATTTTTGAGTATAGGTCACATGATGAAAAATTAAGGGAAAAAAAATTCCAAAATACTAAACTTAATTGCAATAACTTCAGAAACAACTAAATTAAACGTTCAAATTGTGCACCGTTGTCTGTCTGATAGTAGCCAAGACATCCGACATGTTTTTTATTGATTGCTGCCATTGATAAAAACGGAAAATCATTCTTTCTAAAATTAAATTTAGCATTTTGCAATTTTTAAATTGTTTTTCACAATTTTTGGTCATGTGACCTATACGCAAAAATAAGCTTAGCTTAAGTAAAAAATGTGTTCTTTCAAATTCAGTAATAGGAAAAGGGGGTTACCATTAAAAAAAACGTCGATGACGTCATACCTCCTACGCGGGTCACCCTGTATGTATAGATTTTATTTGACGTGCGCTAATAAAAATAAAAATTGACGGGTTCCAGCGTTATTCCTTGAATGCTTAACGAATTTATCCACTACTTTACGAAAGCACTGTATATTTTAATGGTGGCCCTCTACTTAAAAGGGGTTTTAAAAATAATAAATAAGTAACTAGGGCAAATCACCACAATTACATAAATAGATTCAATAAGAATTCTTGTGTAATCTCAGGGCTTATTAAACTGATGTAATTAATATTAGCAAAATAAATGTTCATTTTATTTTATTAATTTGCAATTAAATAAAATAAAGCTCATGAGAAAAACTTTAGTCAAAGGGGTAGGTTCAACAACCGGTATTACATCTACCGTTGAGTATACCTTATTAACATGTATGACAAATTCCCGATCTTCTTGCAAATGACAGTTTAACCTTCAAAGTGACATCAAAACCGGCATGGATTGCTCGTACACAAAATTGCGTAATTCGACCGCAAAATACAAAAAAAAGTAAAACTCACATCAGATAAATATTCAGTGAAAATAATAATGAGGTAATATCCGGCTAACCTGGTTTTTGTTTCAGTGACGTAAATAGGCACGCCGACCCGGCAATTGTTTAACTTCCTGCAATTTTCGGTGTCCAAAGCCGCTTATCCGCAAAATCAACCGACGCCACCGCAATAAATACCTTTTGGAACGAAACTTGAAACTGGAATCTCTCTCTTGGCCTTGCATAAAGTCTAATCTTTTCGCTGCCCAAAGCTGATGGACAGCCGAGACCCCGTTCCTGTTAAAATTTACCTTGGACGTGTACTTTGTAGGCTGGATTCGTTTCCAAAGGACACCACGGCGATTCTAAACCTGGTGATGCCCCCCTACTCCAAATCTCTGCATCTAGGCACTCAAGAGGGTCTGCTTCAAACGTAGCACATACAATTTCAGCTGGTTGATGTCTCAAACTATTGGAAAAGTGGCCTCGATGTTGACTGCACTTGGGTGAACTTTGCAGCACCGATGCCGCTTCACTGGGATGTGTTACCACAACGAAAATTACACACAAAAATGCTCTATAGACTGGTGATCAATAAAAATAGCTTTTTGGACTCACATACAAGTTACAACTTCTCAAGAACCCAGCTGAACAACGCCCTTTTATTTTATGGCTTGGGTAGTCAAATATAGCAATTGAAGATCCGATATCTTAACAACTAAATTTTACAATTGTTTTGAATGTTCGTTTTGATATAATGTTTTTACTTAGGAACTAAACTGCCTTTCCAATAATGTCAAATCGTAGCACTTTATACTTTACTCTGCTCTTAATCACTTTAGTTTTTAAATACTCTGTTTTTCAATGTCTTATTAGCACTGCACAATTGTCTCTGTTCTTTGGTAGGCTGCCTTATCTTGCTCTTTGCTTTGCACCGTTTCTTTACCCGTCAGCTGCGTTACCGTTTGTTAATGATATACGTTTTAATACTAATGCTGCCAGTAATTGTTGTAACGCCACCAACCATCTCTATATCATATTAAATTCACATTATTTTATTGACGTTATCAAAATCAAATCTGTCAATTACATAAGTTAAGGTGCGTTTGCGATTCCGAACATCAATTATGACTACAACGTTAAACGTAACCCTTTTGATTCTGCCTTATCGAATGCCAACCTTTCTCAATCAAATTATAATTACTGCTATTCATAGCATGTCCATTTATTAGTGTAAAATACTGACTTTATCTTGCAATAAAGAAAATTT
Organism: Agriotes lineatus; assembly: GCA_940337035.1. Lineage (NCBI taxonomy): Eukaryota > Metazoa > Arthropoda > Insecta > Coleoptera > Elateridae > Agriotes > Agriotes lineatus. The sequence goes on along the minus strand of OW679203.1, from coordinate 7,153,686 downwards.
CAATTCTGTGCTCATGTGAATCATTCTTTTATTTTTATACCTTAGTTAGACAACCAAAATTGCTGTGGGCATTCAACCATTGCAATGACTACGAAAATATATAGATAGCTGTTCGAAATAGTAGTTTGTGCAACGAGAGTGGATATGGACATTCTACTCGAGTTTTACAGTATATTTTTTCTGCGGCCTATCAGAGAAAAGAAAAATAGAAACCAAGGATTTTTTTAAATCTTATTGAACGTCTTGTAAGTAAAATCATATTTACTTTTGTATTTCTAGGGTAGTAATGTGTGGTACGTTTCATTAGCTGCTGAACGAATACCTGGTGGAGTACCGTTACACGATTCGTCGCTAGAATCACTTATTTTTAACTATTAGTTTGACAGATTACGCTTATTGATTTTTACCTTGCCCATAACCATGGCCTGCGGCACAAATCAGCAGGGAATGCCCATAACAAAACAAACAATAAATGAAAGTTGCCTATATAACCACGACTAACGTGGTGTATGATTGGTGGATTTCATATCCGCCTGTGTGTGGATATGAATTCATATTCGTTCAGTGAACTAAAATTGCCTACTTATTAACCCTCCAGTGCTAACATTCGGTCCCACGCACCGACTCCCACTATTTTCCCCGAATATACAGGAATCGCGCGCCCCTTACGGTTGAGCGCTCCGCTATCTTAATTTCCGTTAGTTAGTAGTCGACTGTCGCAGTTTAAGGTGCGTTTGAGTGTTTTTGCTACTTTTATGCGACTTCGGTCTTATAGACCTGTGTTAGTATTGGTGTTAAAGATTTGCGAAGAAAAGGTAAGTCTTTTTACATACTTTTTGTAAATACCATGGTGATAAATTGTTTGTGTAAAAAGTGTCCTAGCTATTATTGTTTACGTGGATGGCGTGTGTCAGCGTTTTTGCAGGTTTTATATCACTTCGGTCTCATAGACCTGTGTTAGTATGGATGTTAATATATTTGTAAAAATTACAAAAAACAGTTATTTTTAATATTTTTAGTAAAATGACATAGTAATTATTTGTTTGTTTTAGACATGAGTTACGAACGTGAACAAGAAAGACTTCTGAGGTTATGGGAGGAGTTAAACGAAGAAAATGTTTTGTTAGAAGGGGATGATCAAGAAGATTCTAGTGAAGAGGACTATGTGGAAGAGAGGCAAGAATATTCAGATACGGAACAAGAGCTAGAGCCGGAAGACGAAGTTCTACGTAATCCTTTGCAACCTAAGAAAAAGACAAAGTACGCGGATCCCTTTTTTATCGGTAAAGACAAAGTTACACAATGGAACAAACACCCGCCGTCTCAAAAGATTAAAACCCGTGCGAAAAATATTGTCATTCATTTGCCAGGCACGAAAGGACCAGCACGCGAGTCTTCGAATAATATTATGAACATTTGGTCATGTTTCTTCAGTGATGACATAATAAATCTTATTGTTGAATTTACCAACCTGTCCATATCACAGCATCAATATTCTAGACAATATCGAACAGCAACTATTACAGATACAATCGAAATCAAGGCATTACTAGGTCTCTTATACTTTTCTGCAATACGAAAAACCAACCATTTAAATGCAGAAGATTTGTGGAAAACTAACGCTACTTCAATTGAAATGTTCAGGCTAACAATGTCATTAGAACGTTTTCGATTTTTGTTGAGACATTTGAGGTTTGATGACAAAAATACTCGTCCAGGGAGGCAAAATACAGATAAGTTGGCAGCAATTCGAGAGCTGTTTGATTTGTTTGTTTTGAGATGCAAACAAAACTATGCGCCATCAGAGTACACTACTGTCGATGAAATGCTAGCAGCTTTTCGGGGAAAATGTAATTTTTGGCAGTATATACCAAGCAAACCAGATAAATATGGTATCAAAATATTTGCCTTGGTTGATGCCAAAACTTTTTATACCACGAACATGGAAGTGTACGTCGGAAGGCAACCTCCTGGACCATTTTTGACTGACAACAGCGCACAAGCAGTTGTGGAACGTCTTGTAGAACCTATAGCTAATACTGGAAGAAACGTTACGATGGATAACTGGTTTACCAGTTTTTCACTATGTCAAAGCTTGTTGGAGAAAAAACTAACGGTGGTAGGTACCATAAAAAAGAACAAACGCGAACTACCCCCTGAATTTGTGTCGGGAAGTAGACCAGTAGGCTCAAGTATGTTCGGTTTCCACCAAAGCGGAACATTAGTTTCATATATTCCTAGAAAAGGAAAAAATGTTCTTCTTCTGTCAACTATGCATGACGACGACAGCCTTGACGAAACTACGGAAAAACCAGATATTATTATGATGTTTAATCATACAAAAAGTGGTGTCGATATAGTCGACAAACTGTGTGCTAGAAACACGAGAAGATGGCCTATGGTAATTTTTTATCGCGTACTAAACATAGCTGGCACAAACGCCTTTGCAGCTTTTAATTCAAAAAATACAGAGTCAAATATGCTTCGAAGATTTTTTCTAGAAAAACTTTCGACTGATTTGGTTGCGGCTCATCTAAAACGGCGTGCTTATATCCAACAAGTGCCACAGTTATCCCGTATGAGGATTAAAGAAATGTTCCAAATTGAGCCACATTCTGCCATTCAAGAACAAGACAAACCCTTTGGTAGATGTTCTTTTTGCAATACAAAGAAAAACCGGAAGACAAAGTACAGATGTATCCAGTGTAATAATTTTTTGTGTCTTGAGCACGTTATAGCAATGTGCAGAGAATGTGTTGGACATGTCAATAATGGCAACCCCCAAGAGAACTAAATAGCGTTGTAGTTTTAAAGTATTTATATTTATTTTATTATCAGTTACAGTTACTTTACGTTTTCTTTGTAAAATTATTTTCAAATAAAGCAATAAAGGTATTTCAGTGTTTTTTTAACATATACATAAATTAAAAATGAAAAAATTATAATAAAAATCAGCTCTTGTTGAATTCGGTCTTACAGACCGATGTTAGTACTCGTGTTGCATAAATCATGTTAGTACTCTAGGGTTAATTCTGTGGATTGTGAAGAAAACAGAATATTTACATGTGGGAGTAGAAAAACAATTTAAACGTATCCCGTGAAGGTGACCAGGTACCCTCAATGTCAAATAATAAAATTTAGATTTCCTAGAAGCGCAACTAAAAAATACAAAAATAAGCATATGAATAAACAAGACATGTAAAATGCATTATAATCCATCCTCTGGTTATAAGCTAACTGTTTATCATAGAATTAGGGATCGTGTTTTAGTCAAAATTCAAAGGAAATTTGATTACAAGAACTTCGTGTGCCATAAAGTTAGTTTTAGCAGCGGAGAAGATACTCGTACATTAACAGATTAACAGTTAATGCACGCCTGCATACTTCTCACGATCTGTCATTTCGCTATCTTATCAATTTACTTGCTTGCTTGTAGACGAGATCACAATTAGAATTAAGTTAGTTATTATGCAGAATTCGTGACCTAATGCCATTTGTATCGTGTGTTTAATGATCAAACTGAAGTTTGCTGTTTGCCATAACTTGATACATACCCATTGAAGCAAATGAACTACCATAAGTCAGAGAACTACATTACATCTTACTCTTGAACTATTTTCCGAAAAATATACGAAATACTTAATAAAAACAATTTTTTATTGACTGTTATGATTAATTCACTAGTTCCTATTGTGCAAATGCCATCGTGTTCCTTCTTGCTTGATACAAGTAAACTTAATGCAATATAAACTTCCGCCTGTCACAGTCACAAATGTGTTCATAAACACCTACAGACTTAAGTCAAGACATGACTAGATTTTTTAACTTTCTTTCCAAGACCTGGTCAAAATGAGTTCTTTTGGAACACACGAAATACTACTCAATGCTGGAATAAAATAAAGTTATTTTTAATAAAATTTGGGATTTTCCAATTTAACTCGGGCCATGGCGTGGTAGTATTAAAGTTAAAAGTTCAAGTCTAGAAATCTTGAGTGTAGTACCGCGGCGAT
>OW679203.1:6813212-7149576 GCA_940337035.1 Agriotes lineatus | reverse complement strand
TTTCGTTTATATTTACTTTTTCCGCAGGAATTCGATTTGGTATGATGGAGACAAAAGTTGCACTTACAGTGCTACTGCAGAACTACATCTTTAGTCTTCACCCCAAGACGAAGGTTCCCATAGTCTTAAATCCTAAAACCTTTGTGTTAAGCATCGAAGGAGGTTTATGGTTGACGGCGGAGAAGATCAAATAATTAAAACTTGCTGCGGTGGTATTGGCTCATTCTCTTTGAGGAGGTTTTGGCATTAAGATCTCACGGTTGCCAAAGTCGGGGTCAGTGGGAATCGAACCCACATATTCTGCATCTCCACTGCATTACACACTAAGCTATTTAAAGTTGTATTTTATAAGTTTTTTATTAATCAGCATTTATAAATAAATTATATCTATAAAAAGCAGTTTTGATACTGGCTACATACCATCTAAGATTGATACGCGAACTATAAAACTTATTGAAAATAATATTACAAGAGCGAAATCTTCAACATTTTGAGAATTTTTTTTGAAATTCCATATTTGATCTTTTGGATATGGGGAGGCTGATCAGAAATTAGGGATGCGTTACTTATCTATTTGAAGCAATGTGCAGAAATTGGCTGAAATTAAAATATAATTTGTGATAAAGTGACTGGGATGGAAAATAATAACTTTGATAATGATCTTAAAGCGAATCATTTTCGATTCCCCAATAGTAGTCCAGTCAAATTAGATATTTACTTGACAAAAATACTACCTGTAAAGTGAACATGTAGATTATAGAACAAATCACGTAGAATTGAATGAACTACAAAGTAACAGCTGAATCAGTGGAGAAGTGATTCAAAATTGCGGTCAGTGTTGAAAAAACGGTTTTTTGCAAATAAAAGAGCAAAAAAGCGATTACATTTTCAAATAAAAGCTTATGTAGTTTAAAAGATAGTAATTTATTATACAAGACGATAACGTTAAATTTTATCCATGAGTGAATCGTTTAACGTCGAGAGGAAGTAGAGACGTTAATGATTCAAGAGTGGATAGAAATAACTTTATCGTCGTGTATAATACAATGTTTTTTTCTATAGCAAGAATATTAACAATTTCAAAAGAAAGTAAGGACAGTCAATCACATTTCAAAATGTTAGTAACTATATTGGGTTGCTACAATAATACGAAGCTGTCATATTTAATTTAAACAAACGTTAGAAAATTAAATTACTTTATCTATCCTTGATGTTAAAGTGCTACTTTATCTACCTATTCTGTTAAAGTAAAACTTGACCTTTTGTTTTGAGCTGATAAAAGCTCACTTTAACATGTGCTATAGAAAAAACAAATAAACTAAGCTACCACATACAATATGAGCGCGAATTTTTTTGCACTTGCAAATGTGTGCAAATTTAATTTGAAGAGTGATCTATTTTTAGGCGCACAAAATGTTGAATATGTTTGTCAATTTTAATTGTACCGAAATTACATAAACACCATTCGACAGCTGTCAACTTTCTACGAATTTAAATGCGCTTTTGTTTATTTTAACAGCAAAATAGATATAAACTGCAGATTAGTGGTCTTTATAAGACTGGCTGTTAGTGTAATTATATATCACAGTTCCAGTGTGTCAACGAATACTTGGTTGATATTTTGTCAACCTATGTCTGGGTGAGCAATAAACTGCAGTAATAGTTATCTCATAAGCAAGGGTTTGTACTAGGGCATCCAATACCGAACTGAATTTTCAATCCCGGGATTTCGGTATTGAAGAATTTCTATCTGGATCCCGGTATTCAATACCGGGATTTCCAGTGTTTAAACCGGGATTCCCTGTTTTCAGAACCGGGATTCCCTGTTTTCAGAACCGGTATTTCTAGTAGTATAGGTGCATAATAGGTAAGTATATATGCAAGCAACAGTGACAACACAACTGAACACAGTTTGAGCCGTTTACGGACGCATCTGCTAACTGCTACTACCCTGAACCCTACTAATTATTATCTATCAACATGTTGCTCCATGCCTGGCGCCGGCCGGGCCGCATATACGTAATCTGCAGACGCATAAGGTATAACCCATCACATCGTTTTTTCCGAAGTCGTACAGCCAATCAAAACAGAAGTAAACTGCAGACGTGTTGAATTATGAGCGTCTGCACTTTACGCAAGCACCGTGGCCACTACGATTATTATTTCTTATTCACTGTATCTTGAGTTGATAAATACAGACTATTATTATTAGTATTGTGTTTTTTCTTGATATGTTCGGTTTATTCCAATTAAACGAAAGATATTTGGTCAGATGTAATTAGATTCTATTATTTAATTTTGATATAAGAATTTTCTCACGTTATTACGTTTGTAATATGACTGCTTTTCGACCAAATTTCGAGCTACCAGCGATCACTATGCAAAACAATAATGTGTACAACACGTATGAAAACTACTTTTTTAACTAATTTGCTTGATAAACTCGGGTTTCGTCCTCGTTAATAAAGCTGATAATTCGTCAAAAAACTATGACTTTCATAATTAGTTGTACAACATACTATTGTCTACTATTGTACAACTGTCATTAAAAATCAGCAAGATCATTTTTACGAACCAAATGTAACTTTTATTAATTTGATTATAATATAGAAAGCCGTGGTAGACGTTTTTCAAAATAATCATGTTAGTTTTGACATTTGATTAGAATACAGAAAGCCTTAATAGAATTTTTTCAAAATACCGACCTATCGAACAACTGAAAGTTATTGATTTTCCTTAGTTATCTGAAAAATATTGGTTTATTAAGTATTTTTAACGTGTTAAAAGTGTTTACCTTTACAGTGTTCTCTCTTAATATTTAATTTTAACATATTATATAAGTGTAGTTACCTGGAATAAAAATATCATTTTTATTGACAGTTGCACAAAAAGTATTTTTTTTTACGAAAGTGATACTTTTGCGAGGGTAAAAATGACTTTATGGTAGACTGCGCTATAAAATAGTGCTTTATTAGATAGTTTAGCGTTTATAAAGTAGCTCTTTTTTAACACTACAGATGAAAGTGCGCGTTGCTATGGGAATGAATAAATAACCAATAATTGTTTGCTCGCAAGAATGGTGGCAGTTTTGTTTATTACAACCACATTAAGTAAGCCAAAAACGGCCAGATCCTAAATTCATTTGTAGTTTTTGCAATACATAATGTAAATTTTTTTTATATTTGTAGAAAAATAACATTTACTTCTTGCCATAAAATTTTTCGTTCGTAAAATTACCATCACGATGCTCGTGGACAAATCTTCATCCCCCGAAAAAAAACTATACTTTTATTTTTTGACAAAAAATATACTATTTACTTATATTAATCTTTTAATGTAAGTAGTTATTATAACACCGAAAACAGTGCTAATGGAGTCTATCAAAGCACTGTTTTTGTATTGTTATTTTCATATGAAAAACATTGAAACGGTCTACTTTGTTTCAAACAACTGACAGATTGTCATATTTATGAAATGTCAAAATTAAAAGTTTTTGATTATTTTTGTTGAAAGTATATAAAATTAGTGTATTATCCTCGTTTAATAAAATTCATTCCAGCTCTAGTTCTATTGGAACACTCCTCGTTGCGCATGTCGTGCCCTAAACCCACTCGTGCTACAATAGGCCCTCTTATTAAACTAGTATAATAATTAAATGTTCTTCTACGACAGTGCAGAAAGTACTCACTTTCTACACTCTCATGTAAGAATCATACTGTTGCTGGCTAAAACTGACAACTTTTTAACAAATGTCAAATTAAAAGATTAAATTTGTTATAGAATGCGAAACCGTCGCAGGAAAAATAGTATGTAACACACGCGTGGGGTGGCCATCGGAAAATGTATGAATACATAACATGTAGTCATTCAAAAACAACTACAGTTCCCATTGAAAGCACTTGCAAAATTTGTATGTGTCGCTTTATTTCTTATTGTTTTCAAACAAGCCTAAGCTGTCGATACTTACAAATGACAATTTTGTCTAGTTCGAGAACAATAAAGACAAATAAAAAGTACATGCTTATGGCAGGCGATTTAATGAGGCGAAGCCGAGTTGGACTACATAATAAGTCCCATAATCACACTTTTTTACTTGTTACATACAATATGTTTTCTACGACACAACAGAAGTATAAAAATTTAGTTCGTTAAAACGTTTTCTGTCACAGAGTATTAGACATTCTAAGTTATACTGACATACAAATTTACGATAAACCCTGCGATCTATGATTTTAATGCACGTTACCTTGGACTAACTTTTAACACGTATGTTTAAAATAATTCACTTAGGACACTGGTTCAATAAATAGTTACTTTTGTATGTACAAAGCAATAGTATACTGTACAATTAGTTAAAGTCATACTGTTTTTCACGAATTTGCAAAAAAGTTCTTTCATATGTGTTGCTCACGTTATTTTTTGCATAGTAATCCCTAGTTACTCAAAATTTGGTCGAAAATGACTTTAAAATTTACAACTACCAAATTGACAATTCACAATTTCAATAAAATAGTTAAAAAAATGTTACTTTCATTACGTTTTTTGTTTAAAAAGTGATACTTTCTTCACGATTTCTCGTTAAAAAAAGACGAGTTACAAATAAAATGTTTGCGAAAATTGAATTAATATTAAGCAAAATTGAAATAAAAATGATAGAACTGTGAACATGAATTTATTTGATAGATTATGAATAATAATTATAAAATTTATGTCATTTTAACATTGAACTCTTAATGTACCTACTTACATATAGTAATTAATTAACTTTAGTATAATAGAGGGTTAAAACTAACTGTTTAAGTTAAAATAATAAATTGGTAAATATCTTGATCTATTTTATTCACTAAATTAATTCAAACGCCACTGGACGCGTTTTAGAACGTAAAAGTAGTTTGCGTCCTGTTGTGTGTGTGTTGTGTGTACGAAAATAAATCACTTCACCCATTGAAAATACAATGTAAATGTCACCTTTTTACTTCCTTTTACAATAATTCGAAATTGAGTTTTCAGCAAATCACGTTTTAGAGTCCCTTGAACCCAAAAAACATGTTTTTGTTCATTGGTCTGTCTGTCTGTGTGTGTGTGTCTGTGTGCGAACAGAATATCTCAAAAACAAAAAGAGGTATGACGTTGAAACTTCATATATATGTTTTGTGTACTATCTAGATGCAACAGCAAGCTATTAAAGAAAATCGCATAACCGAAAGTATGGTATTTCCTCTTGCAATTTTTCAGTTTTTTTTCGATTTTTTAAAAAACAGCCCTAACGATTTTTTCAAACGTTACATTTTTATTACATTTTTAATGTGTATTGATGTGAGATAGGTGATTTTCCAGTTGAACACCTCTAAAATGGGTTTCTTTTGTTGTTTTTTATTAATTCCTACTTTAAATAGAACACCCGCTATATTATCTCATTTTTAATTCAGCTTAAAATTTTATAGAAAATTTGTCTCTTCAACTAACGTTCTATTTTGTAGGGTTTCTGTAGAATTTGTAATTTTTGAAAATTTTTGACAAATGCTTAAAAATTAAAAATCATATTTATGGCTAATTATACATTCACTGTAAAAGGAAGTTGTGTGCGTGTATCACACCAAATCTTTGTAACTGTTTTCGAAAAATTACATTTTGTAAGCGCAAAATTTGGTTGGATACAGTTTGTATATCTACCGGCATTTTTTTCGGTATGTAAACATTTGTTGCTCGAAATATAAACATGCGAAGCTAACTTCAACTTTCTCTTTGGTAGTTAGATTTAATCAAACAGTTGTGTCGTTTACAAATTTGTACTCCTAGTCTTCTGGGAGCATACTTTCCATATTTAAAAAATGTATAGTAATTTTAGACGGTACTTCTAATAAGATATAGCAAGTCAAAGCGAAACAACTGAGTAAACTGCAGACGTCTAATGTCCCTCTGTGTCTGCACTTTACTTAAACTTTCATTGGCTCCATATTAATCAATTACCGATTGTAGCCGAACCGTTGTCATAATACCTTATGCGTCTGCAGATTACGTATATGCATCCCGGGATACCGACATTTCGGGTTCCCGGGATTGGATACCTTAGTTTGTATTTCCATAGATGTCTATATTATGTAACAATTACTTGTAATATGTTTAAATATTTCTTATAATCCTATTTTTAATAAAAATATTTTTCACGTTTAATGACAGTTTAGAAATGAAAAAATTAGTTGCTATAATTATTGTTCTAATTAATATTATGATTCTTATAATTATTACTAGAATCATTATAAACATTTAAAAGAAGGAAGAATATTCTGAGTACATTGTGTGAGAGCGAGGATACGGAAGCTCTAACCTTCCACCTTGCAGGCCAAGCTCCTTCATGGGGTGTCAGTGCCTCACCATTATTATTATTATTATTATTATTGTGTACATAATACAAGGTCGATAATTGCGAAATAATTTTTACATTACACTAGAAGTCTTCAGTTAAAGTGTGTGCAAATTTCAGCGGCTAATATTAATAATTGAATGTGCAGCAATTTAAAACAACAAAAAAATCCTCGGCTTTTATGGGTCGTACTATAATCTTTTTTAATTTCGGAGAAAATTGGCAGCTTTCGAATGGCGCTTATGTGATTTCGGTAAAATTAAAATTGACAAAAATATTCAACATTTTTTGCTCGTAAAAAAAGATCACTCTTCACATATTTTCAAGTGCAAAATATTCGCACTCATATTGTGTGTGGTAGCATAACTCTTAAGGAAAAAAATAAGCTTATGCTGATTGCTGGTCTTGAGGTCTAGGACATCTCGGCGCCGCCATCTCGGCGCGGGGCCAGCCCGGTGCGGGGACAACTCTGCGTGGAGCCATCTCGACGCCAGCCAACTCGGCGCAAGGCCATCTCGGCGCCGAATTCAAATTCGCAAACTACAGTGTGCACTACGTAAGAAAATTACTATAAACAAATAATAAATAAAGTGATAGCCAAAAAACTGGCATCACATGAAAAAAAAATTATTTAGAATTTCTTGGAAAATCAAACACTGACGATCAGAGATGGTTGGTTGCAAAGTGATTACAAATTGGGCAAACAAAAGTTGTCACATGACTTTCGTTATCAGTAAAATTTTACATTTTTTAAAAATAATTACGAAAGATGCATTTGCTATCCAAGACAGGGACAAAATTTACGAAAAAAACTTGTTTTCTGTCCTTGAGATTGCTAAAACTAACACAACAAAAAATAGTATGGAAATCTTGCTTAATTCCCAAAAAATTGTACTTTTTGGATTTACACATTTTTTGGGGTTCAGCGCTGCTTGATTAAAGGCGAATTTCTAACAGCATTTCAGTTTTCAAAAATCCAGTATGCTTTTGGAAATTTTCAAAAAAACCTATTTGACTGTAGAGTAGCGTGCTTTTTATGTAGCAAATACGCCAAAAAGTTATTAAGAGAAGTTGTTTAGAATCAACATCTAGGCTCCTATGCCAAATTTCAAAATCCTCGGCCAACTTTGATCTCCCATATTTTCTTTTGTTTAGGTCCCATGTCAAAGAATTTTACTTTCAACAAAGACTGCTATGGAAAAACAAACATTTTTAACAAAGTTTTTTATTTCATAATAGAAAAACTTTGTTAACAATAAAATTCTTTAATTTGGGAAATAAACATTACAGAAATATTTGTCACATAAAAGGCACTTTACTTCGTTAGAAAATGGCGTTTTTCGAAATTGTGTAAATTCAAAAAGTGCTATTTTTCGGAAATTAAGTAAGATTTCAATGAGATTTTTTATTGTGTGTTAGTTTTAGCTGACTGAACAGTCGCAAGGCCTTAAAGGTTTTTTTCGTAAAATGTGTCTCTATCTTGACTAGTAAATGTATGTTTCGTAATTCAAATTTTACTGATAACGGAAGTCACGTGACAACTTACATTTGGCCTATTTATAATCACTTTGCAACCACCTCTGGTCGTCAGTGTTTGATTTTCCAAGAAATTCTAAATATTTTTTTTTCATTTGATGCCAGCTTTTTGGCGATCACTTTATTTATTATTTGTTTATAATAATTTTCTTACGTAGTGCACACTGTAGTTTGCGAATTTGAATTCGGCGCCGAGATGACCTTGCGCCTTGTTGGTTGGCGCCGAGATGGCTCCACGCCGAGTTGTCCCGGTGCCGAGCTGTCCCCGCGCCGAGAGGGTGGCGCCGAAGTGGCGGCGCCGAGATGGCGGCGGCGAGATGTCCTGCTTCGTGGTTGCTGTATGCTTCTGCAACCTGAGTAAATCAATTTCTGCAAAAACGTGTTTTTTTTTGAAAAAAAAAATTATTTATGCAAAAAGTAATCAACATTTTTGCAAATTTCATAAACGTGGGTTTTCGTCTCATCGAGTATTATGCTTTCTGAAAATTTCAACGTTATATATGTTTCTTTTTAAAAGTTAAGAACAACTGAAAAATCGCCCAATTTTAGCGGTTTTTAGCGATAACTTTTTTTCTAATGAATCGATTTTGACCATCAACAGCTTGATTTATTTGTTTTTTAAACTACATAAGCTTATATATTTTTTTTTAAATTAATCGTTTTTTTTTTGCTCTTTTATATGTAAAAACCGTTTTTTCATTACTTTGGCCGCAATTTTGAATCACTTCTCCACTGATTCAGCTGTTACTTTGTAGCTCATTCAATTCTACGTACTTTGTTCTATAAAACTACATGTTCACTGTTCAGGTAGTATTTCTGTCAAAAAAACGAGGTATTTTCAACAATTTTACTGGCCTATAGAGTATAAATTGTTTTGATTGTAGACTAAATATAAAAGTAACAAGTAACCTTTGTAATAGTTATTTTCATAACAAGCGTCGAAAGTAGCAAATATCGTGGGAGTGTTGGTTAGACAAACGACAGCGTAGCGTAGCGAAGCCCGAGTGCATCTAAAACACGGGTTTAAACGAGTTAATACGACACTTAAAACACGTTACATACGTTTGATTTGTTACGAACACTTACGACCGGTTTTATAAACACAACTAATTTGAAATAAACTTGAATTATTTGTTAAAGTAAACAAGATCTCATCAAACTGTTAGTGCTTATCACATTGTATTCCTTAATAAACACATTTTTAAATTTGTTTATTTTAACAAAAAATTAAAGTTAAATCCTTTACACCATAATGGTGGGATATCCTTGATCAAAAGAATTAAAGATAGCAGTTCGCTTTCAAGACGTTGAGATTTAGTAGGTTGGTGTTTTGTTTTCATTATCTATAACGGTCGGAATTATTATAAGTGACTTAAAATAAGGAGATTACTTCGAATAGTTACTATACATTTTACTTTAAATAAAGAAAAAAAAAACTTGAAATCATTTACTTTGGAAAGCATGCTTATTATGTTTCTACTCTTTACTATAGAAAAACGCCCACATTTTGTATGTAAACAATAGAACATGTGCTCGAACAGAATACCAGCCTCCTAAATCTTAATGGTTTAAAAAACAAATTGCTATCTTTAGTTCTTTGGTCTAGGATATCTTTAAAATGAATAATTATAGGACATATGTATTTTCCGGGGTAATGTAAAAAAATAAGTAGTATACCTATTATCGATAATTTTTTTATGAATATTATGTGTTATAATAATGCAGAAGACTAAAAGCCGTGTTTACACAAATAAAAGTACCACGGTTGCATTCGTTTATTTCTATTTTCGGGTTTTTGTAAACAAACTTCCCTTAACCTTTAATAGTATTATCACAGAATACAATTATTTATTATGCATATTTCTTGTGTTTTTTAAAACTATTGACTCAGCTTTGAAGGCAAGTCCACTTTGGTTAATGTTCATATCTGCTTATTGAATGCTCCCAAAATTGAAGCCGCACGCACACGCTAAGAAGGCGTGTCTTTAAAGTTGAGGCTACATAACCTACAAAATTTCAGATTGGCCTGGCAATAACTAATGTCTTCTAGCAGTGGCTACAAGTATTAATTCTGTGATAATGGTCTGCTGTGCATCAGATTGTAGTACAAAGCAAGGTAAGGGAATAGCGTTGTTCAGATTTCCCAAAAATTTGCAACAACGACATTATTGGTCTAAATTTTGCAAAAGCAAGAATTGGGCTCCGACTAATGCTTCACGGTTACGCCACAAGCTGAAAGGAGTTTCATTCGTAAGTTATTTGTCCTATTATAATCCATAATGTGTGTTACAATTTATAAATTCTAGCAGGAAACCGAAGAAGCAATGGATTCGGGAGTATGTTCTGAACCGAGTAACACACGTTTCTGCAGTGCTCTGTATATTCCTTTTTTAAAATGTCGATGAAAACTAGAGCAGCTTCTTCTGTTAGTGATTGTTGTGTAGACGCTACCAAAATCGCAAAGCAAGTTGTTGCACTTCTATTGCAATCCAATGACTTTAAAGTTGTCGTAAATAAAGTAATTTCCGACACGTTGCACGACTTAAAGGCAAGACGTAAAATTAGCAAAGCAAGATGCAGATTTAGACGTTTTGTTTATAAATTGCAAGTGTTTATGTGACATGTGACACTCACAGGTAACACGACACACGAAAACTAATCCTGTTGACAGGTGACAAATCAAACGATGTTTTCAAAAATCTAGGAAAATTTCGATATATTGTTTGTGTAAGGGTCCTGATATGGAACGCGTATGAATGCTATTCACTGACATGGCAAATAAATATGACTTAACTATTGATAAAAAATAGATTTGATAACATGTAATAACATTTTATGGTCAAAATTTATTTAAAAACAATTTAAATTCAAACACATTTAGTAAATTTATTCAGAAAATGTATAATGGTTACAAAAAGATTATTTCTATATTAAAATAAAGACACTTAAAACATTTTTCCCGCTGCTGTTCATGTAAGTCAGTGATACAGCCTTAGTAACAAAACTTGTAAGTCGGTGATTATATTTGTTTGCTACTTTTTCTTGACAACGGAACTTAATATTATTATTAAGTTCCTAGGATAATAAAATTAGCAAAGCAAGATGCAGATTTAGACGTTTTGTTTATAAATTGCAAGTGTTTATGTGACATGTGACACTCACAGGTAACACGACACACGAAAACTAATCCTGTTGACAGGTGACAAATCAAACGATTTTTTCAAAAATCTAGGAAAATTTCGATAAGCAGCGGGAAAAATATAATAAGATAACTCGGAATGTATCGCCTATTAACATTTTCGGCAGGCAACAAGCCGCGACATCGTCTTGGCTTGTACTTGCCTACCTCAAATGTTAATAGGTCCTTACATTCCTTGTTACTTAAATAGCTATTGTTTGCTGCTTTCCCTTGAAAACAGAACTTAATATTATTATTAATTTCCTAGGATAATAAAATTAGCAACGCAAGATGCAGACTTAGACGTTTTGTTTATAATTGCAAGTGTTTATGTGACGTGTGACACTCACAGGTAACACGACTCACGAATATTAATCCTGGTGTCAGGTGAAAAACCAAACGATTTCTTTCAATAATCTAGAAAAATTTTGATAAGCAGCGGGAAAAATATAATAAGATAACTAGGAATGTATCGCCTATTAATATTTTCGGCAGGCCTACCTCAAATGTTAATAGCTATTAAAAGAAGCTTATGAAGCACGTACTCTGCACTCCTTTCCACACCACCATGAGGTAGAGTTGACGGCACGTTTTTTTTTATGTGGTATCCCCAGGACACCTATTCCACATATTACAAAGAAAGTTGTTGTCGCTGCTGTTAAAAATTGACTCCAGAACTGTGTTGAAGTGGTAATGTATCACTTAAAATCTTGTACTTTTGTTTCAAAGTGCCAATTACACGCTCCACGTAAATTCCCACATTGAAATTGTATATACACTATAGTTTTTTTATCTCGTTACAGCACATATTACGTGCAACAGTTTTTCATGAGTGTTTGAAATTTTGATAACATTTGAAATAAACGAATTTCATAGTTGAATAATTATTACATTTTGACTGCTACTATTTGGCACTCACTTCAGTGCCTCCTGTAATAAAATAATTTATTATTAGGTAATTTAATACAAATTTTTTAATACTTACTACCACTAATTCTTCTTCCACTACCAATAACTCCTCTTCCACTACAGTAGAATTGTTCTGCAAATTTTGAACAACATGGCAAATTAGTTGTTATAGATGTGATAGTTCTCCACAGGAGATAAGATTGAGATGACAAATTGCAATAAAATTGGAATTAATTAAATTGCTCAATTTATTTAAAATAGTGATATTTAATAAAACATATTATTTTTAATATTAAGAACTAAAGTAAATACTTACAAATCAGAAATGTTTTTAAATACTTTGTAAATGCGACGAAATTAATTAGTTTTGAAAACTAAAAAATTTTAATACGAGTGGTTGAAATGTTTGTTTGAACATTTACTAGAAAAGTTCGGTTAAAAAAAAGTATGGTTCACACAGCCCTACATACAGGGTGCTCAAAGTTAAAGCTACGATTTCGACTATATTAGCATTTGTAGTACTGTTCACGTAGATTACGATGGCAAATACAGAAAAACAATTGAGCATCAAACTTTCGAGTTATTCGCAAAATTAACATTTTTTGAAATGGAACAACTTATTCCATAGGTGTATTTACAATAAGTAATTTTTAATTTTTGTGAATAATTTGAAAATCCGATAATCAATTGTTTTTCTGTTTTCGCCATTGTGATCTATAGGGCATTCAGTAAACACAAAAACAGTAATTTTTTTTGCTAGATGCTAGATAAATGTCACACCCTTAACCTATTTGTTTTAGTAACTTTTTGTAAGTACATTCGAAGACAAAGATGCATTTTGGAAGTACACTCATGAACTTTTGGAAATCAAAGGCCACTTTGGTTTTTTATGTTTAATGAACAGACTATACGTGAGTTATACTACAGATTTGCTAATTTAATCGAAATATTGATAGTAAAAAATAATTTATTATAACCAACTATTTAATCAAATTAATTTACACTAATTATTGAATCTTACCGCTTGCTTCTTTTTTTGGCTCTCTGACGAGCCAAAGCTTTTGCTCGATTGGCAGCTATCTGCTGCCCCATGTCAACTACCTTCCTCAAAGAAAATTCTCTGGTATTCCCACACCCCTCGCAATATTTTTGGAAATCTAAATTGAAAAAGGGAGTAGTCAAATTAAATCCGCAAAAAGTCAAACTTTTGAATTTTCTTTCTTTAATTAGGATCGTCGATTACTTAGTGAATAATCAAAATGACGAATGATCATATTTTTAAAGATGGATGCCTAACAGTAAATTGTAATACATACCACAGATCAGAAAATTGCACTCGCAACAACGTATCACTGTGCAGGTACGGATGTCGTATTGCCCCACCGGAAAATGTAATTTGCAGGAGGGACATATCTCTAAAAAGAAAATTTGTAATTTAACTAATCAAGTTTACTTTCAAACATAAAGGTTCCGTAACTTTGTCCAAAATGCGCTTACAGACAAGAGGTAAATAACAAATTAAAACTCACGCAACTGAAGAATTCTCCGACTATGAATCCTTACTCCACACTCACAACAAAATCTATTAGGATTTTATAAACAAATAAAGAGTATTTTTAATAAATATTATACACCAAGTGAATTAAGGTTTTTGTTTGATGAACCATTTGTTTAAGCCAATCAGGTATTTGTTTGTAAAAAAAGTAGGTAATAAAATGGACATTTTACTTACCATGTTGATTCACACACCACTAAGAACAACGCAAAATGAATAACTACAAAGGCCACGGGTGACTGTTGAATGACAATGCTAACTAGCAATTACTGAATTTTCAGTTCCGTTTTATCAAGAAAACTGTAGACGGTTCTAAAATTTCCCCGTAGGCCAGTACCTTGCTGGACAAATGAGTATCGTAAATTTATGTTTTGGCAGGACAATTGGACTGGACAATAAATTCTGCAAGTAATGACGGCTAGAATACCAGAATTCAAGGAAGAGATCGAAGACCTGATGCTGTAAGTAAAACCGCATGTCAACAAATTGCAAATAACGGTTATGCGGGGAAGGAACTTTGTGTCGGATCCCTTTATTAAGGGCAACCGCCTCCGTAATCTGTGAGAAGCTTAAATAAACCGTCTTAAAATAAATATACAACTACATAGTAAATAAAAAGAGATGAAAGATGAATGGTTCCAGACACCAAAAGGTAAAAGATGCTACGAAATAAAAATATGAAGGAACTTTTTAATTTAAAAACAATATTTTAACAAACACTTGAAATAAGTAACCGAATGGTATAGCACACTGCAGTTTAAATTGAAACTAAATGAATTAATAACAGATTCATCCATTTTCAAGTAAGGTCTATTCTATAATGTATAATGGTTATTTATAACGGGTGTTCATAAACAGTCGTCATCCCAGTTGCTTTGAAAAACAAAATGTTATATCTTTGATTAATTCGTGCAACACAATGAAACGTCATTGAGTACTGTCATAGCGCAGTTTTTCTCAATTATAATAGACATACGTTTTTGAAGTCAAAACCTACTGGGATGACGACTGTTTATGAACACCCGTTATTTATACAGTACAGTAAACATTGCGCTTCCATACTTTGACCAAAATTATTTAACAAGATATTTTTGTCAGCTACAAGGAAAAATTTCATGTTCAACACATTGGAAAATTCCACGTAAAACTTTTACATTTGCTGGAAAACTCTCACTTTTCTTAACTTGTAGAACAATCTGCTATTAATTCACTAGCGATTTAAGATGAAAATTAACTCGCTAGCATATAAACATTATAAACAGTTACTTATGGTTGCTATTATAGAGATAATAATAATAATGCCAGTTTAAAATGTATTATGTATGGATGTATAATCGATAACCTCGTTTTACCTTGCGGTGTAGAGGCTGGTGCTTTATGTGCTTGCATCTGGCGGTACAATGCTCAACTTGCTCCAGATTTGGGATACAAAGTTGAACCGCGCCTTTTAATGCTTGCACAGCACCCATTGTGTGAGGTGTCTGTGTGTGTTATGTTGACCTTGTTACTCTATCTCTTAGGTCTGTGGTTCTGAGTAGAGCACAGTTAACCCGGGAGTGGTCGCGCTATGGTCGATTCAACCGCACATTTTAACAAATTGCTGTAGCTTTCTAATGCAGCTCCTTTGCGACTTGAACTTTTAAAAATTCTCCTAAAATGCAGTTTTGCTATTTTTAGCTGGCTCAAATAATTCTCACATATAATCTCATAAGAGCATTAATTCTTTCCGGAATTTTTTTTTTGACTTCGTTCCAACAACGTCGTATTAATTAGGACGCCTTTCAGGGGCGAGCGTTTCCTTTCCAAAGACATTACATTTGAAAATATATTTTTTGGAACTGTTCTTTACTGCCAATCTCTAGTGTGCTTTTAAAGCTTTATTTAGTGCAACAATAGTATATTAAAGTATGAGTGGATAACAAGGTCTTTAAAACACGCGCGAGTTTTCGAGTGCGACGGCGTAGCCGGAGTGCTCGAAATAGAGCAAGTGTTTTAAAGATCAGTTATCCACGAATACTTTACGCTATTTTTTATTATACCTACAATACTGGAAATAAATTACGCACTAAAAACTTAGAAATAAATTTTGTCGTGCTAAATCGATAGGGCATAATAATATTGCTACTATAGTTACGAGTTACGAAATGATATTCTTAAAAAATTATAGATGATTAGGCATACTACGAATTATATTTAGGAAGAGAATATAATGATTTAAAATATATAGAAGAGGGAGCGTAATACTATTTTATTACCTGAGTATCAATGCTAATGGTCAATGTTTGTCCAAAATACACTTTTTGTAGCTCTTGATGCTTAAAACGCACGACCTAACCTCGAAAAATCTGCTGACATTTTTAACTTAGTTCATTTGACACGTGAAACAAAACCAAGTTAGCTCGTACCAAAACGAAAATCGCGAGTCGCTATATTGCCAGTACGGTAGATGGCAAATGTCTTAAATTTAAGAGATGATGATTGGCTCAAAATTTAAGGAATTATATTCTCATTTTCAAGTTTTTCTCTTACTTTTGATGCAGGATAACGCCTTTATATTTGTTTTGTTCAATTTTGAAACACCCTGTATACATCTATTTTATATCAAGTGGAGATCCGGAATAATTTTTGGGCAACCCGAGATCCGCCACAGTAGAAGGACTTTGTTGAGTATATTTTTTACAAACGATTGTCTAATTCGTAACACACAGTGGGGAAACAATTTCAGCACCCGACTCATTCGTGATATAATTGGAACAAAATTAGATCTCTGATAAATAATATACAAGTAGCCATCCGGAGGTGTATACAGGGTCCTGCAACGATGCGGGGTGAAGGATATTTCTAAAACTATGAGAGTTACATAAATATTGTGCGAATAAAAGTTGCAGGTACGAAGATGGTGCATATTACTAAAATAGTTCTGTTTATACAGGGTGGCTCAAAAAAGTATGGCGAATCAAACTTCCTTTTTTTATGGAATGTCCTATATTTGGGTAGCTTAAAAATTTTGCATTGAAAAACTAATCATTTTGATATAAAGTTCAGTTGCCTTGGAGATATCGATTTTATGAAAATATGCTAAACTTCAAGCAGGTACTGTAAGCCACAGAAAGCAATTGAATGAAGAATTTCCTTAAACCACAATATGAGTAGACATTGTATTCAAACAATAAATTTTAAAAAGAAATAGGTTTTACCCTTACACAGTACATTTAGTACTGGAATTGGCTTGAGTTTTGTGCAATCGAAGTTATTTCTGAAAATTACAATTTCGCCACTTCAGTTGTATTCTCGGATGAAGCTATTTTTCGTCTGAATGGATCTGTAAACAGGCACTATAGAAACTGGCCTGACACCAACCCCCATTGGATGGAAGAAGTTCACACCCAGCGACCCCAGAAAGTTAACGTATGAGCTGGTATTGTTGGTCACAACAGAATTGGACCATTTTTCATTGAAGGCAACCTTACGTCGCGTCGGAGAGATATCTTCAAATACTGCGGGAAAATATAATTCCTCAAATTATAAAACTCTTTCCAAATCATGATAACCCAAATGCAGTCAACGAAAACATCAGGTTTCAGCAGGATGGTGCGCCTGCAGTGCGCAATTATTTAAGCGACATTTTTGATCGGGAGAAGAGGAATCGTGGACTGGCCCGCTCGGTCACCAGATTTATGTACTCTAGATTTTTTTTGTGGGGCCATTTAAAAAGTTGCGTTTATTTAAATAGACCTGACACTTTAGAAAAATTGAAAAATCGCATTCGTGCTGAAATGGCTGCTATTTCTTGCAATTCTTAGACAATTTTAAAAAGCGCATTCATTATTGGCAAGAAGTAAATTGAAAGCAATTTGAATATCTCCTCTCTTAACTACTGTTAATTAATAATGTTGTTGTTTTCATTTATGTTTAAGAAATTTTGTTTGATATCCTAAATTTTAATGACTATTTGTGTTTTGTTTATTTATGGCGTTTAGTTAATGCAATGGTTTCTAGATTACATTAAATGTGCAGCAATAAATTAAGCATGCCTCAAATGTTTTTTTTAATTATCTGCTTTATTTTCATATGTACTCCTATACATGTGTAATATTTCTGAAAATAGAAAACAATAAGCTTTCTATTGATGTATCACATATCCTACGTTGCTATTTAAAAAAATTCAATATGGCAACCGCACTGAAAAACTATATGAAAAGCTATTTTTTCTACGAACACTACTAAAAGTAGGCCTTTTAGCACTAGCTTATTCCATTAAAAATGACGTTTTATAAATCAGCGTGTTAAAAGTGAAATCAGCTGTTTATTTTAGCCCGTGTGCTAAAAGTAAACAGCTAGTGTCGAATTTAGAATTTTGAACTGGAAGTCAGGTTATAAAGTTATTTTAGTTACTTCTATCGTTATAGATAAAGTGTTTTTTAAATAATTAAAGCATTATGTGATGAATAAAGTCAAATTTGTACTATTATAATTACCTTTGATAACTAACTTTGACAGCTACCGGCTGCTGAGACAATCACCTGTGTCGTCAAGGCTATCTCTTTACTATGACATAAATTATAACTATCATAAATTCAAACCTTTGTTAAAACGACCTTTATGGATTGATAACAGTAAATTTAAGGCCGACTAACGTTAACAGTCTGGCCATATATGGTCACGATTCCCATTGGTGCCGCCATTTTATGTCTTGCGTCATTTAAAACATTTCGAAGTCACATTTACTCAAATAAAATAAGTTGACATTCAATCAACAAAAATCGTTTAAAATACGAGTACATAGTTAAAAACTGATCATACTTTTTAGAAACAACTAGAACTATAATTTATTAACGGTAAGCTGACAAGGTTTAAAGAAATTTATCAATTTCAAAAATTTTCTTCAGATATGAGGTATTGCTGTGCAGTGTGCAGTCGGATGCAAAAGCAAAACTGTGTGCTAACGGAAACTTTCCCTAGGAATAGGGACAGACGGAACTTATGGACAAAAAAATTAATGGAGAAAATTAGTACCCGAATGGAAATTCAAGAATTTGTAAAAAGCATTTTGCAGATTGTATGTGTGAAAAAGCAAGAGTTGGTGGCAAAAAAGACTTAAGGATAATGCCGTTCTAACATTATTTACTTTCTTATCGTCTGCCTACAGCCATTGAAAATACCAATGTCTTTATAAATAAACTGCTCAAGGACAGGTCTAACGAGTAGCTTCAGAATGTGTAGTTCAAAACGTGACCACCGAGCTTCTGTAGATGGCGCCAAGTGGACAAACCGCCACTGTGCTACAATGCTTGGAAATTTTGCAAAGTGGAAAGCCAAAACCAAATAGCGCATGAAGGTGCTCGGGACCTTAGCAACAACTTTTCCCCCTTTCAAAATTTCGATATCTGTAGCCGTTCGAAAGTTACAGGCGATCCGGACGGACGGACGGACGGACGGACGGACAAAACGTTCGCATAAGTACGCTGAAGCTACTAAAATATGCAAAGATGTAGGTAGCCCTTTACCATAGCTTTCGATTGATACCCCATATGACCCATGTTGCCATTGAAAAATAAAGTGACCTTTGACATAGGTCGCCAACGGTTGACCTTTTGCCAAAACCAAATAGCGCATGAAGGTGCTCGGGACCTTAGCAACAACTTTGCCCCCTTTCAAAATTTCGATATCTGTAGCCGTTCAAAAGTTACAGGCGATCCGGACGGACGGACGGACGGACGGACAAAACGTTCGCATAAGTACGCTGAAGCTACTAACAAGTAGTGGTCAAATTTTAAAGTTACGTTAGCCGTCCAAAGAACTGATTTTATCGACGTTTAAATTTTAGGTATGGAGTCTTGTGCATTTGAATGCAAAAATTGGTCTGAACATGGCATTAAGGTGAAAAGCTTACCTAGAAATAAAAAAGCGGGGCTTGTGGTCAAACAGGTTAATCGAGCATATTAGAATAACATAGAAGGTCAGATTAGAATCTAAATGTAAAAGCATTTTATGTAAATAAAATGCACATTGTTGTTGTAACACATATTGCAACTTTTAATCAATTAGAAAAGTTTATTATATCCAAAGTTATCGGTGTTCGTTTAAGAATAGCTGAAACGAAAACGAAAAAGCAAAATACACAACGAAGCAAATACAGTTGCACTTCTGTGGCAATGCACAATGTAGGCTATATAAATTAAGTGGGAAGTTATGAAAAGTACATTTAAGCGTATTAGACTGTATACTCACTGTTTTAGTAGTTTTGGGATCACTTTAAGTTCTGTAGATGTATTATTATTTATGTGAGCACTAACTGTAAATAAAATTTATAATATCTCATTGATACGACATTGTTTGTTTTACTATTTAGTCATATATTTACTTATACTAAGCATTTATTTAATTAAACTATTTTCCAACACCAAGCCCGCCACTGCTCTTGACTCGCCACTGGAGGCGGCCATATTCTGTCTTATGTCATAAGTGACATTTCATATGGCCAGACTGTTGTATATAAAGGAACTGTAATACAGGTAAATTGGAAATATAGATGAAATTTACTTTTATGGTATCTAGAGCCACCATATACGATATAAGACAGTGCAAGGACTAGTAACTACAGAGTTAGGTAAACGTAAGACGTCCGAATATTGGGACTTTGGAATTAAAGAAGACATACAGAAATATGACAAAACGAAACATCATTGACGAAATTTCGAGAGAAAGTGGCCATTAGGTTCTTAGATTACCTCCTTACCATTATCAGTATAATCCAATTGAAACGGCGTGGGGGTTTTGTAAAAACTATTACAAGCATATAAAGTCACGTCCTTCATATAAAGATAACGTAGCGAATTTATGTGTTGAGGCACTCTCAAAATGTGACTAAAACATGTGGCTAAATTACTACAGACATACTGACCAACTTATATGCAGAAGAGTTCAATAGACAACGTTCTTCCTTTCATTATTTCTTTGGGTGAAACTGACTGAGAAATCTTCTGAAGAAATGGTGGAAGACGAGTAGAAAAAATTAAACAAGACAGAGACCTGAGATCCTAAACATGAAGTATCATGTATCATATTTTTATTTTAAATAATTTACAATGAGCCAGTAGAATTTTAAAGAAATTGTGGTACAAATATAAGTCAAGTTACTTATAGTTAAGTATTTATTAGGTTCTAAAAAATGATCACTAGTTTTTATAATAAACAAATTGATTAAGAGTGTAAGAGTTAATTCCTGACAAGAATTTGTAATATATAGGTAATTTATTTCCGTTTTATCGCTATTCGCACGGTAAAAATTTATACTGATTATTTCCTTCATATCCATAATAATGCGTAATCGCTATGGTTTCTCTCAGTTTAATAATGACAAAAATCCAAACGTAAAATTTATCCGCGGTTAAATATGTGTCAAAATTTCATCGCTTGTGCATAATTTTAACATGATCATTAAAAGTGCTTCACCAACTGAATTTTATCTATTAATTCAGGAAATAATCACGCCGAACATCCCGCGTGCATGGAAACTAGCATGAATAAATTTTGACGATTTTCTGTCAGAATGTTTTGCTCTGAAGAAATATATCTCGTACATTTTCCACACCAAAATTCTTGTTGAGCGGCAAATTTACTTAACATATTTCTTTGCAAAACATTGTGACAGAAAACGTCAAAATTTAATCGGCTATTTTAATGCACTTGGGATATTACTGTTGAATAAATTCAAGATCAAAATACTCGTTTTGTTATTTCTTCTTCTTAGGGCCGGTTCTACAATGTAAGAATTCACCTACAGTGATTTATTTTAATACTCAATATATATGTTCTTGTAGTTTCCATAAGACGAAAATACAGGAGTATTCAGAAGTATTCAGAAGACAGACATCAATATAACACGAAGTATTAGCATTGAGAAACACACATAACGTACCTACAGATAAGAGATAGGAATGAACTTCTAAAGGTAGTAGAAGAGTTCTATAAAGAACTATCGATCACAAGTGCAACCAGAAGAACAAAAAGAATGGTAAAAGATGTAAATTCGGAAGAAATACCACCAATAGTTAAAGGAGAAATAAGAACAGCAATAAAGCAATTAAAGAACGGAAAGGCACCCTGGAACGACATTGTAAGAACTGAAATGCTAAATCAAGGAGGATACGTAATAGTAAAAGTACTGGAACACCTTTTCAATAAATGCCTAGAAAAGGAAGACATCCCAGAGGATTGGACGAATGCCCTGGAAATACGTATTAATATTTAAAAAAGGAGATACAGATATTCTCGAAAACTATCGCCCGATCAACCTGTTCTCCTAAATTTACAAATTATTCTCTCGAATAATAATCAATAGATTGGAAGCAAAACTAGATCTGTATAAAACAAAAGAGCAAGCCGGCTTCCGAAAGGGTTTCAACACAACTGAGCATCTACATACTGTAAAAAATCCTTATAGAAATAACGACAGAATATAATATCCCCCTCTGAATGGCCTTATTGAATTATAGAAAGACCTTTGATACTGTGGAGTTTTAGGCTATTTAGCAAGTATTAAAATACGCCAGGATAGACCATCGTTATGCGAACACTATAAATCAAATCTATACGAACGCTTGTTACATTTCATTTGCGCCGCCTTTCAATTTCGCATTCTGTAGTATTCGGTCAGCTCCGTTGCGCGTCTGTTGGCGCTGGTGTCTGTGAGCGCGCCGTTTTGTATTTCCAGCGCTGCGCCACGCCCATTTCTGGTTTGGTTTTTCGGCAACGCGTCCTTTTCTTATCTGGTCTGCGAAGCAAAGAAGATGCAGTGATAACAAT
Source organism: Agriotes lineatus (assembly GCA_940337035.1). Taxonomy (NCBI): domain Eukaryota; kingdom Metazoa; phylum Arthropoda; class Insecta; order Coleoptera; family Elateridae; genus Agriotes; species Agriotes lineatus. The sequence goes on along the minus strand of OW679203.1, from coordinate 7,127,226 downwards.
TAAGATTTCGGAGGCTTAATTTTGTGGGCTGCTGTTAGTTGAGGATATGTATATGAGCTTTCACTGTGAAGTGGACTTATGTCCCGATTTTCGTGGTAAAGGAAGACTGACTTCCACGCTATTAGCGGAATTTTCCATGTTGCCACGTGCTTCATAAATTCGCCTGGACATTTTTCAGGGTAAGTAAGAGTTCGTGTCGATTTAATCTGTCGGCCTTGGTATGCTATCGTGGGGTCTTCTTTTCTTATATCACCTAGTGCCGGAGGCCAAATGGAAGCTTGAAATATAGCTGTTCGTATCTGCATTGCGGGCGTTCCATGCATTGGCAATTCTTGGACCTTCGGATCCGCTGAATCCCCTACTGCGGGCGTCATTAGAGCACAGGAGAGGATCCTATGTTTTACCCCAGTTTTGCACGGTGAAGTCTCCCCGAGCCTGCTCTGCGAAAACTGTGATATTGCCGCTGTAAGCTTTGCCGGTCCCTGAGCCTCATTTTAATGTTTTGAGTATTTTAAAGAGCTGTACACGCCGTCTCGTAACTGTAGCTGGTCGACCGGCAATTGTATCCAAGTAGTCACGTTGTGTATTGATTTTGAGAGATTAGCCAACGGAGAAATTTTTTATGATAACAAGCTACAATACAAGTGAGACTGCATGACAATACTAACAAAATAGGAATACACAGAGGAGTTAGATAAGGGGACACAATGTCCTCAAAATTATTTACATTAGTAATGGCAGACGCATTTAAACATTAAATTGGAGCAATAAACGTATTAACATAAATGGCGAGCAGCTAAATCACTTTAAATTCGCAGATGATGTAACCATATTTGACAAATCAAGAGAATAACTAATTGAAATGATCAATTATGTGCAAAGGGTGTCCAGAAAAATAGGGCTGGAGCTAAATCTGGCTAAGACTAAATATATGACTCATCAACCCGAGGACGAGATACACATATCACTCACAAATTATAATAAAAGCCAAATAGAAAAAGTAGAAGAATTAAAGTACCTGAGCCAGATAATAACAACAGGGAAAAGAAACCAAGAAAGGGAAATTGAACACCAAATTAGATTGACATGGGCAGCATACAGCAAACTAAAAGATATTTTCACAATGGACATCCCATTCAAGATCAAAGCAAAATTATATGATCAGTGCGTTCTATCGGTAACAACGTATGGAGCAGAAGCGTGGGTTTTCACGAAGGCTATACTAGAAAAACCGAGAGTGAACCAAAGAGCTATCGAACGAAGAATACTGGAAATTTCATTAAAAGGACATAAAACAAATAAATGGATCAGAGACAGAGCTAAGGTAACAGATGTCATAAAAAGAGCTGCTTGGCCCTGGGTTGGAAACGTTGTGAGAGGTGAAAATAAATGGAACGGGAAAATAATCAGATGGAGACGTTGGACGAAGAAGTATAGGTCACCCTCAAATGGAATGGAGCGACGACATAAAAAGCACCGCAGGTTTTAACTGGTATAGCGTTGCAAAGAATAGAGATAATTAGACGACTATTGGGGAGGCTTATACTGACAGAGTAGAAAACAGCTGACTAAAGAAGGAATAAGAAGAGTTTCCATAAAGATTTGAGTGTTTTCCTATTAGTTTCTAAGAATACGCCACGCCCACACAATGTGTAAACGCGTTTATTTCAAAATGCAATGTATGAACCGCAAGTTTATTGAAAAATAAGCATTACAAATAACAGGGAATGTAGCACGTAGGAACTCACTTACTTGCTGTAGAGTGAAGTCTCTACACTATTTGATCAAATAAATCCCTTCCTTCGTAGAATACATAATTTTTTTACATACTGAGTAACGTCCTATATTGCATTTCAAAATAAACGCATTTACACATTTCCGTCGAAACCACATAGCGCCTTATAATAAATTGACTTTAGAATAAGCTACCCGAGGTATAATTGTCATCGTTTCCTTTGTTACAGCAATGGTTTCTAGGGAATTTATTCTTCGTATAACTTTATCCTTGGTCAAAATGATCAAAAAGCTAATAAAATTATTGTAAATCAAAGTTTAAATGTGTCAGTGAACTTTTAATTTGTAACCTGCTCAATGCAGGACAAAGTGTAGTTATGTTATGTGTCGCTTAGCTCTGTAACTTTGGTTGCCTACTGCCTTTTTGCCGATGAATTTTTTCAAATTTGAATATCGTCACATGTCCTTAAAAAAATGTTTTTGGTTTCCACAAGTTGTTAGCCTTTGAGAAAGTATTAAATAAATACGAAACGTCAGGCGATTACATACAAGTGGTTTTATTTCAATCTAACCATTAAAGCTTGGTACCTGTGCGTAGTACTGAGATTGGAGTTATTCCAACCCCTGTCCCAGTCAAAGAAAAAAAAATTACTGTGTATGTAACCACACAAGCTGTGAGAGGAACTATCTTTATATATATATAGATATATATATATAAATCAATCGCCGTGTGTTAGTAACGCAAAAACTCGTGAACGAGTTGACCGAGTTGGATGATTTTTTTTGTCTTGTTCGTCTTACTCCCGAGGTGGTTTAGCAAAAAAGAAAATTCGGAGAAATCCAAAGAGAAAGCCGGAAAATTGGAAAATATCGAAAGGTGTTTTTCTATACACTGCACGACCTTCTATTTGCAGTCATACTTTTATGATTCTGTGCTTAATGGTTTGAAGAGTTTTCCCCATCATGTCATAATCCAAAACAACGTTTACCTGGTCAGCTAGTGTAAAATATTTTTATACCTGGTGAATCATGATACAAATCCTTAATCAACTTTGGTCCAAGTAAAGATGAAACAGACTATAGTTAAATATATGAAATGTCGGTTGCTAGGTAACTAAATAATTAAGAAATAACAAGCTACAGAAATTGGAGCTCCAACGAATAAAAAATTGGTTGAGAGCTGGTTTCATGTAAAAAACATTTGATAAACCTGTTATTGAATTGAATGGAGTTTCATTAAGAAGGGCTATGGGTTAAGGACATCTGCTGCATTCTTCTTTCTATGGTGGTTATCCGTTTCGGATGTTAGCCATCATTATGGCATCTCGTACTATATCAGCAGCAGCTCTAAATAAATCCACTGTTGTTATATCGAACCAAGTTCTTAGGTGTTTTAGCCACAAAATTTTCCTTCTCCGGGCCCTCTTCTTCCTTCCACCTTACCCTGTAGGATCATTTGCAATCGTTTATATCGTTTGAGGTGTTCTCTACTATGTCCTTCATCTTCATTTTCTTTGTTTTTATTGTTAGCAAAAGCTCTTTGCCTTTTCCGATTCTTTCAAGGACCGTTTGGTTGGTGACATGGACTGTTCATGGAATTTTTAGAATGCGTCGGTATAGCCACATTTCATAATCTTCGATATTTTTGCTGGAAGACTCCGTCTAGGTCCAGAACTCAACTCCATACATCAACACCGGAAATACGTAGCATCTTAGTAAACTGATTTTCGTTTGCAGTGATAAGTCGTGGCATCCAAACAGCTTTGACGTTCTCAGAAATGCAGCTCGGGTCTTTTATATTCGACGCTTTATTTCTACTGAGTGATCCCATCTGTCATTAATTATTCTTCTTCTTCTTCTTCGACTTCTTAATTAGGTCCTGGACCTGTTCCTTTGGTATCATTGACGTCTGTTTTCGTGAGATATCGACTGCCAGCTGTCCCGCCAGCGTTTCGGAGGTCTGCTGGGTGGTCTTCTTGTGTTTGGCTTTCCATTCCTTACTATTTTTGCCAATCTGTTATCCGCCATGCGATTAATGTGCTCATTAATTATTGTTGTTCCTAAATAATTATTTGCGTGTACTCTCTCTATTCGTTGATTGTTCACTATGAGTTGTTCAGGGTGTTGATTGTTGCACTTGGATATTAAGGGTATTGTACACGACTTAATTCCACATTTAAAGCATCCACACGTAAATAATTTACGCCGGCAATTGGAATATTAATTTCCTTCTATAAGTCTACGTTAATTAGAAAGGGATGAATATGAGTAAAACGCTGGTTTTCGTAAAAAGTGAATTACGTTAGAACCAGTACACGTAGAATTAAAGTTTTTGTTTTATGGTTAAGCTTATGAAAAGTACTTTGTGGGCACCTCATTTAAAATAAAACAATGGCTCAACCATTTTTTCAAAATTAGAATTAATGTAAAAAAATCAATAAAAACAGTATACTTTTAAGGAATATAAGGTTTGTTTTTAGGATCCTCCATTCATTAATTAATTATACACACAATAGTATAAAGAAAATTAGATAATTCCTTTCGGTTTTTCTATAATTTCCTTTTTCATCTTTCTTGCATTTCATCTATCTCTCACAAGCAAACGCGAACCTTCATAGCGCTTGCTCACTCGAATAACGCTTCAAGAATCCAGGATCGCACAATTACCCGTCACAAATACTCAGAATAACGCCGCTGCATCGTCAAGAGAAAATCGTTGGCTAATTGTACGCTACTGCATCGTACAGTACAGCATTCAGACTGCCAAATACTGATTTGGCGACTACTTGGGAAGGCGAGAGGAAGTGCAATCAGTGTTTTCATGCGGTTTTACCATGGGAAATTATAAGTGAAGTAATAACTACGGTAAAAGAAGAGCACCGTCTTCGATTCATTATTGCAACGATCAGTATTATTGGATGTTAATCTTGTGGATTTTAAAATTTCTTGAATACGGGTGCGTAGACTATGAGTGTGGACCACTTATTCAATATACAAGAGCGATGTCATAGCAGTAAGCGCACTGAGTAACTGTAATATCCCCATCCCGCTTTATTCCACTGCAGAGAGTGGGACATAAAGTTGTACGACGTACGATCCGTCCACGTTGTCGCAAACAAAAGCTAAACAGCGAGTCAAATCCCCTTAACATATACTTTATTTTCCTTATATTGAGTGATGAACCGTAGTTTTGATTGATTCCTGTTACCTTATTTATTAACTCCTGCAGATTCATGAGACTGTTAGGGTGATAAATAAATAAATAAATATTGAATAATATCGGCGACAACACACACCCCTAATGAACACCTCGCTGTATCTCCATCTCTTCTGAGTTTACTTTTGGTAGGTGTATGGAAGCTGTTTGGTTCCAATATAGATTGCTAATAATTCTCAAGTCCTGATCCCTTAGCCCGATTTCGTGTCATAAGTACACTGTCAACATCGCAATTTACGTCTCTGCATCTTTGAAACAAGACTTGGATACCGAAAAGCGTTTCTCTTGTGCCGACCGCATTGCGGAACCCCAATTATTGTGTACGGCCACTATGTTCTTAACATAATCTATATATTCTCTGATGTATTACTTTTAGAAAAAGTTTAAGGAGATGACTTATAAGACTAATGGTGCAAAAATCACTGCAGTATTTAGCGTTTGACTTTTTAGGTGGTACTATTGATTTATATTTTAACCATATATTCGGTATCTCTCCAGTGTTGTATATCTGATTAAATATTTCTGTAAACCAGAATATATATTCTTCTTAAAATAATTTAATAAATTCTGTGTGCACGTTATCTGGTCCGGGAACTTTGCCTTCAATGAGTTGTGCTATTGATTTTATTACTTCATCTTCCGTTATTGGGAGGTTGCCTTCACACTCAAATTCCGGAATTTGTTCTGGCCTGTCATCTTTAAAGATGCTGGTTGCTAAGCCGCATGCTACAAGGACTGGTCAAACAGTCTCGAGAGCTAAGCAACGTTCGCGGCGGTCGGCACTCAGATGGGTGTCCGACCTATAATGGTAGTAAAATCGCAGCCAGCCATGCCTCGGAGAGCACGTTAAGCCGTCGGTCCCGGCTGCCATTTCGATGACAGTCGTTAGGTTAAGCCATAGGCGCTTGCGCAACCTGAACACTTTAACACGAGGTTTGGTACCTCAAGCCATACGATACAAAAACATAAAAATCTAAGAGTTCGGACATATATGTTTTCTTTTAGCCGATAATGATTTTACCGTCTTTGTTATATTGTTTTCCAATTGTATTAGATTTGTATATCCTGTTTCTCTGATTTTTTTGTGCATATTAAATAAATCATACCTTTTTTCAAGAACGCTATTTCTTCACACTGTGTTTTAGAGCCAGGTTTCCTTTGATTTTCTTATTGCTCGTTTTGTCTGTCTTTATCATGTTTTGAAACTTGACGTTGTTTTTCATTTTTCTTCTTTCATCCATGAGTTCCATGATTCTATCTGTCATCCAGCTTTTCTTAGGTTTAACCACTAAATCTTTATCTGCAATCTCATCAAAAGCTTCAAATACTTCCTCTAACGTTCTTTAATATTATTTCCTGTAACTAACTTCGTTTCTCAATTATTAATTTTTTTAGCAGTTTCTTTCGTCTGCTGTTCCTTCAGTTTATTCAAGTTCCAATCTTTTCTTTGTATTTTTCTTTTATCCTTCTTAAGTTTGATCTCGAATCTTCCAACAAGAGGGCAGTGGTCAGATGTTACCTCCGCACCAGGGTATGTTTTAACCGATAAGCATCTGTTACGAAAACATTCGTTTACTAGTATAATATAATCAATTTGGTTCCTGATTATATTGCCAAGTTGGTCTTGTGAAACCCATGTGTAAAGTCGACTTAGTAGAAGTCTAATAACGGTGTTCATAATTACATATCCTTCTTCTTTCATGAAAAGCTTTAATTTTTCTTTACGTTCATTTCTTGTACCCAATCCGTAGTCACCAATACATTTACCGCTTTTACCTTTCCCAATCACCCATGATAATTGCTACAAGTTTTTTATGAAATTGTTTCCTTACGTCTGACAGTGACTTATAACATTTTTCTATTTCCTCTTTTAGTTATTATGAAACCAACTCGATGAATGTGTTGGCCTCCGTCGTTTTCAGAACAGTATTGTTTTTGATCTTTAATTGTACAGCGTCCCGTACTAGGACATGGCATTTCGATAATACCCGTTATATCAACTTCTAGTCTCGTAATTTCTTGTATGACATTACGGATATTCCCAGCTTGGAATATAGTTTTCACATTCCATGTGCCAATTTTAATCTCTTTTCCGAATATCGTTAAGGTTTCTTTCTTATTTATTTTATAGGGGTTTCGCTGGCTGACGTTCTGGAAAGCCCTTAATTTTGCCCTGCTGGATTTTGGGGCCCGAGTCTATGATCAGTACATATTTTAACTATATTATTATTACTTGCCATTTTGATTTTTCCTGGGAGTTGAATCGGGTAGCTTCCCGTTGGTTTCCTTATCGCAGTAAATACATCCGAAGGTATCATAATGTGATAGCCGCTTGTACTGAATATGACAACGAGCCTAAATAGTAAGTCATTCTTCTTACAACCTTGACCCATTAATACCATAGTTGCTTCCCTATATTATGCTACCTTTGGTCCGCCCTTGGTATTTCGTTTCCCAGGTACCACTCATATCTGAGAGGCGTTTTCCTATCCGCCATCTAGGGAGGCGCAAAACGGGGGAATAGCAACCCCACAGGGATGTTTCATTGGAGGAGGTTATCTGCAGGGCTATAAAGGTACAGGATGATGTTCCAGGTTCAGAATTGACTGCGGTGCTTGCTTTTCGTCTACATATCCTGGACGTTGCAATTGGAGGTGGCTTTGTTTAAGCAGGATCACTAATGCTGTATTGCCATGGTAAAACAAGGTACTTAAAACTATTATTTATATATTACTTGCAAATAAAGTAGAAGAAGATAATAACTTACCTCAACTATCACTTTGTCATTGGTTGTTTTGTTCAATAGTAAAAATATATAATTGAGGTTATTTCAAACCATACACAACGTTTGCGCAAGAATATTATTTAACCAGCTTTGCATTGGATCTAATAACAATTGAATCAAATTATTGTATTATACAGGTGTAATAATCCAACCCTGATTGAGTTATTTTTGTTCTACCGAGCTAGTTAATTAATACAAATATTTAACGATTAACATAACAGGCAGAATACTTGGCTATTCAATTAAATATGAACATTATATTTATATAAGCATTTTGAGTGGCTACAAAAATACAAATTTTAAAAAGATATTATTTTAAGTATAAGAATTCAAGCCCAAATTTACTACAAATACTAGCGATAGGGGCATTTGGTATTGTTCTGACTTTTCGACCGAGACTCTGATTCTCTGAAGGCTGCCTATTTTTTTATAGATCTCAAATTGTAAATGTATTGAGCAGTATACTATTCTCCTGGAAAATAATTAACTGGATTTTATAAAATAGAACAATTTAATTACATGACAAGTTACAATTGTGGTTGGAGGTATGTATTTATACATCCGATGATTGGGATGTACACGCAAGGTTGCAAACATGCAAATTCTTTGTACAGAAAATGCGCTGTAGAAGATCAAGTAAACAATTTGGCTTTAATGTGTAGTAGTTAGAGGATTAAATAATAATTTGACAATAGAAACATAAAAATGTTACAATAAAATTAGAAGATAATAACACTTCTTGTGAGATTCGTAAAGTTACCTTGTCATGTTCATTAAGTTAATGTACACTTAATCATGTATTTTTTAAATATAGGTCTGTTCATATAAATACATTACTTCGTTTACCTACTTCAGTAGCTTCCTTGATGCAGAAATTAGTGTTTGTGATTATTGAGCTGCGAAGCCATATATAGGCCATGGCTTTAATTACTGGAGACTGGATTGTTGACAGCGTAGCTGTTGTGGTGTCTCTAATAGCGGCAGTGGTTGTTATATATAAATTATGTTTCGCCCACTGGAAGCGCAAAGGAGTCTTCGCTGAAGAGCCGACGATTCCCTTTGGAAACGCCAAGGATTTAGTTTTGCAGAAGCGCACGATAGGATTTGAAATAAAAAGAATATACGATGAAATCAAGAAAAACGGAAAGAAATTTGGGGGCTACTACTTCTTTATGAGACCCATATTCATCCCCACCGATCTGGATTTAGTCAAACGCATACTAAACAAGGACTTTGTCCACTTTACCGACCACGTCATGCACATGGATGAAGAATCGGACCCTCTCAGCGTGCACCTCTTTTCCCTGAAGGGTCAGAGGTGGAAGGATTTAAGAGCCAAACTGACCCCTACGTTTACCTCCGGCAAAATGAAGATGATGTTTCAAACGCTAGTCGATTGCTCAGGCGAGCTCAAGGCGGTCCTGGATAAGATGATTGAAGACAGGGAACCCATTGACATTAAGGAAATTCTTGCACGATTCACCACCGATATTATAGGATCGTGCGCGTTCGGCATTGAATGTAACAGTTTGAAAGATCCTGATTCGGAATTTAGGCAGTATGGAAAGAAATTTTTCGATACATCGCTCAAGGACTCAATTGTTAGATTATTGACTTTGACCCTGCCCGAAATTTTTACCTATTTCAGAATAAGTTCCCACAGAAAGGATGTTACAGAATTCTTTATGAATGTGGTTGAGCAGACTGTAAAGTATCGGGAGGCAAATAAAATAGTTCGCAAGGATTTTGTTCATTTATTACTTCAAATCAGAAATAACGTAAAAATCACTGAGAACGATTTAGGGGAGGTAAAAAATGACAATCAACTCAACGGTTCCAGCAAAGTCGATACCGAAGCATCTCTCACAGTGGCCGAATTCGCAGCGCAGTGCTTTATTTTTTTCCTTGCAGGGTTTGAAACTTCATCCACCACAACCACGTTTTGCATGTATGAACTGGCGCTCAACCCCGAGCTTCAGGAAAAGCTCCGCAAAGAAGTCAATACAGTGTTAGACAAACATCAAGGAAAAATTACTTATGACGCTATCATGGAAATGACGTACATGGATAAGTGCATCAATGGTATGTTTAAACGACTCAATTGTACCTCAGTTATAATTTAATGTTTTCTTTTAGAAAGCCTTCGGAAATACCCACCAGTACCCGTACACACGAGGGAATGCACCAAGGAATATACCGTCCCTGGTTCAAATGTTGTTCTGAAGAAAGGAGCCATCGTTTTCATTCCGGTTCTGGGAATTCAGCTTGACCCCGAGTTCTACCCCGATCCGGAGAAATTTGACCCCGAGAGGTTTTCAGAAGAAAACAAGGCTGCACGACATTCTGCAGCTTGGACACCGTTTGGTGATGGACCCAGGGCCTGCATTGGTAATTATCATTGTTCCTCTTTAGAAATAATTAATAGTGTAATAAGTGGTTGTCTACACTCAATTTCAATGATAGTTTAATAATTTTACACATATGAGAGATCAATTGCGTAGGGCAATATCTAGGTAGCATTTTTTTAATGGTTTTCTACAAGGAATATTTGGATAAATCTTTTTGCAGGTCTTCGATTTGGAATAATGCAAACAAAAGTTGGACTGGCCGTTCTGTTGAAGAACTACAAGTTTTCTCTGAACTCAAAAACAGCGACTCCGCTAAAAATGGATCCCGGTAGCTTTGTGCTTTGCTCAGATACAGGGGTTTGGTTAAATGCGGAGAAGATTAAATGATTTTTTTCACAGGATATTTTCTAACTGCAAATTTCTTATGTGTTAATTGTTCAATTATACGAGTCTACAATAAATATTTACTTTATTTTCAATGATTTCTGTGGTGTACAAAACTAACAATTATTATGGTTTGAAAAATACGGCTGTGAAAGATTTTTCAATAAAAGAACAAAACTCGTTCACACTGAGAAAGAAATGATGGACAATGCGTTTCCACTCAAACGAGTGAAAAAAACTAACTTGAAACCCAGAAAGCCTTGGATTACATCTGAAATTATAAAAGAAGGTTAATTTTTACGTCATTATTACAAACAATGCAAATACAGTAATACTCCTCAGGCATTAACGATTTACAAAAATATGTTAAACATAAACGATCAATTGATCAGGCTAAAAAGCTCATAATAATGAGAATTATGCCCATACTGATAATAAATCCAAGGCTATCTGGATCATTATAAAAAATGAGGTTGTACTACACTAGCAACATTGCTACCCTACTAACTTTTATGAAAAATCTGGAGCACCTCTGTCCAATTTATACGAAGCAGCGAATGCTTTTAATAATTTTTTTGTTAGCTTTTGTTCTGGTGCAAAATCGCCTCCATTGGCTAATCATAATATAACGCAAACTTATCCCACACTGAATCTGAAACATGTATCGATTCCAGAAATATATGAAATTATTAGAAGTGTTAGTAATAAAGCATCAACGCGTGATGATGGCATACCCTGCTCTCTCCTTGCCATCCCAGTAGATTTTGTCGCTCACGTGCTTACGGAACTTATTAATGATTCTTTTAATGAAGGCGTTTTTCCTTCTTATCTGAAAAGGGCGATTGTAAAACCTATATTTAAGAAAAATGATAATAGGTGTATTGAAAATGATAGAGGAATCTCTCTCCTATCCGTTAAAATATACGAGAAAGCTTTTGCTAGAAGGCGCCATAAACACGGTACCGTTAATAAAATTCTGACAGATAGCCAGTACGGTTTCCAGCCTCAATTTTCAACTCAACTTGCACAGATTTCAACGAATAACTTTGTAATCCAAAATTTGGAAGAAGGGAACAAAATTGTAGGTGTTTATTTCGATCTCATGCGAGCATTTGATTCCATATTACATAATATTCTACTAGAAAAATTACATGCATACGGTATCACTGGCGTAGCACATAGATGGTTAACTTCGTATTTGTTACAGCGTACTCAGAGGGTTGTATTAAAAAACGGTAAAAATGAAGAATATTATTCCGATTGTTAGGAATTTAAAACAAGGGTACCCCAAGGCAGTATTTTGGGGCCTCTACTTTTTATTATTTTACTAAACGACATCGTCAAGCATTTGGATACTGGTTTAGTTACGCTGTTTGTTGACGATACGTCAGTAATTTTTCCGGCAACTAGTATAGCTGATCTGAGTTTCATCGCTACCAATTGTGTGACCAGAATGCAAAACTACTGCGCCTCGAATGGCCTAATGTTAAACACTGATAAAACCGAAGTTATATCGTTTTCGGCCAGTGAACTACCTCATAGTCTTTTAGTAAAATTAAATGATAAAAGTGTAAAAACTAGCTAAACTATTTGTTTTTGGGATTACAATTAGATTCCAACATGACTTGGAATAGTCATGTTAATAAAGCTTTAAAGGCATTGTCGACTCAGTGTTTTGTATTTTGGAGAATTCGGAGTTCTGTAGATAGGTCGGTAATGCTATCTTATTATAATGCGTTTGTTAACAGTATCCTAACGTATGGTATTGTTTGTTGTAGAAATTCCAAAAATATAAAAAATGTGCTAATAATTCAAAAAAGGATAGTAAGGATTATCTTCTTTTTAAATCAGCGAGAGTCTTGCCGATTGGCATTTAGTAATTTGGGAATACTAACGGTTATTTCTGTTTACATAATTTTATCTGTTGTGTATATTAAAAACAATTTTTCAAAACTAAAGAAAGTCAGTGACAATGGTAACTATTCACTGCGCCACGGAAATACACTAATTTTGCCGAAACATACCCTTGCACTCAGTGCGAATAGCTCTTACATACTGCCTATTAAGCTAGTTAACCATCTACCTGAGAAAACTAAACCTATTGAGTCTTTAAAACTTTTTAACAAACGAGTAAAAAGTTTATTGTTAAGCAAAACTTTTTACTCTATTGAGGAATTTTTCCAGCATGAGTTTTCGTAAATAAGCACTGATGTACTTGGTACCTAATGGCAATAAACTATTATTATTATTATTAATCAGCTTTCTGCGTTTCTGAAAGTACTGATATCATAATCATAAACTGTCATTGTAAGCGCTGTAATAACCCAGTGCGCAATATATTTTTTTATAACAAAGGATACAATCCTTTCACTAAATATGTATTGAAGTTCTTTGGCTACTCGTTTGGTTCACCAAATATTTTTTGTTGTTTCTTTTTTAGAAACAGAAAAATCTTGTTTAACGGTAGCATGTTTTGTTAGAAAACGTATAACAATATTGAGAATGCCCTGTTTAGAATATATGTGAATTTAATATAGCCCCTCTAACTCAATATCAGGAAACATTTTGATCAGATCTTCACTGAGGAAGCAAATGTATCAAACATCCATTGAAGTACTGGACCCTAAACATTTGGCAGTGCTCATTGTATGTTTAAGGACAATTAACTTGACACCTGCTATTCTTAAACTGATTAATGGCAACGTTGGATGGTAAATTTTCAAAGAATTTCTTTATCAACATATTAAAAATCCACTCCATCTTAAAACAAATGATATTAATCAGGCTGCTAATCATCATACATCCTATATCCTTTATCTAATAGACTTGTCTGTCCGTCCGGGACGCTGTTTCAGCAGCCAAACCGTAGGAGATAGAGAAAAAAATTATGAAAGTTATATGTTTGGAATGGTCATGTCAGGTCAGGAACCGAATTTCAGTCTCTAACACTAATTATTATCTTAATTATCCTAATCCTAACTTTTTAGGTTAGATTCTAGGCAAATTTTATCAAGGCGAATGCGACTGGTAGTTTGCTACCAACAATGATGTCATATACGTACGTGTGGTGAATACGCGTTCTATTTGCAAAACGGTCTTTTTTGTTTTTTCAAATGAGACATTTGTCTCACTGGGTTGCTAGTATTACACTAATATGAATGTTTTCGTAGGTTTTAACGTACAGTTAAATAAATAAATGTAATAAAAATTACTTTTATCTCATGGGTCGGGTCTCTACATCCTAGTAAGTATTATTAAATTATAGAAGCCAATTCAAATACATTTGCTATGAAATTTAACATTTTAGTCCTCTTACAATAATTTCATAAATTAAAAGCTTTGAATAATACGCTTTTAACTACTAGGATCGCTTCTATGCGGAAATTATAGCTACTGGGAACTCAAGTAGAAAATATGGCGTTCCAACCTAACAAACTGTGCCAAATAAATTCTTTTCGCTTCGAGAAACCGGTGCAGTTTTATGTCATTACACGTTTCCTAGGAGACAACAAAAGCGTAGGTAAATAGACGCCACAAAACAAAACAGTCAAGGGACGCTCTTGCCGAAAGTTGATATAAAAGAGACGCCACTTGGAAATTTTAAGAATAATGCTTTCTATAATCACTTTCCTGACATGTTCTGCTGCTCCTTCGATGGATAATAGGGCTCAAAAGAACCCTGAAGTAAATCTCACGTCGCTGATGAATATGGCTGTAATGATCCACACATGGTTGCCTCCCAAAACTTTCTCGGCTGCTACTCTGCATCAGTTCGTCTTCTGGTCTGTCCTAGAGCTCCACACTGCTCCAGGACAAAACGCTGCCTCGTTTACACTCGCCTCAGACTTCAATTACGCTGCCTGCTCGTCCAAAAACTGCCTCGGAAAGACCGACTGCTGTTCGACCAACTTCGAAGCACTATTTTACCTGGGAAAGGGCACTATCAACACTAATCTAACTTCCACAGTTTCCAAAAGACACTCTAAATAAATTATACAACTTTTACTGGAAACTGGGGTATTTATTTATTGATACTTTAAGTTTAAATTGGGGAAGCCAACATGAACAGCCGCCAAGCTTAGTTTCATATTCCCAATTGTTTTGTTTACAGATTTTATTGTTGCCACGACAATCCAAAGCCTACTCAGATTACATTTGTTTACTACAAAGCTACTATGATTTCAATACAGTTTTTAACAAAATTGTTGTCACATCCATGGCAATATTGTACAACGATGAAGTTACAAATCAACAAATTCTGAAACATTTTTAGATATTATTTGACATTCATTAAATGTTATTAAGTACAGTAATAATTATGGAGGCTTCAAATTGTGTTCATAGCACTATATATGCAAGTGCTGAAGAAAGAACCTACGGCAACAAAACAGAGCAAGCCAGAAAATTCTTACTGCAATGATCCTTCTGTTGATATATAAAATAGTAAATAAACACTGATTCACACCACTAGCACATTCTTGTCTTCTACAGTCGTCGACTGTTAGCATTTCGATATGAATGAAAACGCTGCATTGCACCTCTGTAACGCTTCGAAACACCTTTGTACTTAAGCAACTTCATTATCGTCTCCTGACTTTACACTATTAACTTGTCAGTCATCAGAAACTTAGCTACATTTGCCATATTGCGTACAATTTTGAATGCAAGCTGATCGCAACCCTGACGATACCGTTCTATGCAATTAGTAACTTCTGTTAATTAATTACAGTTATTGCTAATCATGTTCGATGTAATTATCAATGTTTAATAGTGACTCTTATTGTTGCAATAAATACAATACCAACTCTGGACCTATTTGAATCCTTCATTATCATTGGTGAGCTAGTTATGCAACCAGAATTGCTATAAGCATCATACCATTACAGTACCTGGTGTACCCTAAGTTGTCTGATATAGATTCAAAACCTTCTTTCATTTGGGAAACTGACTTAATTATTAAAACACAGAGTGCGCTTTCTGTTCACCACATTACTACCTACTTGGTTGCTTGATTGCTACCTTGTTGGTAACTTACAAAATTTATTGCTGTTACTACACCACGCCAGCGGGTCATTGCCACCCTCACCCTCCCATTTTGATGATGCAGAAAACTAATTAACATAGGTACTGTCTAATTCAAACATATGATATGCGATTTAGCGTAATCTCCTTGTAGATGTATTGAGGTGGCTACTAGTTTTATTTAGTCATGGACAGTTTAATAATTATTAATTCACTCTTCTCACGACGTTGGGCGCCATGTAATTGAAATGGTCCTTTATTCGTTTATTAATCCGCTTTCGTCCCACGTTGCGGAGCCATGTAATTGAGATGGTTTGATATGCTCCACTTAGGAGATTCGTTTTTAGCAATTATAATTACAGATTTGGACTGGGTAAAATAAGATTGTTTATATTTTTAATTTTATTTACTTTACTCCAAAATAAAATCGTATTATGCCCTCTTTTTGTATTTCATTTATCTGCAATTTTATTCTCACAACGCTAGTTCTGTAAACAATCAACTCCATTCAAAAGGGGTGAGTTCCTGATAATTTGTAAAATTTTACCTTCATGTGGTACGCCATTGTGCGCCCAAATTATTTCCAAATACGCAGCCGCAAATGTATACGCTGCTGTCAGAATTTCACAAAGTAATTTGAATCTGGCAATAAGCGTTGTTGACTTTAAAATTCAAATTTATGAACATACGAACAGGTATTTTATTTAAATTGTAGTTATTTGGCTGTTATTAATTCTCATTTGTTTCAGGAATTAATTTGTCTTATGACGTCAGAAAGAACGCCGCTTGAATTTTGCAATTGTTAATCTTCACCTAACCTCACAACTGGATTCTGGTTAATAATTGGAAAAACGCTTTTGCTGGATGCTTGAATACGCCGGATTCTTGTTCAAAACGGTATTGTGTCGCTTACACACAAATTTCCGGATCCTCACACTAATATTTAACTTTTTACAGTACCTGGAAAATTTGAGGTGTGTTCGTTCCGTGATCGGCAAAGGGGGCCCCGCTAAGATCTTCTGGAACGGCCTCCTCCGATGATTGTGCTGCTGGTCGTTGTCCTACACTTGTACGCAATGCGTTTCAGTGGAAAACCTTGACTCTGCACTTTCCTTTCGGCTAGAATGCTAGTTCGCAATCTTGAAGTGGCGTGGCGACTCCAACCTCGGAATGTTTTTGTAGTTTAAAATAATCGTTTATTGTATAAAAACTTCAATTATATATTGAGCACAAATCTCATGTCAATCTTATAATTAATTCATTTGTGATCTCCTTATCCGTTATAAATAAAAGCTAATCTAATAAATATAAAAACGGAAATTAACCAAGTTTAAATCAGTTACATTTTTAAATAAATTTACTTACAAATTATTGAATTTAAAAATTTCTTATATCTAAAATATTGTCTGCATTTTTAATTGTCAAAATGTCTCTTTGCGCCACTACACGTTTTATTATTTGCTTTGCTCTGTTTACTCGCGTAATTGCACTGATCCTTTTAAAGAGTGCACTTCCTTCATAAATGCTTTCGATGTCCATCTGTCTGCTTTTCACTCGCTTTATAATGTCTTGTCTACTTCTCACAATTGCTATTTTCTCTCTTTATGTCTGCCTTCTTAATTGCTCCTTGCAACATTATTATTTTTCTGGCTTCCTATACATTTTTAGATTGTTCACAATTTGACGTACTTAGCTATATTGAAATCTACGCTTCATTGACCTGCACATAGCAAACCTCTTTGTGATTATTCATTTCTTTTGGTTTGGCTATTCATTCTGTCCAAACCTACTATTTAATTAAGTTGAACTTCGACTTCAACCCTGTGAAAAACAAGCATTGCCCTTTGCTTTCCTTACTCAATTCATTTATTAATACTGGCATCTCTTTTTCAATGCAATCACTGAATGACATTTAAACTTAGCATTGCGGCTAGATAAAACACCCCAACTCTGTGCTTAGTGACTAAATTATCAAACTGTACTGCAAGCAGAGCAGAGCCGTAGGGCCTAAGACCATTGCACTATATGTTCCCTTTTTTAATACAAATTGGTGTATGTACAATGACATTCTTCACTGAAAATGCTATATCAAGTTAGTAAGATTCAACCACAACTGAACAGTTTATAGTAAAAATCGCAACCGAATTAGCCTTTGAACAGCATTTTATACTTAATTTTTTTAACCAACTTGAATCACTTGTTCAACTTTGTAACGTCTAATTAGATGGTTTCTGTCAAAGTCAAAACAATGCAGAAAGGACTCATTTTCAAAAGTGGTTGAATTCTGCTGTTCAGAGAAAATGAATAATTTTCCAAGAACACCACGAATGCTAGTTACATCTGGATAACAGCGAAGTTAGAACCTGGAAAAGTATGTTAGTAGAGCAGTACTAAAACCTCTTATAGTGAAGGCAACGGCACAAGTTTTACCTAATACATTACCTAAGCATATCCGAGGGCCCTCCCCGAAAGAAAAGTATGTCGAGGAATTTGGTTTGAAATAATTACTTTATCTGTTAAACCTTTCTGGATCGAAATTTTGGGGGTCGTAATAGAAAATTTCATCATAATGTAGGCCTATTATCGGAATAACGAGATCTATTCATTTGTCAATTATTATATTAGTTTTTGGAATTTTATATTCACGACTGCACCTTATTTTTAGTACAGGCACTTCAGGGTATTTCTTCGTTGTTTCTGTAAATGCCAATTTAAATTTTCCTTGTTGCTAATTCTATAAACCTTCAAAAATTGCCCTTTAATATTGTATCCATGGCGGCCATCTTTATAATAGGTTCGTAGGTAAGTGCACTATCAGACTTAATCAAAAAGTGTTTTATTTCTTTTCTTAGCTTTTGCTGAATTTCTTGATCTAAAAAGAGTTCGAACAAGCAAAACGCTACAGCCGTTGTTAGGGTTTTATAGCCAGAATGAAAAAAGCAAAAGCTGCGTTACTAATTCATCCATGGTTAAATTTCCTTCTTTGTGTTGCTTTTAAAGTCGTTAGAAGCGAGATTTGCTTGTCTTCTGTGCTTTACTGTATCTGCAAAAAGCTTTGCGAAAAACTCTGTAGGTTCCTTTTGTACAAATCTAAATCCTAATAGTAGTTAAGCTATGAGAGTTCTGGGACAGATTTGAATAACATGGCATGAGAGTTCTGGGACAGCCTCTCATTTCCTTTTTCACCTGCTATTGTCTCGTGTTCCACTGCCGGCAGATGTCCTTTCACCTGGCAGCGATTTGTTGCTGATGGTCAGTTGTATCGATTGATTTTTGCGATTGATTCGATTTACGCGGGGTCGTGTTGCGTTTTTACAAGCTTGCAGTGTCCATTTAGCTGGTCATTATCTCAACCTTATACAGCGAATTTATTTTAAGTTCGCTTAAATAAAAATTAGAAGGTGTTAGTTGCATCGTTTAAGAAACATTAAATTGGGCAGGCGGCTTTATTGCAAGCCTACTCGCTGAATTTTGCGCTTGTCCGAATTTGCTGTGTCCATTTTAGGTGGTCATTATCTCAGCCTTATACAGCGAATTTATTATAACGCGCAATGCGGCATTTTCGCTTCCATAAGGGCTTGATTGTTAGTATTGGTTTCTACGCCACGCCGTGTGTAAATGCGCTTATTTTAAAATGCAATATATGAGCCGTAATTGTATGAATTCATAATTTAAAATCGTGTTGCAGCATGTCTGTGAAAGGGATGTGAACAGCTGCATGCACACCTGCAACCGGATCGTAAATCTCGCCCGATAACATCGTGCAGCTGCATCCGGTGCATTCGTAAATCTTACCCCAAATCGTGTTGCAACATGTCTGTGAAAGGGCTGTGAACAGCTGCATGCACACCTGCAACCGGATCGTAAATCTAACCCCATAACACCTGACATCTGCATCCGGCGCACCTGCATGTCATAAATCTCGCCCGATAACATCGCGCAGCTGCATCCGGCCCGGCGTACCTGCATTCGGATCGTAAATCTAACCCCATAACACCTGACATCTGCATCCGGCGCACCTGCATGTCATAAATCTCGCCCGATAACATCGCGCAGCTGCATCCGGCCCGGCGCACCTGCAACCGGATCGTAAATCTAACCCCATAACACCTGCTTTTATGAATTAATTATATTAGATCGCGCAGCTGCATCCGGCGCGCATCTAGCTTGGATATGGGGCGTGTGATGGGGGAAAATATATATATATAGCATTCACTGCAACAAATTTCTACTGCAAATTCTGTAACTTACGTGCCCGGCCAAACTCTCCGAAATTTCAGCCATCGAAGAATAATAAAATTGCTACAGCGCGTCGAAATTCGGTTGTGATAGTGTATCAAGAGTCCAAAAGTGCTGACAATTGCAAGCTGCTATCCGCTCTTACGAAACTGTTCTCTGTGAGTAGCGATTAATCAAATTTAAAATGGATCTAAACAAATTGAATAATGTTAGCGCCATTTCCCGGAAGGTGAAGCTGCAGGCTGGAGAGTTGGAATTAAACAGAAAATACCACATTTTAAAACTGAAGTCGGGATTTGCCAAACAAGGCGGCTTCAAATTTATTTTATGCGAATTGGAGCATGGCACCCTGTTTTTACCGAAAAGACTAGTAGATGCCCTCACTGAAGATGATATAACATCTCTGAACAAAAGGCGGCTGTACCTGGTGTTTTTGGGGCTCGAGCAGGTTGGAAAACAATTCCCAACCCCGTCACTGACATTTGTAGAAGACGACACGCAGCTTAACAGCGACTCCCAAAGTGAAGTCTTCGAAAGTGAAGAAACGGCTGTAGAAATTTCTCGTGAGCCTTTGGAAAACATGTAAATATTTTTAAATTTTTTTTTTTGCATTTGCTTTGCATTAGTAAATAGTTGTTCGGATTGAATGTAGCGGTTACATTTACAAAAGTTTTGCTAAAATTTTATTTTATTGCCGGCTGCAAGCAGCTCGCTACTTGTAGAGAAGCTATTTTAAAATTATTGGAAATATTCGATTAGAATTCAAACCATTTTAAATATTGTTAAATTTACGGCGAAACTAGATTAAAATAAATTTAACTATGAATTCTAACGCAACAAGTGATTTAACTAAAACAAAAAACATTCTTACCTATAAAAATGTATATCTAATTTTTAAAATTATACAGATTGGAAGGCAATTCCCAAACCACGTCGACGTCACAGCTGAACCTTGCCGAAAATTTGAGCGAGGGGGCGGATGAGGGACAAGGCAAATCGGGATAGAAGAATTCCGACGCTGAGGGATATATCTGCCCTAGGCTGCGAAAATACGTAAATATTTTTAATTTTTGTGTATTTGCTTTTATTAGTAAGTAGTTGTACGTGCCAGTTAACAGCAGCAGCAGCAGTTACATTTAAAAATTTATAAAAATTTTGCTCTAAATTTTATTTCATTGCTGTAATGGCGCATAATTCCTCTGAGTGAAACTAGATTAAATTACAGGGAAAACCAGATTAAAATAAATTTAACTATGGATTCTAACGCAATAAGTGATCTATCTACAAAAATTTTAAAAACCATAAAAAATGCATATTTAATTTTAAAATTACATAAACACAAGTCCAAACATATCAAGATTTGGATTAAGTTCTGTAAAACAAATGAGTTACTTCTGAGGCGAGAATTGAAAAATTGTAAAAGTATAGGCAGCAAAAGGAGAATCGTAAATGAAATTTGCCATCTGAAAAAGTTTAAAGTTCGCTTAAATAAATTATCTGTAGAAGACGTTAGTTGCAGGCCCCGCAATACAATAGGATCGCGAGTTATTTGGGAAGATTATAAATCTGCGTTTCATCGTAGACTTAGAAGCGCTATTATTGTTAATATAATGCATACCATAAACGTGAGCCCTTTCCTTGAAGATTGTTATCAGCTAATTAAGACTCGTTTAAGAAACATTTTTAAAAAACAAAATTGGGTAGGCTGCTTTAAAATAAATTGCTCTTTCTGCGGCGAATTTTCTAAAGTAACTGAAGATGATTTGACACCCATAACAGATTGGAAATATTTTCATACCAAAAATGCTCTAATTGAAAATTTTGAAGTTTTCTTGGCGGCCGGCTGGTTTGATGAAAATATTTCCGACATAATATTAAATCAGTTAAGCGAATTTGAAAGTTCCGGCTCCGGATGGACATTAACGCACATCGATTCCTTACACGTAAACATAAATACATGCGAACTCTTATACAATTCAGGAGCTTCTTATATTGATTTGCCAATTCAAATTATACATAAGAAAGCTGTTATAAATGTGCAAAACGATGATTTGGCTTGCTTTTTTATCGCCGTATTGAGTGCTATTTGTAAGCCAACAGGTAGACCAAATCGTTTGAGCTCTTATCCTAGCTATAATTCTGTTTTAAATACGGCCGGATTTAAATTGCCAATGTCAATTAAACAGATTCCCAGATTTGAAGAATTAAACAAAATTTCAATAAACGTATATATTTTAAAATTGAAAAAAGGGGTATTTATCACAATGCCTACTTATTTAACAAAAGCCAAATTAGATGTGCATGTAAATTTATTAATGATTGAGGAAAATTATGAAGATGAATATGATTATGAATCTTGCCGACGTAGCCGCAACCGTGCTGCAGATTATTGCAATAATTTTGCCGGCGATGGTGGCAGTGATGGTGATAATGATGATGATGTTTACGCCGAAATTGGTTCACTTAACTATAAAGAAATAATCGAAACAAAAAAGAAACATTTTTGTTGGATTAAAAATCTTTCACGTTTAGTAAGTTCGCAAATTAGTAAACATAACGGTCGATTACATATTTGCGACAGATGTCTTCAGTATTTTCATAGCGAAGCTATCTTAGTTGAGCATACTCGAGATTGTATACTTTTAAATACATGCAAAGTTACTCTGCCTAACGAAAGAAATAAATTGCTCAAGTTTAAAAACTATAGAAATAGCATTGATGTACCATTTACTATATTTGCGGATATAGAAAGTATCTTAAAGCCCATTGATGCTGATTCGGCTAAATTGCAAAGTAATCCAAAATGTAAAACTTTAAAGTATCAAAGGCATAAACCTTTCAGTATCGGCTATTACTTCCACAGCCATTTCGACAGCAACCTATCATATTTTAAGCAGTACAGAGGAGGAAAATGCTCGGAATGGTTTGTAGACGAACTTACTTCAGTTGCAGAAAATTTTGCAGATTATTTTTTTAAAGAAGTTCCCATGGATCTTACGACAGTAACCTCAAAATCTTTGCATTTAAAATGTCACATTTGTGAAGAAGCTTTTGAAATTAATGAGAAAATTTGCCGCGATCACTGCCACATCACAGGCAATTTTAGAGGTTACAGCCACAGTAACTGCAACCTGAATTATCGCTTATTTCCGGTAATCCCTATAGTTTTTCACAACTTCAGCAATTACGATTGCCATTTTATTATCAAAAAGATTGCAACCCGCGTAGAAGGTAGAATTGAACTCATTCCTGTAAATAATGAAAGGTATATATCTGTCACAAAAACTTGGGGTAAATCAGGGCTAAAATTTAGATTTATAGATTCTTTTAGATTTATGGATTCGTCTCTGGACGAATTATCGTCTTATTTGCAGGAACAAGATTTTGAAATTTTGAAAGAGATGAATCAAAATTTAAGCCGCGAAAAATTACAGCTATTAATGAGAAAAGGAGTATTTCCCTACGAATATGTTGATAGTTATGAGAAATTGTCGGAAACATCATTGCCGGATATCAATAAATTTTACAGTTCTCTTACACTAAAAAACATTTCTCAGCAAGACTATGACCATGCATCTAATGTGTGGAACAAATTTGATATAAAAACTTTAGGCGATTATAGCGACCTTTATTTGAAAACTGACATTTTACTTCTAGCAGATGTGTTTCAAAATTTTAGGAAAATGTGTAAGAATATTTTCGGACTAGATGTGATGAATTATTACACTATTCCTGGGTTCGCGTGGGACGCTGCCCTTAAGAAAACTCGCGTTACTCTCGAGTTATTGACAGATGTGGATATGCTATTATTTATAGAGCGAGGAATACGAGGCGGAATAAGCCAAGTTGTTAAACGATATAGTCAAGCTAATAATAAATACATGCAAAACTATAATGCAGCTTTGCCTTCCAAATACTTGATTTATTTAGATATTAACAACTTGTACGGCCTCGCAATGTGCGAAGCATTGCCTTATGCCAATTTTGAATGGCTAACACCTGAGGATATTGAAAAGTTTGATGTTATTTCTGTAGCAGATGATAGCAGTTCAGGATATATTATAGAAGCTGATATTCACTATCCACAATATTTGCATGATGATCATAAAGATTTGCCATTCTGTTCTGAAAATAGAATCCCTAAAGGTTCTAAATACCCTAAGCTAATGACAACTTTGCACGACAAAGAAAAATATGTTATCCATTATCGAAATCTCAAGCAGTGTATACAAGCCGGATTAGTTGTGACAAAAATATATCGCATCCTCAAATTTAGTCAAAGCCCTTGGTTAAAACCCTATATAGACTTAAATTCCGATTTAAGAGCAAAAGCTGATAATGAATTTAAAAAATATTTCCATAAAAAAATGAACAATGCTGTATATGGAAAGACGATGGAAAATGTGCGACGTCGTAAAGATATTAAATTAGTAAGCAAATGGAGCGGTCGCTATGGCGCCCAATACTACATTTCCAAGCCAAATTTTCACAATAGAACTATTATTAGCAAAAAATTAGTCACAATTGAGCTTAACAAAACGGAAATTTTATTTAATAAGCCCATTTATGCTGGAATGGCAATTTTAGATATATCTAAAATATTTATGTACGACTTTCACTACCAATACATGATGCGCAAATTTAAACACAGCCTTCTGTATACAGATACGGATTCTTTTTTGTATGAAATTTATACAGACGATTTTTATCAAAATATGAAAGAAGACATACACAGGTATGACACTAGCGATTATAAACCTGATAACATTTATGGAATGCCTTTGGCAAACAAAAAGCAGGTAGGGCTTATGAAAGATGAGATGAAGGGGGAAATAATAACAGATTTTGTAGGGCTTAAATCAAAAATGTATAGCTTAAAGGTAAATAATAAGAGTCAAATTAAAAAGGTAAAAGGCATTGTTAGGCATTCGATTAGGGAAAAGTTGTCATTTACTAACTACTATGACGTATTAACTCGAGGAATTGCAATTTCTTGCGATCAAAATCGAATCAGATCGTATAAACACAAAGTATATACGACAACGCAAAATAAAATTGCACTTAGCGCAAACGATGACAAAAGATACATTACAGCTGACGGTATTACCACATTGCCTTGGGCTCATTACAAAATTGTCGAAGAATTGTGAACTAACCAAAGAGTTGCTGTACAGTTTCTACGTTTTAATAACTTGCTGCTGATGTTTGTTACGACTGCTGTTGTTGCGCAAACACTTTAATTAACATTATTAGCTTTAGTTTGTTGTATTGTATTTGACAATAAATGATCAATGCTTGGATCATATAATAATAAATGCATATTAATCTACGCCTAGTTAAATGAATTAATTTTATTTGTGTATGTGCTTATATTCTAGCTTTATAGTTACATTTCAATAATTGTATTGTATTTGTCAATAAATTTATAAAATTGATTTTA
This sequence comes from Agriotes lineatus, assembly GCA_940337035.1. Taxonomy (NCBI): domain Eukaryota; kingdom Metazoa; phylum Arthropoda; class Insecta; order Coleoptera; family Elateridae; genus Agriotes; species Agriotes lineatus. The sequence goes on along the minus strand of OW679203.1, from coordinate 7,102,057 downwards.
TATTTTAAAATAAATTATCAATACTGGCTCGTATGATAATAAAATGCGTATTAATCTGTATGTAGTGAAATGATCTAATTTTATACTTATTTTGCAAATATATTTTCTAATATGTGTATGTACTTATATTCTAACTCTATAGTTACATTTTAATAATTGTATTGCATTTTGAAAATACATTTATAAAAACAATTTTGTATTTTATTCTGTGCGTGTGCGTGTTTGTGTGTAGGTATGTGTTTGTGCGAATTATTATATTAATATAAGAGTTGAAGTGCTGACTTGGCAGCATGTGCGTTGGCGCCAATCTGCAGGTATAGGAAATAAAACAAGAAATTAACTTAATATAGCATTTATTTTCTTAAAACATAAATTACATTTCAATATCGCTAAATTAAGTATTACACGTAATTCTTGAAATAAAATAAATAGATAGTCATTCTTAAAAATACTTTTAAATAATACAACTTATAGATAAGAAATTAACTTAATACAACATTTATTTTCTTAAACATAAATTACATTTCAATATCACTAAATTAAGTATTACACATAATTCTTGAAATAAAATAAATAAATAGACATTCTTAAAAATACTTTTAAATAATGCAGCTTATAGATATTACTTCATAGCAATTTTATTCTGCTCCTCCTCCTCTGCCATCCTCCCTATCCTCCTGCAGTAAAAGGTCGTTCATGTCAATCCACGATTTTTCATTGAGTCCCAACCATTTTACGTAAACTCGATTTCCTTTTCTTTTCAAAACCTTCTCGATCAAGTAGGTGTCAGGATGTTTAGTTTTTTGCAGCTCCAGTTGGTAGAAAGCTCCAGAAATGGGATTATGTTTTGAATCCTCTAGTTTATATGTAACAGGATCGGTTTCTTGAACCTTTGTAATGCCAAATAATTCCAACGACCAGTTTGGCGTAAATCCTCGAGAAAATACGCCCTTGTGCTTGCTAATTCTTACGACATCTCCAATTTTGAACTTAGGCTTGCGGCGATTTATTTTAAAATTTTTGCTCTTGTAGGCTAATAATTCCGTATTAGGTTTAACATCTATCGGAGCCATTTGAATCGTTCTATGTTTCGCCTTATTATACAACATAACTATATCTTGAAGTATATCAAACCATTTATAATTTCCGCGTAAACTGAACTTTTTATACAATTTGCTTTTGAGCGTTCTAATAACTCTTTCGACAATCGCAGCTTTGACAGTACTATACGTTGAATAGTGAATAATATTAAATTTATGCATTAATTTCTTAAAATGCGTATTGTAAAACTCTTTCCCATTATCTGTTTGTAAATTGCGTGGAGGCTGTTGATTCTTTAAAATATTCCCCATCGCTTTAGCGACTTCTATTCCATTTTTAGTTTTCAAAGGACGCGCCCACAGAAATTTAGAAAAGCAATTAATTACCAATAATATGTAGCGATAGCCTTTATTTGTTTTTGCGTAGGGAATAAATTCTGCCAAATCTGCTTGAAATAAGTCATAATATCCTTTAATTGCTGTCCGCCGTCTTACAAAATTCTTCCTTGCATTGCGATGCAATTCTTCGACAATTTCCAATTTCTTAGACATCGCGCTATTATTTCAATACTACTGCAGCGCAGTTTTACGCAGATTGAGCGCGTTTAGTCTACTAGTATCTAGCCTAAAAAGGGAGAGCAATGAGGGCGATTGCTACGCGTCGAATGTTGAGGCTGGAAAGGTAGTATGCAATTTCATTGAAAGTATAACAACTTCTTATACATCTCTATTGTTTCTTCTAAATCTAAAGGTTGATCAGATGTCTTTTCGGATGGCAGCGATATGCCCAGGTGTCTGTGCAAACTGTTGGATCGTTTAAGGAGAACTTGGCATGCATTCATTGAAATTATAACAGCGTCTTTTAATAAGCTGATTTGATTGGTGTCTACTGCTGTTTGCGCGTTGGCATTTACTATTTCTTCTACTTTCCTATCCACATACTTTTTATAGACTGCATCGGTTTCTACTAGAGGCTCAGCAAGTAACGTTATTCGCTTATTTTTAGCGTCAAAATATGATTTCGATTTGGCATCCAATTTTAGGTTTAGGGCTTGTTGTTTTCCAATTCCGTTATCTACATATTTTTTGTTAGCTACATCATTTTCATCGACAGGGGCTGCTACTTGGCTGATTCGCTTATTATTAGCATTGAACTTTACGCCGCCACGACCGCTGCCATTGCCAGCATTAAATGTTAAACATTTTGCTAGTATATCTCCAGCGGCCGCAGCAAGAGTCGCTTGAACATATTTTTTAGTTGACACGTCTGAATCGTCGATTGGATCTGCAGCTTGGACTAATCTTCTGCTTCGAATGTTAATAACATTTTGCGCCTCGTTTACGATTAAAGCGCTCGCAGCTATTATTGCTTCCACTTTTCCATCTACATACTTTTTATAGACAGCATCAGTTTCTGCTACAGGCTCAGCAAGCGCCGTTATTCGCTTATTTTTAGCGTCAAAATATGATTTCGATTTAGCATCCAATTTTAGGCAGTTCTTTTTTCCGAGCCCGATGCCGACATCTACGTATTTTTTGTTAGCTACATCACTTTCATCGACAGGAGCTGCTACTTGGCTGATTCGTTTGTTCTTAGCATTGAACTTAGAGCCGCCGCCGCTGCCGTCTCTGCCGTGGTCAGCATTAAATGTTAAACATTTTACTAGCAGCTCTCTAGCGGATGCATCAAGAGCCAATTGAACATATTTTTTAGTTGACACGTCTGAATCGTCGATTGGATCTGCAGCCTCCACTAATCTCCTTTTTCGAATGTTAATAATATTTTGCTCGTCGTTTACAATTAAAGTGCTCTTTTTATTTACTACATCACAATCTTCTTGCGGATCGCCAACATTAGCAATTCTTTTGCCTTCAATATTGAAATTCCCGTCGGGCAATAATTTGAAGCCAACACCGGCCGGCCCTCGTAGCCGTTGTTGTACTTTAACATTGTTGACACTTACATGTTGATATTCTCTTCCAAACTTATCAACTACCATCTTTACTTTGTTGTTGCTGTCGCCGCTGTTACCGCTGCTATACTACTACTACGAAGGATGTCCAACCAAAAGTGATACAATTCTACGAAATCTGACGGCATTTATGCAATAATGCCCTCTTCACGCAATTCCGATATAATAGAATAAATTTCATTCATATTTTGTAAATTATTGTTACCGGCTGCATTTGCGGCAAGTAGTAAACGAAGTCGTGCAAGCAGTTCCTTGGGCTTATTCCAAAATACATATTCGACAGATTTATCATTTAGTTGTTTATATGCTCGGAGGGCACTGCGGCGGTGGCGGCTGCGACTTCCGCTACCTTTTTTCGTTACTCGTGGCTTTATAATGTTTGTAAATTTCCAGCTGTTTGTTCGCAGGATCTTGCCTGATGCTTTAAAACCTTTGCGATGCGCATTTGTTTGCAATATGATATCGCCGTAATTGCGCAAATCTGTATTGGTTGGCGCTGACCCGCCGCTACCACCTTCTAGTCGTTTATATGTCATAAGGGAATATAGCCCTGGAGTTCCAGTGTAGCGTTTGCCATTAATTTGTATATCTTTATTTATTATCTGCACATCTGAATCTCCTATTTTCCATTTATTCTTGTGAATATTGTAGCGGAGCGCATAGCGGGAACGATCTATATTCTTGTTGTTTTTATCACTCAAGAGTTGCGCAAAATATTGCGGCAATTTGTTATAACTTTGCAAAATAGTTGCCTCTCTGCCTTCATCACCTCCCACATCGCCACTGCCACCATCATCAGCATCATCGCTACCAACAGCTTTTGAAAGCATTTTGATATCATCAACATCATCATCATCCTCGACGTTGAAGGGCCACCCGCCCGCCCAGTCGTTGTTAGGTTTCGTCGCTTTAGTTGTTACATTATTGCCATCTTCTGTTTTTGTCTTTGTAGCAGTTTTTGCTGTTGGCGCTGCCGCTGCTGCTGGTGCTGCTGTTACAGCTGTTGCTGCCGCTGTTCTTGTTGCTGCTGCCTTTGTTGCAGACTTTACCGCAGTTTCAATTTCTTTCAATGGTTCTATTATCTGCTTGTGAGTGTCCCGGTATATCAACTGAGCTTGAGCTTTATTCCGCTTAAAATCTAAAAATTTCTTTCTAACTATTTTTGCAGCCTCAATTGCTTTTTGTTTCAATAATTCTGAGGCTGAGGGTGTGGCGGTGTCGGCGCGTCGCTGCATTGTTACCACCAGCAGTTAAAACACAAATGAATTAATTATTTCTTAAAGGTATATATAAGCGTCGAATCCTTTACGATACCTTCCCTTATTAAGATCACTATCTTTGGCAATTACTATAAATCCGTATTTATTTTCACTGCTACTCCAACATGTATTGCAAATATCTTTAAACGTTTGAAATGTCATATCCATGCCTACATGATCGTCGTAAATATGCTTGAGATTCAAGTCGTCTTGTTTAAATAATACCAACATATTTACGTTATCTCTTATTAAATGTTTAGGCGTTCGCGCATAGGACTGGCTAAGATAAAATACGTCAGTGCCGTTATGCCGACCCATACTGAAAAACCTTTGAATTTTGTCTTGCTTATCGCATACGATATCATCGAAAATGAATAAGGTATCTTCTTTCACCTTATCTGGCGATATAATGAGATCGTTTTCGCTAAATTCCAAATATTCTATACCATCGATCAATTTAAAAACTTCGCGCAAAAATTGATATTTCGTTTGATTCAGCGATTTCGAATATATGCATACGTTTTGGAATCTCAACCCGTTTGGATCTAATATTAGACTAAGCATAGCGTTAGTTTTTCCGGAATTAGATGGGCCGCAAATCATGCAGCGAATTGATGCTGGAAATAGATCACCATGTTTCGGGGTTCCGGAACAACGAGGATCATAGACATTAAGATCTAGAATTGGCAAAGACAATTTCTGTTTAACGATTTTCATGGTTCTGATTCGAATTTTAAAATAGCGCAAATTTATAGTTAGTAGGATGTGTGAATGTATCTCGTAACATCTTCAGTAAACGGATCGTATTCTAACATGGCGTCGTGCAAAATTAAACAATAAGCTTTAAGTGTGGCAGGAAAGTTTTGTGAAGATTCAAATTCTAGCCTTATATCTACGGTGGAATCTTTCAAAGATTCTTGCTGTCTAGAACAATCTATTACGAAGATTGGACAAGTTTTGTAGTCGCTGTAATTAAACAAACACTTATTCGGCTCTTTTCCATAGTACTTTTCGCGGAAACGGCTATAATTTAGAAACGCCGGCACGTAATCATTGCTATCAAAATCGAGATGCATTCGTTGATAGGGAAACACTTGAGAATTGAGATACACTTTTAGATCGGTCACGCTTGAATGTATAAAGTCGGTCGGATTTCCGCTTCTAACATTGGCGTTATCCTTCTGCAGCGCTATTAGCATCCACCGAGGTTTTTCTAATTCATTCGAATTCTTTATTCGCCATACTTGCGATTTAGCATTATTAAATGACGGCAATTCGTGTAATTCCCACTGCCTAAATGCCAGCACAATAGACGGATTTATTCTCAGCTCATTCATTAGATTAAGTTTTAACTCATCGCCTAATGTAATATGCGGCACTTCCCACGAAACTTTGGTTATCGTAAAATCAACATCGGTTCCGTTATCTCCCAAATCGCTTTTATAACAATTAAGATCATTCTTTGAACGTATTAATACAAGTTCAGATCTCATATTTACTATAGCTTTTTTATAATCTTCAGCAAAACCGAAAATTGTACTCAATGGCAGGATGCACGAAAAGCGCCCGTCTGCAAAAACTTGCTGACCGCCGTTGGCTGTTTTGTCCCAGCTAGTGCAACTTAGCGCCAAATCATCTTTGACATGCGATGCTAAGCCTTTAATTGCACTCGTTATTCCAGGCTGCCTACAAATATCTATAACCTGATTGCTGCCCAAGATCAATTGCATTTCAGAGAAGAAAAAATATGCCGCATTATTAACAATGATAAACTGTTTTCCTGCAGTTGTTGGCCTATATGTACCTTTAATACTGATGTAACTGTCATAAATGGACGTTATTATATCGGAACTCTGAATTTCAATTCTTATTGCGTCCGAATGATTTGCATTCAAGGTAAAAGGCAAATATGTATGATAATCCTCTTTAGCAATTGAGGCGTCGTAATAGGGCCGCCTAAAAATACTCAACTTATCTATGTCGTTATAATTGGACTGTTTTAAGTTAATTTTTTCCTTTTTAGTGTCTAAATTCATAGTTTTTCTTTTTCTCATCGGGGTCGTCATATTAATGAAAAATGTTATTTGCGCGACTTTGAAAATAGGCTACGTCGGTGTCGGAGACGGTTTTGACTGCAATTCTGTCGACTTTGTTTTGATAATACGGTGTAACCCAGCGATTGGAGAAAACGAACGTCACTATCTGTCAATGCGTCTGTTGTTGTTGTTGTTGCTGCTGTTATGTCAGCGGTGTCTGCGTCTTGGCAAGGCTGTTTCTGACTGAATTGCGGTTTGTATGAATACCCCCTTTTATAGATAAAATCTACGCCCATTTTCTTTACTCCCGTATAAGTTCTAACCGAACACTACTGAATGTGTCGTCAGAAAGATTTATTAAATTGCCGCGATAATCTACAAACCTTAGGCTTATATTACTAATTTCGCTAACATTTACTGGAAAGTAGATTACATGTGAAATCTCCTTTTCTAGAAAATAGCCTGGAGGTACGCTGATGCCAAATTCGAAAATACTGTGACACAGCGTATTGTTTCGGTATGCTCCACTTGTAATATTTGTATCTATAAAAATATTAGGCGTCGAAATTATATCTACGTCTTCGTGGGAAGTATGTTTCGTATTTGCAGGTAAGACACTCCTACCAAATCCTAGCATTCGGCCGATACTGCCCGATTTACTAAAATCTATATCATATATAGATTCAATTTCGCACTTTAATGTATTGTTATTGGCTTTCAATTTAAAAGCTGCTTCAGCTTCATCACGATTATCACTAATTTTTGCTTTTATATAATCGGCTATTTCATCCAGTTCGTAACTTCCGTTTTCTATTGTTATCTCCTTATCGCCGTCATAATGAAGTTTATTATTTCCGCTGAAAATGTTGCGCACCGTATTGCAAGTGTATAAGTTAACCAAACCCAATGAATATGTATAATTTGAATCTAATTTTATCGGAGGGAATATATCTCCTGTCGAGATAATATTTCCCTTGCCTTCTATATTGAACGTTCGAATCATGTCGAATGACTAATTAAACAACTATCGAGTCGTTTCTTTTGTACACAAAAACTTTAAACATAAATGGCCGCAGATGACTGTATTATACTGCTGCTCTTGATCGTAATTATAAAATATTTTACAACCTCGAAAATACTTAACCAACTCCATTGGCGGCCTTAAATCTCCAAATGGATCATAGTATAGAACCCGCTTTCCATCTTTTTTATATGCCACCCAATGCGTTCCTGGACCCCTATTATCATCCAAATTGACAATTCCTCGCTCTTTGCTCAGCGGCTTTGATGGTAATGAGGTGCGCATAAATACTCCGCGAAAACTTGGAATGTCTTTTCCATACTCTTGCAAATCAATGTTGGTTAAAGCTCTTCGAGGCAAACTACCTAGTTTTTTCGGCGACGTTTGCTGTTGTTGCTGTTTGCATTCTGGGATTTTCGCTTAATATGCAGCGCACTTCCACTCTTTTTATACGGCTTCAAATAGAGCGCTTCACCTTTCTTGTTTCGTGCTATAATTTCCATTATTCTATTATGCTGACCATCTCGTACAGCTTTAGCAATGCCAGCAGCGCCTCCAGCAAGGCTCCCAAGTGCTGAAAGTCCGGCGAATATGGGTATCAAAGGTAAAATACCACCTTCTTTTGCAGCTGTAGGAATCGGTATTACCCGGGGTATTTTAATATTTTTCTTGCCTCCTATAGATTTAATAACTCTTTTAGCTGCTATTAAAGAATCTTTAATTAGTTGACGCTCGCTAACATGCTTCCCTGCCGCCCCAGCCTTCTTGCTGTTACGCCGAATTGCTGTTCTAATTTTATTTATGTATCCGCCAATGAAAGTTGTACGTTTGCGCTGCGCGGTTTTCATTCCTAAACCTAATTTTTGTTTTACTTTCATGGCTGATGTTACTGCCCAAGCAGCAACTTTTTCTGCAAAAGGCGTGCCCTTGTTCTTGAAACGACTCCACGCCGCTTCTTCTAATATCTTATCCGCCTTATGCCTTTCTGTTAAACTATTGTTCTCAGAATATGCGATGTCGTGCGCTTTGCAGTATGAATCTAGAGGGTTGACGCCTTGATCGCCTCTTAGCAATCTTTTTTCTAGCTTTGTGCCCGGGCCGCAAAACTGATATCCTGGAATGTGAAGTTCTACAGGAAGCTTGTTAATAAGCCTGTTAACGATGCCCTCTCCGCCGCTGTAGACTAACATTTGACATATGCTTTGTCTGTAGCTACTATTTATACAGAAAAATAAAACAACTACATTTTTACATTATTTTTATTTCCACTAAATGCATCATACAATAAAATATTAAAATTATATGCACTAAAGTTAAATTAGTTAATCTAACATGCGGCAGATGAGTAGCGCTACTTGCTACTATTACAAGTAATTTTTAGAGAAGCAAATTGAGCAGTTAATTTTGTTGTAATATAATAATTATGCAAATCGTTTTTAATTTCACTTAAAGCTACCATTAGCTGTTCAAGTTTCTGCTTATTAAGCAAATGTTTTTCGAAAATAAACTGGCGAGTAGTGGAGGTCGATCGCATCTTGCACATCAAATTCAAAATGCACCATATCCACTATTCGCTTGCTTATTATACATATGCATCGATATATGCCGATGGCGATGGCGGCGGCGGTGTATGAGAGTATTCAAAACCCTGCTCGCCAAAATCCTCCGGAGGATAATATCCGCCATCGACATGGCCAACAAACGAATCTGAATAAAATTTTACAAATTCCAAAAAACCTAGATAATTTTGCGTGAATATCGTCGAAGTAAACTCATTTGTTGGACAAAATTGCATCATGTTAGCGCAGGTCAAAATAGCATTACTTAAATCAGCCCTGTTTTTATAACGCCTCTTGTGTTTTGAAAGTTCTATCACTGTGGAAATAGTTTTCACGCAGTTGTCATAAAATGCACTAAAATTTAACTCGTAGAGCATGCTAATGTGTCGGTTTATTATTGAACTCAGATGAAAACATTTCCCGAATTCGCATGCACTCAAAAACAAAGATGTATTATGGAAGCGGATGTTCACAAATCTTAGACTTCCTGCAATATTAAATTCTGCTGTAACATTATCGTTGATTGGGAGTATGCGAGATTTTTCTGACGAACTTAAATTGCTTCGAACTCCTCCGAAAAACTTGCGAAACTGCAGCTCCACAAAATTAGTTGAAAGAGCGTTCCAATCCTGTTCTTTAAGAAGCAGCTCGGGAGTTGCACAATAGTTGCTATCACATACAAGAGCCACCGCAGGTTGGAAAGTTGGGATTTCAGACATCAATGCAAATGTGGGCTGAAATCCTACGCTTATACTATGCACATGATCACGCCTCCCAATTGGCTCCTCGATTAAGCTGTAACGGGAGCTGCAAAGTAGTTGCGTTTTGTGCTTGAAATCTTGCTGTTGCTGCTCTTCCGAATTTTGCGTTTTTATACTGTCGCAGTCGCTGCTACTACTACTAAAGTTGCTGACAATAACATCGTCGTCGGCGCTGGCTATGCCGACGGCTCGATTAAAATCAGCGTAGCTAGCATAGGGGTGGCAGCTGCTGGTGTTTTTGATACCGACGAGTGTTTTTATACTGCCGTTATCACTGCTACTACTAAAGTTGCTGACAATAGCATTGCCGTCGACGTCGGCTTTGTCGGCGGTTCGATTAAACTCAGAGTAGTTGGCATAGGGATGGTAGCGACTGGCGTTTTTGTTATCGACGCTGCTGCCGCCGCTGTAACTTTGGCGTTGAGATTTGCAGCCTCCGCTAAAATTCCATGCCGCTGCTGCTCCTGGAAGTATAATTAAAATAAAATACAAATAATTAAACTTGTTTTGCTAACAGCATTTACCTTCTTTAAATATGCTTCCAGGGCTAACACTAATAGCACGATCGGCAGCTGCGACTTCAACGACGTCCATAGCGCGTGAATTCATACTCGCAACAAGTTTACTACTAAACGTTTATACACTTATAATAAACCGCACATGCGCAAAGAGTTATTTTTCGGACGGCATGATGTCGCGAACTATTGTGAATCAATTTTTACTTTCTATCTTGTTTTCTTGTTGCGCTTCATCGACGACGAGCCCACTTGTGCATAAAGTGCATTGAAATTTTTGCAGCGGCGGTCCGTCCAATACATCCCCCTCTAACGGAAAATGACTCCAACAATATTCATAGTTCCATAACTCTTCTTGCAGCCATTTCGACAATTTTTTGAAATGTCTTCCTATATCTTTAGCAAAATACTTTTTCGCTATATCTATAGGCAAACGATTAATTTCCTCTGCAGTAATCAGCATAGCTTTAAGTTTCAGTTGCGGATTGTGGCAATGATGGTGATGATGTCGATGTTGAGGTTATGTCGGCGTTACTGCTGCGACTGCAAAACACAAAAGCGCACTTCTGCTCAGAAATGATTACTGTCCCTTCAATCGCGTAACTTTTCAGCAATATCTCTACTTCTCAACTAATTATGAACAATTTTAAGAGCGCATGGTAGGTAAGCGCAACAGTTGCGTGATTGCCTACTCTGCGCTCTTTATTGCATTTACAACCGCAGCAGTAGCGCATCAGGTTCGAATCTTACAGCAATTCGATTTTATTATTATGATTTCAGAATCCCACTTTTCGCTATATTTACAGCCAAATAATTTATAGATTTCAAGGAAAAGCCACTGCCGCTTTCTTCAAACTCGCTCATTTTATGTTTTAATTCAGCTGCGGACGTGTCACAAGCCTGAAAAATATCTGCACTTGCAAACATTTGAAAATTTTTCGTATTAAAGAACTTGGTATGCAATGTAGCCGGCTCTGTAGGCTTCATATAATCCCCACAAAATATAAAATTTGCCTTTATTACTCCCATCCTATTCAAAACTCTCTTTATACGCTTTTGAGCTAAATCATAAGCATCCTTAAAAAATAAATCTATGTCGGGAACATCATACTTCAAATTTATTACAACGCCGCTTCTTATACGACCTTTGAACGCGCTTTCAATATCTTGCCATTTTACTTTTTTATCGACTCCGCCAACGCCGCTACCGCCAACTGCTGCAACATTTTCCTTTAATCGTATTTGGTCTGCTCTCAATTTTGCTAGCTCCGTCTCGTAATGCCTTTTTCTTCCAATCGAACCGCCCTCTTTTTTAGATTTTCTTAGCAATTTTAAAGTTAACGTTACACCCCTTCGATTTATTTTTATCAACTCATCCATCTCGACGCACTGCGTTACACGCTCACACAGTTCTTGCTCTATATTATTCCGCAATTATAGCTACAATTTTATTTAACGCGAACAATGCTTAATAGTAGAGTCCAAGCTAGATGCGCGCCGGATGCAGCTGCGCGATCTAATATAATTAATTCATAAAAGCAGGTGTTATGGGGTTAGATTTACGATCCGGTTGCAGGTGCGCCGGGCCGGATGCAGCTGCGCGATGTTATCGGGCGAGATTTATGACATGCAGGTGCGCCGGATGCAGATGTCAGGTGTTATGGGGTTAGATTTACGATCCGAATGCAGGTACGCCGGGCCGGATGCAGCTGCGCGATGTTATCGGGCGAGATTTATGACATGCAGGTGCGCCGGATGCAGATGTCAGGTGTTATGGGGTTAGATTTACGATCCGGTTGCAGGTGTGCATGCAGCTGTTCACAGCCCTTTCACAGACATGTTGCAACACGATTTGGGGTAAGATTTACGAATGCACCGGATGCAGCTGCACGATGTTATCGGGCGAGATTTACGATCCGGTTGCAGGTGTGCATGCAGCTGTTCACATCCCTTTCACAGACATGCTGCAACACGATTTTAAATTATGAATTCATACAATTACGGCTCATATATTGCATTTTAAAATAAGCGCATTTACACACGGCGTGGCGTAGAAACCAATACTAACAATCAAGCCCTTATGGAAGCGAAAATGCCGCATTGCGCGTTATAATAAATTCGCTGTATAAGGCTGAGATAATGACCACCTAAAATGGACACAGCAAATTCGGACAAGCGCAAAATTCAGCGAGTAGGCTTGCAATAAAGCCGCCTGCCCAATTTAATGTTTCTTAAACGATGCAACTAACACCTTCTAATTTTTATTTAAGCGAACTTAAAATAAATTCGCTGTATAAGGTTGAGATAATGACCAGCTAAATGGACACTGCAAGCTTGTAAAAACGCAACACGACCCCGCGTAAATCGAATCAATCGCAAAAATCAATCGATACAACTGACCATCAGCAACAAATCGCTGCCAGGTGAAAGGACATCTGCCGGCAGTGGAACACGAGACAATAGCAGGTGAAGGAGGAAATGAGAGGCTGTCACAGAACTCTCATGCCATGTTATTCAAATGTGTCACAGAACTCTCATAGCTTAACTACTCCTAATAATCTTAAAATGTTTCGATTGATAGCGAACAAAAAGTTTCTTAGTTCCTCTAGTTTTGTGCAAATGAATATTCTGTTTATATTCCTGACTATATCAGAATATGGTTCGTCAAAGCTATTGCATTCCACTATAAAAATGCATATAAATATAACGCTAATTATGTGATGATTAAGGACAGCTCGAACATCCATTGCTCCCTGATTGGAGGCGACGCCATCTACAGCTTTGTTTAACTGATTACAACTTTTCAACAGCGTTGGGTAAACAGCCTCCGGATTGCTTGGATTAAACACATGGCAAAAAAGTTGCGTTCCCAATAGTGAAACAGCATACCTTGGAAGTACGGGGTCAAATCCGTGTTTCTGCAAGAATGGAATAGGGTTTTTATCAAAACTGTTTCCTCTCGGCCCGAAAAAGTATGAATTACCTACGCCATAATTTATGAAATGCATACCTTTAGGAAATCACGTAACTGCATTCTGTTTTGCAAACAAGTTATTCAGCATATAATTAGAGCAGCACTATATTAAGGTAACACATGAAATACATTTAAGGAGCTTCAGCTGAAAGCCAGAACCACAATCAACTATTTAAAAAACCATTTTTTTAATTTTCATTGTTGAGCAGGGAATCTGATACTGCAACAAATAAACCCGAGAAATGTATTTGCTCATGACGTTATGTCGCACGATAAGAAAAACACCTAGCAGATGTTCGCTTGTGATACAATTCCACGGAAAAACAATACTGATAGCTTGTTGGCTTAAGGCGTTACTGCATTCTCAACGGGCATTCACTCGAAACTTATAGTTCATTCAAATTCAAGATAGAGCAAAATCTGCAACCCAAGTTACAAATATCAGCAGTCAGTTGATTATCGCAGGTCTGCAACAAATTTGATGTTTGGATCATATATATAATACACATATATTGCTAGTAGGGCCTGGAAACGTCCGAAAACATTACGGCGCCGACATAGTTTCACTTAGAGTATAACGCGTCTCGTGCGCATGCGTGAGAATTCGAACTCCGCCTTTAGAAGCGAATTTTAAACTTGACCACTTCCCCATTGGGCGGACGACGCCACCGCGCTTGCACACAGCTCACCATTATACATTGAAGAGTTAGTTGTCTGTCTCACTTCCTTGGTAAGTTTCCCACTCATAACCGCTAGCAATATAGTAAGTATTAGATATATGGTTTGGATATTAATACGTTTCTTTGAATGATTTGGACCTCCTGATCACGATAATAACATCCGTTTTTTTCCATCACGTACAGATTTTTTACAAAACGACTGTTTGTTAAAATTTAGGCAAAATAAGGAATTAAAATAAATATGGAAAATGTTCATGTCCAAATTTGATAACGATATTGATTTTCGATGTGTGTATTTTCGTAGATGTTTTTTAGTGTTTTGTTAATTTAAATAGTGGTAAGGTGTTATTGTATAAACGATCCGAACACGTTTTGTTACATTTGTGGAAGTATTGTAATAACTAAAGAAAGACAACGTTTAACTGCATTTGTAAAATCAGCATATTATGCTTATTTTAGCATAAAACTTGGTGACCATGATAAATCTTGGGCACCATACATTGTATGCAGGATTTGGGTAAAAGCCCTGCGAAACTGAAAAAAGGGTAGAAAAAAAAATCGTACCAAAAAACTAGTGATGGACTTATTCGAATCAAAAATAACCTTTTATCCGGTTATTGAAATAACCTGTGTAACTCGGTTTTCGTTCCAAGTAATCGAATCAAAAATAACCTCAACCTGATACGTACTTCGTGCCGCGTCTCAGCGACCTGCGAGTGATCGAAATTCTGTAAATAATCATAACTCATATAACCTTTTGTACGTATGTACACACCAAGTGAGGCTTGCGGCGAGTTGCGGCTGCTTGTTGATGTTATTAAGAGATTAAGACATTTGAGACTCCCAGTCGACGAGTTAAATTTATGGGGTCGTTCCTAGTAAAGATAACGCTCTGCTTAGTATGAGATTTGCCGAAGCTGTGTTGGTAAATTTTTGCTTCGAAACGCGGTTGATTATGCCTAAGCAGGGATAAACAGAAAGCGAAATAAGATTTTTCAATATCGTATAAGATTTATATTTAATTTTTAATAACGGAGCAGTCAATGCCCATCCGTCGTCATATGATATGAACGTGGGACAAGCAGTGGATTTCGAAATTTCCATGTTTAAAATTTTAAGTGTGTGTCCTTAAAACCGCAGAAGGCTGAACGTAGATAAATTATGGATTCTAAAATATACCGGTATGATGTGCAAGCGAAAAGGGAAAAATGCCTACTAGAGAATTTTAGGAACTAAAAATAGATTCAATAGATACTTTGTATTCGCATATTTATAATTTCTTTATGATTAGTATTGATATAGCTATTCTGAATGGTTTAAACTCCTTAGAAATCAAATAAAAATTATTTATACAATTATTATAATCATTGGCGTAACTAGGATTTTTGGCTGGGGAGGGCCAGGCCCCCAGCCAACCATCGACAATATCTATGCATATCTTTGAAGACATTAATTTGCATATATTACCTTTTCACATAAAGTTATTTGCTTGTTTTTGTATCGGTTTATAAACAACATAAAACATGTATAGATTACCTCTCGCAACTCAATGAAGTTGGCGGTAAAAACTATTATTCCAGGATAAATACCTTTTTTGAAAAACATCATTACAATTTTTTCTAAGTACGGTTGAAGTAAATATTTTCTTGAAAAAATTAATATCTTTATCATAATATATTGAGTTTGCAACTGTGGAAATTCAAGCAGTTAGGATCACTTACACTCGTCACCACCACAAAATTCTACAAATTACTACAGCGGATAAATACTAATATAGGGCACAAAAACCAGTTAGTAAATACGAGATTTAAGTTACTTTATTATGTAATATTAAAAAATACACGTAAGTAGCAGGGACATTCAAATACCTGCAAACTGAGATACGAAAGTTCTTTTTTAGTTTTATTTCAATAATATGAGCGTCCCCCGCAATTATAATCTAAAAATGTTTTTTCTTCGCTTGTATTTCTACAAATACATTTATTGCTCTATGTATGTCTATACGGCTTCCACCGTCATTCTGTGTAGCCGTAAGCGCTAAGTCATTTTTAATCTTTTTTTAAGAGGTACTATTTCTAAGAAAATTTTGTATTATTTCAAATTTTGTATGAGCTTGTTCATTTCTTCGTTATCTCTGGCGTTTAATTTTAAAATTTAAAAAACAATACTTTCAGTGTTACTTTGATCTGCTCGCGTTTCTAATTTGGTAAGTTGAGAGTTGTCTTTAATTACACTAATTATTGAGTCAGAAGGCCCTCAGTGCTGAGTGACAGCTGACGCCCCATTTCCCATAATGCATGCTCTCCAGCATGCGATTTCGATTCCGTACTTGAATTTTAATTTTATCTAAAACTTTAACAAAACCGTTTTAAATTTAAATTTTTTAAAAATATTTGGAGAAAAAATATGCAGTTTCAGTAACTGAGCATGAAATTTCTTAAATATTTCGTATAACTAGATGGGGGGACGCCAAACTTAATCTTCGATGCTCCATACCTTACTTTTAAAGCTGTCATTTTGAAAATGACTACACTTCACATTCATTTTGTTAATTTTATTAATAATATCGTAAATGACCCAAGAAAACCTTTTCATGTGTATTGCTATGGTATATAGAGGTCATGTATTACATTAAATACAGTTATTTATTTACATGAATCAAAAATGAAAAGATGTGGAAAATTGTATGAATAATTGCTTATTTAATTGGATAATAATTAGAACTCAAAGATTCAAAGAACATTTTAAAGAAAGTTATTTCACAATGAGTACTACTTGATGATGGTATCAAAAATTAACAATAAATACAAAGTTAGATGTTGCATATGACAGAATAAAATTCTATTTGTAACAATTTATAAAGTGAGCAACATTCAAATTTATTTATAAAATGTAGCAGGCAGGAATAATGGTAGTCTAGGATAAGGATAAAAATTGGGATGATTATTAGAATAGCAAATTTAAAAACAGATGTAAAATTTAATTTTGGTGAAAATAAAAATATAAATGTGCCCTTAAGTTAATTTAATTTATTATAATCAATTTAAAAGGGTTTAATAATAATATGCACGGTATATAAAGTGAATTTGATGAAGAATAAAAAATAATAAGATTTAAAAATGAAGAGATGGTAAAATGGAGCTAACTAACAAGACATAGAAGTAAAAAGAAAGATTTGGACATGGTTTAATTGTAGTTGGATTACAATTCATAAAATTTACATAATTTGGATTGTTAATGACATTTGAAGTTTTCAAGTACTACACCTGAGGGATTTGGCACTGTTTTGACGAGGACCGTAGGACGAGAGATAGCTTGTTTGTGGCAGAAGGTGGAGTTGGTGGAGGTTGCAGACATGCTGATTGTGGACGTCGTGTATGGAGAGACTAGGACATAGGGAGGAATACTTTAAGGTTACCACTTTGACTGGAAGGCTACTTACCAGGAAGGATTTGGATACAGGAAGGTTCTAGTACTGACAGCGTGGTTGGAGTTCGAAAGGGAGTGATGGTCTGCTAGTTTCGGGGTTGCAGCAAGTGGAGGACGGTCTGATTGGTGGTCAGTGTTTTGTGACAGAGGTGTATAGCAGTTTGGATACAAGAGAGAGGTGAGTTGAAGCTGGTTTGCTGGATAAGGAACTCAGGTGGGTGAAGGCAAGTATTTTCTGGGGTTATCTAAAATAAAAGACAGTTAAAAAAAGGTTATTTATAATATTATTGAATTGACTTGCATATCATAACATTTAATTGAATCATAAAAGCTTTGTAAGGAAATTTGTTCTGTCATATTAATTTAAAAAGTGTCATTGAACGCTGTGTTTTGCATAATATTTGACAGCAAGCGACTTGCATAAAATAATTCAATATTAGAAAATAAAAATAACAAACAACTAACTAGATTTTAGCGAACCACATCCTGAGAAAGAGTACTCATGTATATTGTGAAGTATAATTCAAGTTAAAGTTAGTAAAAAGTTAAAAGTTTCAATACTTGAATTAAATAAAAATTATACATACACATCCACTACAGTATATATGTGCCCCCAAAGCTTTTAACAGCACACATTGTAAATTAAGAAAAAATCTTCTTTCGATCAGGGCCCTCATACCTGGCACTGCGGGGTCTTGTAGATCTATAGTTACGACACTACTTTGCTTCCTGAAATATTACTAAACATACAATGCTGGATCCTACTCTTCAAAATGATAAAGCAAACGTCCAAATAGCATGCCGCAGTGTGTCTGAACTCGACGAGTCTAAGTAGCGGCATGTGCCCAGCAAGTCGTTAGAGATTCACTCAAGTTTCGCGCTCATTTACATACCCGCATAATCGCATATAAAATAATAGAAATTTTCTTTTTCTAGGCACATAAGTTGACCGTGTATTTATAGATTACTGAAGAGAAATTAAAAGAAATGGTGAACTGGAAAAAATATTGTTTTGTTTTAAAGATAATAATAATAATAAATGTCTTTATTACTACAAACGAAACACACTAAAAAGAATTGAAATTAATAGTTAGGGCGAGATTCAGTACATATGCCAGTTGAACACCACATATATTATAATGATTAAATCCAAGCAACTAGCATACGTCTGCTCTTCCATCTAACCCCAAAGGTTTAAAGATGACAAACAGAGCAGCTAGAAATGAAAAATGGGAAAAAAAACACAATAAAAAAAAATTACACAATAATTGAACAAGATAACTTGTGAAGAAATAATTACCAATTTATGGTAACTAGCAAAACATAATATTAGCCAGTTAACAAGTGACCAAAATGACAATGACAATGACCCACTACGAGCAACCAATGAATTATTGTTTCAAAAAATAATAGTAAAAAAGAGCTTTTCTAAGTTTTTGGCCAGTTAAATATCGAAGTTCATGCGGTAAGTTATTGAGAACGTTAGCAATGCAGTACGAGAAGGACCGTTTAAATAATTGTGTACGATGGCGAGGTAAAGTCAGAGTATGCTTATGCCTTAAATTAAGGGTATGCACATCTGTTCTATATTTAATATTATGACACAGATATGGTGGAGATCTTTCCTTTAATAGCTTAACATAAAACAATACCGAATGTATCTCTCTACGATTTTTCATGTTTAACCATCTAATGACTTTAAATGTATGCTTGATTCGTTGAAACTTACGGATACCAAAAATAAGTCTAAGACACGAATTTTGTAATTTTTGAATTCTATTGATATCAAAGGAATTTATGCAGGAATTATACAAAATGTCACAATAGTTTAATAAGGATAAAACTAATGTATCACACAGCAAGATTTTAACAGATCTATCTAAAATATGACGAGATCGAAATAAAAGTTTTAGAGCTGCATAACTTTTTTGTAAACAGATACTAATGTGATGAGTAAATCTCAAGTCCTCATCAAGCCATACACCCAAATTTTTAACCTTAGATGTGAAATGTACGTTATGGCCATTGATAGAAATTGCAGAAGAATGTTCTTGTTTAACAAAACTATATTATAGTTCTGCATTAATTATATTTTATTTTGCATATTATTTTTAATTAGAACCACCCATCCAACATACAGTATTTATACTATGTTTTTTAGTCAAAACAAATAATAAAATCGGAAAATGTAAAAATGCGCGTCGGTCGTTAATAACCTCCTAGGTTTAAATGGTTTAATATAAAAGCAGATTTTTAAATTTATTTAACTTTTATTCTTCTGGGGTGGGCCAGACGATACTCTGGGGAGGGCCTGGCCCCCCTGGCCCCCCCGCTAGTTACGCCAATAATTATAATTAACGATTAACTGAGTTCCTCTGCTATCTGCAAGTTACGATGCCGATGCAGATGGCGGTGAACCTTCAACCGGCAAACCGGCTGACTTAATCGAATCGAATCGAGAGCCAAAATTGATTCGAATGAGTAATCAAATAATCAATCGGTTATTAATATGATTCGAATGCAAATAATTCGGTTATGAAAATTGTCCGGTTATGCCCATCACTACAAAAAACCATAGTGATGATTGTTATTTTTGTTGTTGCAATATAAAAAGCTATAATGCTAAGCATAAGAGTAATATAACATATCCCAACGTCAATTCTGCTGGTAGACCTGTGCCTCACGGACATGACCTACCAGTACCTATTCCACCAAAAGAATTAGAAGCTGTAGTTTCTTCTGACTCCGACGAGGGCGCATCTTATTCGAACGCCCTAGACTTTAATCCAGAAGTATGCGATATCCCAGAAATTTGTACTCAAAATCAACTGAGTGATTTAAGAAAATATTTGGATCTTTTGAAAGAGGCGTCTGAATTGTTGGCATCCAGACTTCGTGAAAAAAATTGGTTGGTTCAACGAACATCAACAATTTTCTACAGGAATCGCATAATAAATTGATGGATCCTACAAAAGTCCTTTTACCCTCTCTACATATTAAATTAGGTTTAATGAAACAATTCGTTAAAGCTCTTGACAAAGATGGAGACTGTTTTAAATATATTTCCAGCAAATTTCCGACTTTATCTGAAGAAAAGTTAAAAGAAGGAGTTTTTGTAGAGCGTCAAATAAGATCGCTTTGTAAAGATGAGGATTTTCTCAACTGTATGAATCCTGTTGAAAAAGACGGTGAACGTTGTTTAAAGAGGTTATTGAAAAGCTTTTGGGGAATCATACGAACCCTGAGTACGGGAATGTTGTTAACAACATGTTAAAGAAGTTGCGGTACTTGGGCTGCAATATGAGTTCAAAAGTACATTTCCTATTTTCACATTTGGATCAGTTCCCAGAAAATCTGAGCGAAGAACAGGGTGAAAGGTTTTACCAGGATATACGCGAAATGGAACGACGTTATCAAGGTGGATGGAGCATATCAATGATGGTAGACTATTGCTGGATGTTACAACGCGATAGTCCAGAAAAAAAACACACAGCAGAAAAGCTATTAAACGCAGTTTTCATACAAAACGTAAAAGATATTTAGTTGAGCAGAAAACCAAATCACATTTGTAATATTTTTGAAACTATAGGTTCATTTTCATTTTATGCAATAAATGTATATTATGTGTATAACGTGTTTTCTTTTTTTGCAATTTGTAAAAAAATCTTACGTGATACATAAGAATGAAAACTAAATTCATAGTCAGGGCCCCGATATTATATAAAATTAGTAGTTGAAATCAAAACATCTCTCAAAAAAGTGTATATTGTATACTGACCCTCGTAATAGTAGACAGCTTTAGTTCCAAGATTGGCAAATCGGCGTTGAACTATGAGCGATATAACGAGATGTCATCAAGGCTGCGTCGGATCATAGCGTCGTTCTATAGGCTGGTGACGGAGGGACGACAGGAATGCTTCAAATATCCGATTAGAATCGCAATGAAATTCTACTGCACAACAACGAGACGCGAACTGTATTTCAGATTTGTAGGCTATGGTTGGAAATGGTAAAATTCGACGATGTCGAAAAATGTCAAAATCGACCTGTAAGGTTTCTAAAATGGCGGCTACATTATGCGGAACTGCAGCACTTACAGCGCATTCCGCTGGCCCACATCTTTGCGCTAGCTCCCCGTGAGGACTAACTCGCTGGCACTAACTTGTGCCCGTGCGCGAAGTTCCTATAGCGCAAAAACCTAAAGATTATTCAAGGTTTGCAGATGATGTTATGCTTTTGGCCATAAAGGTGGGGAAATTATTAGCATTAGTGCCAATAATATAATACGAAAACCATGAATAAACGAAAAATATGAAACTAAACTATTTGACAGAAGCAAGAAATTAGGTACAGATAACAGATAACCTACAATATCTCGAAAGTATGCGTAAGTTAAGTGTAACTAGAAAGATTTGTGATGTCGTAAATAGACACCCTGGTGTCTTATGGTATGCTCTGGTAATCTATCCCTCTAAGTTGTGTATAACACTTAGGTAGCACTTTGCACATTAATTAGCTAGATTTTGGCAATTAGTTAAACAGGTTCTCAAAACTCGTAAACCATAAGGGTTCTTAAACGTAACGTAACTGTAAATTTTTTATTTAAGTAGGCTAACGAACTCACCTTATGAAAATAAAACGCCGTACACAGTTTCTATATTTATTACACCAATAAACGCTTTACTTCCGTATTTAAAACTAATTTGAAAATCCTAATCCTAATTGTTTCTTTTGCTTTTTCAAATTGGACGCAGCCTAATGGGAATTCAGGAAAAAAGTCGATGACACTCAAAATCCGCTGTAGCGAATCGCCCGCTTAATCGAATGTATGGACAGGTACGCAAATAGAGATAAAGGAAAGTATGTCAGCCCTCTATCCGCTGTAATAATAAATCGCCCACTTGATCGTATGTAGTGACAACTGCGAAATTAGAGGTATAGGAAATTACGTATGTCAGCCCTCCACCCACTTTAACAGATGTAGCTACGAATTTCCAAATTGGGCTTTGACAAAGAGTTTCAGTCTCCTGTAAGCAAACTACGAATAAAATAAGTTATTTCAGAGCTCCGAAACCTGATATTTTAGCACACGCAACTTCAAGTCGAAGCTTATCCTAGCTATTAATATACATGCACGTGAAGCAATTCATTTCTTTGGGTAAACATACATAAAAATTACCAAAATTCAAATACAAAACTTGAATATTGATTGTAACATTATGCGTCCATTGCTATACCCATAAGCGAGCAGGAAGGTTTGGAAGACGAAATTACAAAATGGATTATATTGGATTTGTTAAATATGTTTAGCTTCTATAAGGTCTGGAAAGATCGCAACATCACCCAGTACTAAAATATGACTATCTAAATCCTTAGTCTCTTCTAATAAACCGTGAAGGCAGTATACTTGAAAATAATTGTTGAAATGTGAGCTTGACAACGGGTGAGGATCATATTGTGTGTGTGCTTGCAAAAGTTACAAATACGAAGAGTTAAATTTAAATACTTTGTTCATGCCATAGCTGCATACATCAGCTATAAGAAGAGAAAACCGTAATTTAGAAAAGCTGATAATGCAGTGGATAGTAAAAGGTCGAACAAACCGTTCAAAATCTCCAAATAGTAGCATTGACCGAGTGAAGGATATATCACAATTTCTTTTACCAAACATCATCTCTGTCTCTCTCCCTTTTCAGTAGGTAGGCTCTTGAGAGGGCTTCTTGACTTCTGCGGCGTTTTTGATAAGTTTCTTCCATTCTTGTCTGTTCGGAGCACCATCAATAAGGACATGTATAGGTCTGCCTGAGATTTTTGTTAAGTAGTCGCCATCTCATTCTCTATTAGCACTCTGAGCTTTAAGACATTGTATATTCCAGGTGCCATTGTGAAGATCTTTTCTCAGTTGTCGCTTTACTCCAGTGGCTGAATTTCTGAATGATACGTAGATACTTGCACCTGTGTGGCAGGCAGCCATTTTCTCGATACTCAACCCGGAATGGAGATTGCGCCGGTGATCAGTCTGGTAGCCAGGTGTTCTAGCAATTTTGTTAGTCCCCAGCTTGCCGTTCTGTAGCGTTTCTCCTGGGAACTATAATGCTGTCGATTTACGTGCTCTCCTGCATTGCAGAAACTCATCCATTTTCAGAATAAATCGAATTTGTTGCTCTGATGAGACTGTAGGCTATTTGGTCAGCGGCGGTAGATAACTCACTTCTCTTCTACCACCAATATCTGGGAGATATTCCTTTATTCGGCATCTGCAAATGCTCCTTTTAGAAGCTACAGATCCCTCGTAGAGCGTTACAAGTTCAATAACGTGAAGGAAAAAGAATTTAAGTACAAAAGTTTTCTAGTAGTGAAACGAAGACGCCGATTGATGACGAACGTAAAGCTCTTTCAGTAATTTCCAATTTCGTTCTTTCTGTAAGTTCTGTATCAAACATAATCTACCCTTCCTTCAACATCATTAGTCCATTGCATGGACTGTTTCCATTTAATCCCACTTCAACATCTTGGTTTTCATTTAGTTAACATGTTAGTCCAAGTATGCCATTCTTTACACAATGGTTCTGGTCGTTGTCACGTATATAGCAATATGTTTTCTATTATATCTTGTGCCTCTGTTTCTAGCCTAATCCATTAATTGATTTTATGGTATTTTAATTTTCTACCCAAAATTGATCTCCGCATATCTTTCGATGTGTTTAGATATTATTTTTTTAGATATTTTATTACACGATAAATTGCTCATTAAGACCCCATGGGATGCTCGTAGCAGTGTCCGCCCTTGCACGTACCCCACAGCTCAAATGCTCCGGCCAGAACTCAATCGCGTGGGGGGGTTCACAGGTTTAGGGTGCGTTTTGGGGCGAAATGCCACGACGGGGTGTCGATATCGGGTTATTAAGACAAAGTTATGGGGCGCCACGACATTTGAAAGATGTTAAGATTGATAATTAACTGACGACCGGTCAAAAGTCAAAAACCAATCGCAGTAGCGTTGCGTTGCACTCCAAGGGGGCACTCCCACGGCACTGGCTTTTACACCTACGTTTTGGGTGTCCTTTCTCCAGTTGCTTAGGCCCTGTACAAAGGAATACATACACAACGCAACAAGAAACTCAATTCTTGTCAGTCACAATAAAGCACAAATAATTGAAATGAAAAACAAAACGTAAATTAAAAATGGGTAATCTATTACCATACTAGTTACAGGCCCGAAGGCAAGTGTGCAGGTAGCAAATGCTACAAATTGGGGTTAGTAAACAGGTGCAACACAATAAGGGCTGAAGGCCAAGGAAGCGGCACATCCGCTGAGAACACTGGTCACCTAGGTGCCGGAATACGCTGAATTAATTTGCCTCAAGGCTCACTACGATTCCCGGAGCCAGGCTTCCATAAACTTATGCTGAAGGCTTCTATTTACATTACTTGACGATAACTAGGGCTCGGGTGATTAGCACGCGGCCCACAAATAGCATATACGATAGATTGAGAGTTCCGAAACTTCGCACGTCACTGTATAATACGCAATTCACTGATCTATTTAATTTCTAGTACAATACCTTGATTTATCGATAGGGCTCCAAGCAACTGTGTTGTTGAAGTGCTGATGCCGGAAGATTTCGACCTGGAGATTCAACGCTCTGGCGATGCTTACAGAAGAGGGTTGCGATAACAGCTTAGATGCGGCAAGGGTTGATAGACAGATAGGGACGGTTGACCAGCTTACTCGGGGAATTGTGGGGGCAAGATCCTTCGAAGAAGTAGCAGGGTGGAGCCAAACGATAACTCACAACTGCTCACCCTGTATGTTGATGCTTTGTGTTCGTTTCTGTTACAAATCCGCCAACATGGGCGAAAAATTGTACACACCGGTACGAAAAGCACTTATAACTGCCACAAGTCCGAGGGTACAACGCGCCCCTGAGAACTAAAGGGGTTGTTCTTTGTTCTTAAGTTAACTTGCACAACCGTGCGATAGCGAAGCTTAAATTCGACTCTCTCGAGAGGGGAACGCGTAAAACTTTCCATCATTGGGCAACTCACTCGGGTACATAAAAGATCTGTTGTTCGAAATGCTGACTTGCATTCACCAAAATATAGCGCGCAACCAGGCGCGGGGCTTCCCCCGTACATAACGCTCGTCTCGCCGGCGTTGTAATCTGATATTCAAGGCCTCGCCTTTTAACTTGAGGACTGAATGCAAACTCCATCTACCAGCGATTTATTAAGTGACTTAGCAGGGTTTTGATGCTATGATCATGCGTTACAGCGTCCGCCTCTAGATTGAAGCAAATGCCTTAATTAAGATACTTTATGCGACAGATGGCCTACATATGTGCCAAACAGTTAGAGAATTTGGGAAATATGCCCGATGGCTTAAATTATGCTGCAATATGCGGGAGCAGAATGCGGAATTACACATAGGTTCTTCACGAAAATCGGGAGTCTTAACAATTTTATGAAACACGTTTTGATAGAATAGCAAAACACTAGTAGTATTGTTTGGTACATTAAGTTTTCTTTGGATTTCTGAATGTGAGTTGTAGCACTGCCATCTAACGGCTGAAGTTGCGCAAGCAAGTTTCACCCCCGAGTTTTTTCTCTCGCGGAATTTTCTCTTTCAGACTTATAATGTGTCCTAGATTACGCTATCGTGTTGCAATTACGTTGTGATTTATCTGTTGCATGCGAATTACATTAGTTTTTGGTCTTGTCATATTTAGTCGTATTTGCTTTATCCTCGGTTGTAGCTGAGCCATTATTTGGCATAGGTCAAATATGGAAGAGATTATGTGTACCGCCACCTACTTTTTAAGTACATTTTCCAAACATAACATGAACGTTTTTGGCAATATGGCATTATTCTGTGTCACCCCTCTACTTACTTTTTTTATTAGGTTAGGAATCTGTTTTAGTCTGACCAGTTGCCCTTTCATAATTTATATACCTGCAGTCGATTCTACTAGCTGCCTTAACAAAACACATATCGCTGCTCTAAAGCAATACTGAGATATCTTAAAAAAATGTAAAAGTTAAGATATCGGACTAATTTTATGTGGAATAATGTTCTAAATGAGGTGCAATACTGAGATATGTCCAAAAAGGGGAATAAATGGCAGCACTAATTTTGTCTCACTATGGAAATTACGTATTTTCTATCTTCTTTCAGTATTTCTCTCGAACGCTTCGCGTTCTCGAAAAATACTCGATGCACTAGTGATATAACTACTGACTATTCCCCTCAGATAATATAATCCAATCCCATCAATCAATTTTCAAATTTGAACCAATCAGAATCGAATACAGCGAATATTTTGCACATACCCGGGTATTTGCACAAGTGCAATATCGAGTGCAATGTCGAAACAGCGATCGGAAATCACGGTGTTGGAGAAAGAAATGAAAGGGGAAAATTGCTCTTAGAATTCCTACTGCAACATAAACTGCTAGCTATGAACACCTTTTTCAAAAAAGCCCTAATAGAAATTGGACGTGGTGCAGTCCCGACGGTAATACAAAAAACGAAATAGATTTCATAATTACAGACTAGAAAGAAATAATCACAGATGTTACCATTCCAAATAGGTTATCAATTGGCAGCGACCACAGGATGGTAAGAGCAAAAGTTGTCCTTCGACTAGAAAAGGAGAGAAGAAAATTAATAACTAAAGAACGACTAAACTGGAAGTGGTCTGAAGTAGACGATGCCAGAGCTTACAGAGAAACAATTGATAAATATCTAGGAATTGGACGGGACAACCAAACATGTGAGATTGGTCGACGAATTAGTATGGCATGGGCCGCCTTTGGAAAACTGCGATTCGCCTTTAAATCAGAAATTCCAATCTGCCTTAAAAGAAAGGTATTTAACCAATGTGTACTCCCTGTCATGACGTATGGAGCAGAAACCCTTACCCTTACAAGAAAATCGGTTAAAAAGCTTCAAGTTGCCGAATGCGCTATGGAGCGCTCTATGTTGGGATTGACTTTAAGAAACAGGGTAACAAATGAAGTAATACGGCGAAGAACTGGGGTTGTGGATGTCGTAGAAAGGGTTGTGAATCTCAAGTGGAGTTGGGAGGGCCACGTGGCAAGATTGAGGGACGACAGGTGGACGAAGAAGATTATTGGATGGCGACCAAGACAAGACGCTTACAGAAACAGAGGACGTCCTCCAACTCGATGGGCGGATGATCTTAAGCGAGTGTCCAGCAACAAAACCGACCTGGATGGCAAACGTTAAGGGAGGCCTATGTCCTGCAGTGGACGAGAGAGGCTACGTGGTGATGATGATGATGAATATCGAGTATTTGCGGAAAGAAGAGCAAACCAGCTACGTACACAAGAGATTTCAAAAAAAAACTGAAAACTCTTTAAAAATGAATAGTGTGCTATACAAAGGATGACATTTCATCGAGGAATAGGCTTGCAATATTCCCCGCGTGCATTCTGTATAATTCGAGTATTTCTCTCGAACGCTTCGCGTTCTCGAAAAACACTCAAATATACAGAATGCACTAGGGATATAACTACTGAATATCCCAGTATTGCATTGAAAGTAGTTTACTATGTTTAGTCCAATACTGAGATATGTGAAAATGCATCAGTATTGCAAGGTGTCATAATTTGAAAATCCGGCGACGTGTCAACTAGTAACGTCCATCACTTTCTGCTTTGAGTGTGTGTGGTACATTGTTTTCGACATTACGATGAATAATAAATATTACGAAAGTAGCAGATCACGAAATATAGTTCTAGCAGTCTCCTCTCTTTAGTGATAAAGAAAATACGGAATGTGAAAAACAACCTACAGTTCATAACCTCAAATATTTACAAAATTGTTTTGGTTGTAATTCTTATTTCTAAAACACAAGTAAATATAAAAAATACGTTTTAGATGTATGGCGATACAGAGAAACTCCAAGAGTTTAAAAGCAGAAGTGCAACGCTTGTGTAAAGCCAGGGTCCGGTTTACTTATACTTACTACTTATGACTAATTTAAAGAACAACTCAACAGGAAATACTTTTATTCACTACCTACTATATATATAATAAGATTTTACTTGTAAAAATAAATATAATTTGTAATTGTAAATACAAAATAAAATTTTAACTGGATTCTTGATTCGGTTAGGCCACCCAACTGGCAAGGCGGTCGTAGTTCCCAACCGTTTGGCAAGCGCTGGAACTCCCTAAGATGGATTGTGGTGGTTGGCAGTACTGTGAACACAAACAAATGTCAATTCCTCTAATTAATGAAAGTACTAAGTTATCTCGGATTTTGTGTAATAAATTTTGTTTGATAAGTGCCGCTTTAGTTTCCGAATAACACCTGGACGTCCTTACTCTGATTACCCATGTGTGTGACCGCAGCAGGTTATTTGCTGATAATCACAAGGGCGCGAAGGCTATCGGTTCTGATACCAGATACTTCGCACGCGTACCGAGGTCAAATAACCATGGGGCTTGAAGGTATGTGAGTTTTAACCCGGAGGAAATGACTATGGAGTATTAAATTTAGCTACGGTGCCAACACCACTTCCAAAGTTACGCGGGGCGACTGATAAGTTACGGGACTTCGAATGAATTACAATCATTCAAGACGACTTTCAGCCGGCTTTACTTTTAAATAATAAAATTAACGAAGTTTCGGGAATGAGGAGATCGCACTGCCTGATCTCAGACAGGTGTGAATTCCTCTTATTAAGCTAGAAAAGTTTACGGGACATAGAACTGCTTCAAGTGATGTTAACTTCTTTCAAGTCGTACAACCAGATCTCAAGCTTGTTTAATTTGGGCGGATTAGATATAGAACTTTAGCCAATTTCAATATAGTCCAACCCGATCTCAGGTGTACCCTAGCTTGAAATTAACAAAGTGCTATCCCTTCGCGCAGATGTGTTAGCTATTAATGAGAAACCCTGCAAGACTTTTAAACATTTTAAACGGAGTTGGTTCGCATAGGATTATTCGAATTACGCACCCCGATCTCAGGCTTACGTCATTCGGAACAAATCAGCTGTAAAACCTGGGATAATTTCAGAGTAGCGCGACGTTTGAAATCACCAAAGTATCACGGCTTCGGGCAGGTGAACTGGCTATTTTTAACGAATCTTGAATTCTCGGTAAACTTTGATTTAATTACATCAATTATGAACTGAGTAAATCGGGTCGGGTACGTCGTTCAGAGAACAGGATTTTAATTTTCCAGAAAGTTCTAGTAAATTACTGGTATCTTACTGGAATGTCTTCTGGTGCGGAAATTGGCTGAAGGCCCTGGTTAATTTGGGTTGGCCTAGCTGAGGCCGGCACGAGGCCGTCCTCAGCTGAAGCCGCTAGATCGGCCTAGGGAAACGAAGTTTGCGCCGCCGGGATAATGATCTTCTCGAGTCCATGGAGCGAATCTGGTTTTATACGCGGCGATCGGCTGTCCGGACTGATCGCGCGTTGAGGTAGGAGTATGCCGTGACCGATTCTCCGTACCAGCCGCGTCGATCGAAGAGCTCGCGATGATCCTGCAAGTTCGAGCGCATTGGAAATTTCAATTGTTGTAACGTCCATTGTTGCGAAAATGCGAATATTAAGAGCTTTTAATTTTAAATTAAATTTGATAGCGTTTAATTACGAGCGAAACGTTACAGTAGTAATACAGATAATCAAAATTCAGCTTTACCTGGACCTGGAACAGTTGGCCCTGACTCGAGGAAATGTTTATCCCAAAGTAGTAGTATTCTTCAGTTAAGAAGTAAGTTTTTTAAAGCAAAAAATATCGGGTAATTTTGTAAATGTTTTGTGTGAAGTTTTGTTATGAAAAACAATAAACATCTGGGTTTAATTTACTATTAAAGAAAATTAATTAGTTAATATAACACAATCTTGGTTAGTTTCGAAGTTAGAGTGTATACGAAATTGAGAAATTCACCCTGTATTTGTAGTATAGTATCTGCAATATTAAGAGATACCTATAGAATATAATTTTGCAGGAATGTGATAACATTCAAGATCAAAGTGATATTATACACGATTATTTCAATTTAGAACGTCTTTTCCTGAAGTATATAATTTGCCTGTACTGTCCGATTATGATGATGACAGCATTGCTGATAAGGATTATGCACCATCAGACAACATGTCAACATCATCTAATGAATCTGTCAAAAATAACCGTCTATCTGCATCTATTTTGACTGAATCGGTGCCTTCATGCTCAACCAATGATCTGTTAGTAAACAAGGAAACTATTATTGAAGATAATAATAAAATTAATAAAAAAAAAGAGTACGAAATGAAAGTTGGTGCCAAAGAAATGTAAGAAAAAAGAAAAAACGAATTGTAAATTCCGGAAAAGCATATAGAACTAAAGTTAGTGGTGACGTTGCCAGCAAAAAAAAATAAGCAATCCTGTGATCCCAATAAGTGCAGATTGAAATGCTCGCAGAAAATTGAACACAATCAGAGACTGGCAATTTTTAATAGTTTTTACGAAATGGCATGCAAAGTGAGGCAAGATAATTTTATTTCCAAATGTATGAAGCCCACTACACCTCGAAAATACCGAAGACAGGGTGAAAATGTCCGTTCACTTAATTTTGCATATTATTTATATTGTAATGGTATACCTGTCCGAATTTGTAAGAAGTTTTTTACATCAACATTTTGCATAAGCAATAATGTTATTAGTACCCTTGCCAGGAAAACAACTTCGAAAGGAATTTTGGAAGTAAGAATTCAAGGTAAGCATGGCAAGGAATACAAACTTCCTAAAGAAATAACAGATGGAATAATTGCTCACATCAAGTCTTTTCTCGAATTGAATCTCATTATTGCCGTCAACATACTAAAAGAGAGTACATTGAAGGTAATTTGAATATTGTCACAATGCATCGCCTTTGCATGAAAAAATGCACAAAGGAAAACATTCCTTGTGCGAAATATTCGGCTTACGAAAAAATTTTCAACACACAATTTAATATAGCATTTTACCGACCAAAACAAGATCAGTGCTCATTATGCGCTCGGTTTAAAAATTCAAATTATGCTGAAAAGAAATCTATCAAGGAAAAGTACGAAAATCATTTATCAGACAAAGATAAATCCAGGGAAGAAAAAGTAAATGATGTTGCTAAATCCAAAAATAACGATCAGATGGTTGTCGCTTATTACGATTTAGAGACAGTAATTCCCTTACCTTGCGGAGAGGTTTAATACTTTTATTATAAAAATAAAAACAATGTGATAAATTTTACAATGTTTGATATGTTAAACAGGGAAGGATTCTGCTATCCCTGGGATGAGGGTATTGCTAAGGGGGGGGGGGGGGACAAATGAAATAGGTAGTTGTGTATATTTCTTTCTGCAAAGCATTGGTGAAAAAACTGAAGTAATATTTTATTCTGATAATTGTGTGGGCCAACAGAAGAATAAATTTGTTGCCACAATGTATTTGCATGCTGTTGAACTCTTACCCATTAAATCTATTAGTCGTAAGTTTTTTATTACTGGCCATACACAAAACGAAGCAGATAATATGCACTCACTAATAGAAAGAGCAAAGAAGAGAGCTTTACGAAATGGCTCAATTGTTTTGCCATCTGAGGTGTTTATGTTGATGAAAATGGCAAAGAAAACTGGTAAGCCGTTCAGCGTTAAAGAAGTCAATACAGAAGATATCATAGACTGGAAAGAGTTGTGTGGCAAGAGATATAAAAATTTCAATGTGAATGAATCAGGGGAAAAGGTAGACTGGAATTCTATTATGATTTTACGATTTGAGAAAGATAGTCCAAACGTGATAAAGTACAAAACGTCATACAGCAGCAAAGAATATAATATTATCAATACAACTAGAGAGATGAGGGGACGAAAATCATTAGTAAGTCAGTGCCTCACAGAAGCTTATGAAGAGCCACCAAAAATTTCGTTGATTATGTTTTAAACGGTCCTATCAGCCAATAGTAATGAGAAAACATTTCAAATCGACCAATAGCATCAAAATTACACTGACTATTTGCTAGTAGCAAATTACAGCGACTATTTTTTCACAAACCACTCAAATCGTTCTTTTGCTGTAACACAACTAGCTAAAAGTTGAGTAGGTGAGCAGCAGTTGTTAAAAATAACAGGACACTCATCTGGAAGCTCCATCAAACCCAATCTACAACTAGAACTGTTTAAAAAATAATCACGGCGAATTACATTCGTGGTAATAATTTTTTTTATAATTTTAACTAGATTAGCACTCATCTTTGTTGCTATTAAGAAATCTCACGAGTGGACGAAGTGAATCTAGTTAAAATTATCAAAAAATTATCAGCACTTATGTAATTACTGTTGACAAAACTAAAGGGTCTTTTATATTTATGCAACGCTAATTTGATTCTCAAAACTTTTATCGTCAGCTGGAAGCGACTACAACTCATGTTGCTCCAACAGAAGATGAAGATGCCGACTGAAATCTTCACTTTTGAAGAACGCTCTTATTACTATTAACTCACAATTACTTTTTACTGTACCTTGTTTAATTCCTATTTTAGTTTGTTCCCAAGTTTAATAAAGTCATAACTAATAAATAACAGTATTTTATGTAAGTGTTTGGCCAAAATAACCAATTTTCCTAAGGTATTAATTATAATTTTTGAAGCATCTTTGAAGACCAGTATGATGTACTTCATTGTAATACTAGTACATCTTTCAAAATCATAGTTACTGTTTACAATATCAAGTAAATAACAACCATGGTAAAATTAATCAAGTTTAATGCTGCATTTGGAAAAACATCTTTAAAATTGAATCTAAGGCCAAATGTTAATTACAAAAATATAATTTAAAACACGAATACTCCAAAATGATGTATGTTCAATATACCTCAGTATTGCATTAGAGCAGCGATGTGGATCTATAGATGTTGAGTTACATAGTCTAATTCTGGACCCAGTAATAAATGGTCCAACCATGTAAGACCTAACTATTAATTATCTTAAATAATCTGAGAAGTATTATCCACATCTTCATAAACGGTATTGAACTGGAACGTAAAGAGTTATTACAAATACATATAATTATAAATGCAAGTCCCAAGTTGAGTAAAAGGGTTTCATGTTTAAATGTTTGAGCTCGCATTGTGGAATATAAACAATTTGGTCCACATTTCTTATCGCTTACTCTCAGCAACTAAAATTATAATAGCTAGGGCTGTAACACAGGACGCATCCGATTCGGACACATGCTTATGGACACTTTTCCATTCTTCTACTAAATTTAACCAAGTTCCTGATTTTGACCTACTCTGTCAGGACTAACATAGTTATAGTATTTTCCTATTCGAAGTATTTATATTTAATCAATTACTTTGATGAAGTCAGCAATTGTTTACCCTTTAAAATACGTAAATTCCTTTACAATGACATTGACAGTACAAGGGCAGTCGTATTATTAACTTAGTAATTTAATTAGCAGCTAGTGACGTAGTGACTAATGTAAAGCCCATGCAACTTTGGGGCTCTGTAGAGTGGCAAGGATATGAGTATAAATATTTTATCTATCTGGTTTTAGTGTCAATAAAGGTGCAAAGCCAAACAATAAACGTTAAAATATGCTGAAAAACAAATCTGATTCATTCAGTTTTGTTCCTTGAACTTGATATGTCAATGCTGATGCTACAGTTCAGTTAGTAAATCTCCAAGTAACCCCAAAGTAAGTTTTATTTTGTAATTCCGTTTGGCTTTTAAATTTAGTTTGATAATTACTAGGTTGGTTTATTAAGTAACTCGTTATTGCTTTTATTCTTTTATTTATTGCTTATGGAAGCCAATTATATATTATTAATATACTGTCCGTTCCAAATATGCATCAACGGCCTATACATAAGCTAGAGAAAAATGGATATTTTACGGAATCTAATTTTGTGTGGAATATTGAGACAAATTTGCGTATTTTAACCGAAACTATTTTTTTCAATCAATCTATAGCATTGTCTATGGCAGGGCTGTCCAACTTCAAGGGACCCAAGGGCCATTGTAAAAAATTTGATGGTTACGAGGGCCGCATCTTAAAATGTGTCGTATCCGACCGTGAGTGATTTGTAATAAATATAAAACGTGTATATATTAATACTAATTTTTATTTATTCAAGAAGCTTAGGTTACTTTACAAAAAGCATTGAAACATAAAAGAGATAAAGAGGGTGTTCTCTGAGGTAACCGACAAACTTACCATACGTTCTAGAAGTGATTCTAAACACAAAAAAACGTATTCACTTTAGGTTAATTCCTTTCCGTTCTTGAGATACCGACAAGAGAAAAAAATACATCAATTAATGTAAATTTACATATAGAGATGTGACGTTTCACCCCCTTACTAGGGGGTTAAAAGATTTACCCCTCGGGTTAAGCTCAAATCAGAGAAATGGGTTCACTCAAATAAAAACACCAGATAATTACCAAAACAAATATAATGTTTTTAGCTAGTTACAATTATTAATTAAAAATAAATCTGAGTTGTACATTATTTAAAATTAACATGTTCTTCTGGAAAGGTGTCTGGTTTCGTGGGTCAAGCTGCAACCCAATGCACCGGCGAGTGTTGCGGGTCCCTATTGGTAGTCCGCCGGTACGCACGCCGATTCTTGGGGAAATGGGCTGAGTGAGTCTTTTGTTCCTGCAAACTTGATCTTCCACTCAGCAGTGATTTTAAGCTGTAATTTTCCGGTGAATTTAGGGGCCGTTAGTGCCTTAATCCTGGTTCAGAGGTTGCTGGTACCTTCGGCGTCGTTCTTGGAGCGAACGCGGTGTCAAATCCTGCAGATGGAATTTATTCGCCTTGAGCCGGAAAATGATGTTGACATTCCCCCAGTAGGCAATTTGCGGGTTGCGGAATCGAACGTCCAGGAATTCGCCTTGTATTGATCAAAAAGGGGCCCTGCATGTGAGTTTACGGCGGCTACAGGACTCTAGCCGCTCACAAGCGGGGTAGAGGCTGCGATTCCTACAGGTTACAGATTTAATTATTAGTAAAATGACGTTATGAGGAGTATTTCACCTCTCGGGGGGCCGGGATTTGCGTTTAAAAATTAGCCGGTCGGAAATGGCTTTTAAGCAGTTATCCCTGCAAAACAGTACAGCGTATTAAGACAGGGTTAAAGCTTCAGACATTCGATTTTCCAAGAAAGTTCAACAATCAAGGTAAAATCGAATTCTAGCGGTCTTGCTCTTGCGGACAATTTGAACAGTACAACGCAACACTCCCTTGAAGCCTGGTCTGGTAAGGGTTGGAGGCTTACTCCGTTAGACAGTTTAGCGTGTCACACCGGAGAGCCCAGGTAGAAGAGGAGAGGATAGGATCAGGACTGGTGAACTCAAGGGAGAATTCGATCCGCGGGCCACAAAAATATCCTGGCGGGCCGCATGCGGCCCGCGGGCCACATGTTGGACAGCCCTGGTCTATGGCAGGATATAGGATATCTATAGCATTTTTGATTCTAAATAAACAGTAGCTGAACGCCTAGAGATGAAGTTAGTATTTACACAACAAATTAATACGAACATGACATAAATTAATCAGGCACTTAAAGCAATTGTTCGTCGCTTCTTAAATTTCTGAGCAGTTTTTCCAGATATAAATACACCTTCACTTATCATATTTCTTCATTTATAAAAAAAGGCCAAAAATTACAGGAATATAGATTTTAGAGAGCTGATCACAGGCTCAACGTAGCCTGTCTGTACATAAAAATTACTCGTCTACCGTAATGTCTACATGAGCTTTAAGATAGCACATTGAAAATTGTAAAAACTTCAAAGTGCAAACTTAATAGTCCAATAGTTACTTGAATAACCCCAGTGACAGACTGTAATCACTCAACCTCTTATTAAAAACTATTTAGACTATTTAGATATTGTACTTCAGTTCTGTACATTTGACAAACATTAAAATTGTTTAACTTCTATACGTGGCAAAGCATGGAATCTATTATAATCGTCATGAATTTTAGACGATATTATCGGCACTATTTTTTCTTTTTAGTAGCTTAAAGATCCAAAATCTCCTACTCTTTGCTATCTACTTCCCGTTATTTTTAAAAGTTGTTGCAATTTTGTTGAAATCTGAATTTCAACAGGCAGCTGCTGGTAAAATTGTTGTAAGTAGGACGATTTCTATCGCATTTTTTTATGCATTTTTATAATCAGTATTAGCATTTGAGGTCTGAGTAACAAGTTTTACAAATTCTTCTGTAACACTGCCCACTGTTGAACAAAAGCGCTTAGAAGTAAGAGTAACTGGTTGAGATTTGCTTCATGTCAGAACTACTACAAGTGTTCGTGTAATTTAATGGATATTTTGCGAATCTGCAATATTAAAAATATTAAAAATCGAACAAGTACTATTTCATATTCCAGAAATTTTTCTTATTATTATTAACAAAAATTAGGAACAGAGTTATGAAAAATTATAATGACATATAAGGCAAATTGTATGTAAAATATTCTAACTAGCGTTAAAGCACTTAAAGGTTGGAAAAAATCTAGTAGAGCTTTAAACATGCGAGTATGACTAACAGCGGCTGGTAACAAACCAAGTAACTCAAAATATGTATTATACTGCCTAGCAGTTGTAAAACTCGGACTCGTACAGATTTTGAGTTTTAAGGATAAAGAATACGTTTTTCAAAATGTTGGGATCTACAACAATTTTCCGCTGATGTTGCCTTTAATTTTTGTCACTTACTTGACTTCTTAGACGTTCTGGACATCCTCTTTCGTAGCATTCCAAAGCATTGTGCAAGTTGGATATCTATGCAGTTGCGTATCTATCATTGTTTCGATCAGAATACTTTAATTTCTGTCTTATACTTCAGATTCTGAAGTTTGTTACCGGTAAATCCTAGTTTAGGATCGCCACAACCTGAAAAGATGCTCAGTAGCTCAGTGGCGTGAGGGTGGGCCGTATGCTAAAATGAAAGGACCTCGTCCGCGATACTCCAAGTAAGTGTAGGACCTGAAAAGTTACGGGCGTTACGATGGCGTATTGGATGCCGATGATGGACTTGGAGATTACACCATGAAAAACCTCCTAGGCGATGAGAAATATGAGCGAAGTCCGTCTTACAACTGTACCCACAACAAAAAAGTATGACCAAAACAATTCCTAAAGAGTTTTTATCTGTTTATAGTCAGAAATCGCTTGAGGAGAAACTCACACAAGAAAACAATATTAATATAGACTAAGTTAAAATGGGGTTGTGCAGTAATTTAATTCTGCGGCAAAATGTGATAAAAAAGAAACATGTGTTACGGTTCACACCTGCGTTAGAACAGGCACACATTGGAAGACCAAAATTACTATGAAAAGATTCCGATCGGCTCACAGCTAGCTCTGTGTGAGAATGGGTGCCAAATCACAACACCTAAGCCAAGCAATACTGCCGATCTAAAAGTGGGAAAAAGAATAAGAAGAATAATTACACATAAACAACTAAGTCCCCCGGGGTTAATTTCCGCAGCGAAACGCATCGCGGTGTTAGCGTTATGCAAGATCCCATAAGCCGACACACACAGTTCGCCGACAGATAAATGGAGCTTCAAGCCCGCTGGGATGCGAATATTAAAGTATACGTTACAAATAACTGACTTGGAATCAAGTTGTAAGAAGCTGCCTGTTGACAAATTCGCTCAATTGGGGCGAACTTCAGCTGAACCTTTTTTTGGCGCGAAGCCCCGCGTGCAAAATAGCGGCGCTTGGAAGAGCGTCGCCGCAGCAGGCTACGGGAAGCTGAATGCAACAGCGCTGAAGCCTCTCTTCGACGTTCCCTCGATGTGTAGGAAGCAATGCTAAACTTTAATAATGAATTGCGGTAAGTCGTTCGCACACACATGCGGGCTACCATAGCCTTATACGAGACATCACCTACGACAGTATTAGTGTCGTTACCCTGAAGCTCTCAAAATGGAACGATAGCCGGAGAATGTTCTGCACTTAATCCAGAATGCGTAATGAGTTACAACTTGGAATCAGGATACAACAATGACTCGGAGCTCGGTACAATAGGTATTTCGAGATTCAATATAAGTCAATTCGGAATGCACTAATTAATTTGGAATGCCTAATACCAATACTGCTTTGGAATAATTCTTAACGCGTTACCATGCACTCCGACCCAGTGGGAGTCGACAAATCCAAAACCGCATGCCTTCGAAATTCAATAATTCGACAAAGATACATCGCATGCACCCAAAGCTAAAGACCGGTTACCTTCAAGATTATCTTAATCTGCCCAAGCGCGCATCAGCTAAATGGTAGGCGACTACACGGCACGGTATCTCTTAAGGAACATCTTTAAAAACACGACATAGCGGTAAACATTTTTTCCACCGGGAGAGCGAGACATGAAGACGACGTAAGTTTATTTCAAAGGTTCTGCACAGGATTCTTTGTTCAAAACTAAACAGAAGCCAGTCTGTCGTAGTGAGATGACGTCAGCAGAAAACGCGGGATCGCTGCACAAAACATAATAGGGCGCAAACTAACAGCGCAACATTCCAGACGAGTGCATGGCATATAAATCTTTAACTTACAACATAGGAAAAGTCTAGAAATCTAGAAAAGGATCACTACAGAACTAAAACTGTGACGTTAGTAGTCTTGAATTCTAACTTGCAAAATTGAACATAACAGGTCATAGACCCGAAGCGCTGCATAAAATCTTGGCCGGGCCTACTAAATAGCTGGACGCCAAAGTTGAGCGAGGTTTGCGGGCTGTAAGAAGAAAACAAAATTAACGGCTCACCAGAATGCCGACGGGAGAAATTAGCGAACTCGTTCCGCCTCAGCTTGTCTACCCAGCAGAATGCGCACTCAGTTTGAATAAATTTCTCGGTTTATCTAGTCTTGGAACACTCTAAAGATTTAATATCTACGTAGAAAAGACCATAACGAGACTTTTTAATCTAGAATTCGACTTAGTCAAATCTTGTCTAGACGTAAACACTAGCTATAAAGGGTGTTCCTGTATTCGATCTTCGGCCGATTCAAAATTTCAAAAAACT
This sequence comes from Agriotes lineatus, assembly GCA_940337035.1. NCBI lineage: Eukaryota > Metazoa > Arthropoda > Insecta > Coleoptera > Elateridae > Agriotes > Agriotes lineatus. The sequence continues at coordinate 7,062,763 of OW679203.1, read as the reverse complement.
CAACAGCGAGACGAGACTCGTAATTTCAAACACCTAGAATGCGTTCTGAAAAGCTGAATATCTAGCAATAGCAATTTGCCTAAAATTTGCAGAGTAACGTTTCCCAAACAGCAATCTTTGATGGTTTAACTATCGTAGTGAAATGATTGATTCTAGAAGTACTGCTACTATCAAGATTACAATTAGACTCAAGTTCGAAACAATTCATACTGAAATACTAAAAATTAAGTTCAGATCGTACCAAACAAACGTTCAGGCTAAATGAACACAGAGAGCCTACCAACTACATTGAAGACAGCGTGCGGTTCATTTCTATATTCTTCAAGGTGTTAAAATTACCAGGGGGACACAAAAAGTATTTAAATACAACCAATGCGTTCATTAGCTGACGATAACTCTTAAACGCAATAAAATTTACATAGCCGAATTCGCTACGACCTGAAACAAACTCATACACTAAATAGAATCATATTAGAAACTATAGTAAGTGCTACAACAGTTAGAGCCAACGCTATAGGTGAAACTTATAAGTACAACCAGTTCGAATGCTATAAGCTAATTACGTAAATTTCAAAGCATCAGGATTGAAATTAGCCGGTGAGCTCAAGCTTCGGTTTGAATCAAACACACGGGTGCGCGGTTATCTTGCACAATGTGCGTAGATTCTCCTAGCGGAAGAGAGGCACAGGACTGTAGCAGAAGACAGGCAGGAAAAACATTAAACTTTCAGTTACACAAACTCCCAAATTTACAAGAGGGCCGAAGCAATGGTTCCGGATGTGAGCAACAGAGCTAGCAGTTCAATTTTGATGACTCGGGGGGGGGGGGGGTAAGGTCGGCTCTATAATTTGTAACGCGAGTGTCTAGTTACAACGATGAAAAAAGAAATATATACCTTAATTAAACCAGAATCCGAATAAATACAGCCCGATGCGCTACACAAAATAATAAATCCGTAAGAGATTAATCTCATAATCTGCGTCAATGTCTGCAAAATTTTGCTAGTAGGCACAAGGCATATTACACCACACAGCCACCATAAAACAAAGAGACGCTGTATAAATAGAGGTATTACAACAAATGTATGCCGACACATCTGCAAACATAAGAAAGAAAAAGACATCGTGATCAAGTTAGTGGGTTTAAAGACGGATCGATAATATTCTTAGGAAAAATTGAGCGTCGCAATCAAATACGCTCGACCTCCAAATGTAAACAATCAGAAACGCATGCACTGTCAGCCAAAATAGCTAAAGTTAAAATTTTTGGGGATTTATGAACTTTTGTATTTCCAGTTGTTACGTTTCGATTGGGCCCCTATTATTTCTCAGTTCTGTGGTGCACGGTTTGTGTTTTCGAGCGCTCCCCTCTTTTCTGGATTCCGGACGGCAGCGACTCCCGAATTTTGCCTTTTGTTCTCAGCTCGTCCGCTTTTTTTTTGACGCCGTGACGGTGACTTTGCTTTGGCGTCTTTAAAAATTACCCAGTGGTTTTTGGTTTTTGGCCCTCTCCGAATGTACGAACGATGCAGGCCTAGCAGTTGTTTTGAGAGATATTTCTCACGCCGAGTTGGCGGATCAAGAGCGCTTCACCAATCATTAGCTAAACGTGGCCCAGTCACATGGGTGTAGTCCATTTTTATGGCTAAGTTTAAAAGTAAAACCAGTGCCCAGTAAAGGGTAATTGGTCGAAGTATGACCAACTTTGGGCCACCTTTTCCGAATAGCAGGGACTTTGTTACGGTATCAAACGGTTCTTACGACGCCTGCCGATGGGCAGGCACCGATCGCTAGACGAATCCGGGAAGAGTGGCACGCTCACCCTGGAAGATCGATAAAACAGGCGAAAGGCCCCAGCTTAAATGCGCTCAGGGAGATGGGCGGGGTTAACACCGATACGCCACAGGGCGAGCGTCACTTAATACGTGTTGAAGGTTATCAAAGAATGGGCGCCACCAGCTCTGACTCGGGATCTCCACGTTCTGCCGGAACTGGACGGCGGAACGGGGCGGGGTTACAATCAAGTACTACTTCGAGTAGCACCTGAATAGCTATTTCGAGAAAATACGCGAATAACTATTTCGAGAAAATATGCGAATAACTATTTCGAGAAAATACGCGAATAACTATTTCGAGAAAATACGCGAATAAATATTTCGAGAAAATACGCGAATAACTATGTCGAGAAAATACGCTAATAACTATTTCGAGAAAATACGCGAATAACTATGTCGAGAAAATCGCCGTACAATGCCAGTCGCAACCACCTACCTGGAAGGCCTACCCTCCGCGTCTGGTCCTCGCCTCACAACTGAAGTAGCACAGCGACACAATCGCCCTGTAATATGTATACACCAACACCATAGTCTCAAGAAGAAACAAAACGGCGATAATATTAATATGTCTATTGGGTCCCTGGGGGTGATCTAAATACCTACATATATACACAGGTTACAAAACATCATGGTTTTAAAAGGAACTTAATGGTTATGCCCAGCTGGGGAAAAGCGCTTAATGCCTAAGGGGTTGGCGAACAGTCGAGTCAGATACCTCATCCAGGCCAGGTGTAAGGAGTAAACAATAGTTAATATTAAATGTAGGCGCTGACGGCGCTATCGATTAAGTGGGCTAACGGCGCGCGAGCTGACGCACACCACTGAATTTTCCCGCAGAGTGTACTTTCACTGCACTCTTTCACACAAAGTGTTCCGCCCACAACGTGCGATTATGATTCGAGACGGCGTGGGCACGCCACAGTAAGTCTCACCACGGGTTTACTTCGCTCTGGCACCGCACTGCAGCAGCTCGCAAGCGAGCAGCGGCACACATAAAATTAGTTGAATAAAGCAAGCGTCAGTACGCACAAATGCTATTTTTACAAGGAGTGTACCACGCTCTGGCTTCGCATTGCAGCAATTTGTATGCGAGAAGCGGTACTCACAAAATTAGTTGAACAAAGCAAGCGTCGGTACGCACAAATGCTATTTTTCAAGCGTTACCTGGCTAACTCGGCTATCTTGCAGATGGGGAAACTTCCCTGGCAGCAAATGGTATGCGGGACTTGGCATTGCGGCGAAGCTCAAACAATGCGTAAGGCGAAAATGGCTGCCTTACTCACGAGTCTCCTTGTCGGGAGAAGTCTCCGACGACCTACCTAGGTTATGCAGAACTTGAGGACGTCGCCGTTGCAATAAATGGACACAGCGATAATTATCCCGCACGCTTACTCAAAGAACTGCGGTTATTAAGCTAATAAATCGGCATGTTGTTGTATTCCTGCGACGACTCGTTGCACCGAGAGCACCAACCGTTTCACACGTGTAGACTGTATAGCGAGCCCCTGCCGGAACTCTCATCTGCGGGAAAGCACGACGACAAGAATAGCCTTCGCGGCCACAGCACAAACTCAAAGGCAGGCGCCCTCAAGCGCCGAAACGCCCGAGGACGCCCAACGCGGCAATACAATAACTAACTGCCCTGTTCAAGGGCTGCGATCAACTGCCCAGAACGACCGTTAAACTCGCACAGCTGTGGTAAAAAAAAGATGCGCGCGACATCAACCAGCCAATCACACGACAAGATGCCAAGACAAGCAAGTGGCGGTGACAAGGAAAGCTAGAGGCTTCGCAGTTGCACCAACAGCTGAGATTCTTGGCTAACAAGCGAGTTATCGAAGCGGAACGAAATCCAGACTTGCTACAGGGTGGTCGAAATTTAGAGAGAAGGATTCGGTATTTGTGAGTTTTTGCGATGGAACGCTTAAATGGCGGGAAACGGGTTTTAAATATAAATAAGCTACCCTAAAGGCGCGAAATTTAAATCAAATTACTGCCGACGGCAAAATGGCTTAACAACTTCCGACAGCCAGAACCTTGTGTGCTACAGTTGGAGTTGGTGTTATTGCCGTGGCGTCACTTTATTCTGAGAGCCAGCAACGGAGCACCATTTCAGAGGGAAGCAGGTGGAGCAGCGGCTTAGAGTTTGGAGGCCTTCGAGTTTGGACATTTCCGAGGGATAGAACCTGATTCGAGCGGTGGAGATCCGTCCAGATTCGAATAATCGAGTGGCTTTCTTAAATTTGGGGTTTAAAGCCATTTTTTGCAGTTTTGCGGGAAATAAGACAATTGAGCATTAGAGAGTCTGTTTGCGTCATCTGAAACAAAATAGGATAGCCGGAAGCTACGTCACATATTTAGCATCGTTTACCTGAAGTGGTCTTGCCTTTTGGATTTGAAATTCAATTTACGCTATTTCTTGTACGTGCAGGTCATTTTGTTTGTTGCAGTCAATGTGAGGTTAGAGACTTGTCAAATACAAGGTCACGCATCTGCCATACTGGTTAATTTATCATACAGCAAAGCATTTGTAATACAAGCTGTTGGACCTACCTGAGCACGCCTTTATTTAATGTTTTACCGGAGCTAAGCCCTATTTGATTGCAAATCGATAAAATACAAAGAGCAATAAACCATTCATTGGAGTAATAATAATTATTACCTATATCTTTTCATTAGTCCTGAGTTTGACATAAAAATTCAACTATTAGAACCATTTAATTTATTGTAATCTGTTTGATTAGCCCTCATAATTATGTGTTTATTTACTATTGCCTTTTATTAAGTAGGGGGCGTCATTACAATATATGTTTCGTCGAAAAGTTCAACAAAAACAATGTGAGAATATTTTGTAGCATTGTATAATACTATATTTAATTTTAGATTTGTGTCATGGCATCCACCCTAAGCAATTATACAGCATATGCTCTAGTAGTAGCGACCCTGTTGCTGGCAGCAACAGTATTGTACTTTAAACGATCTTTAACTTACTGGACGAAGCGAGGGGTTTATACATGGCCTCCTATAATACCTTTCGGTAACGCCACAGAACTTGTTTCACAAAAAAAGTTTATAGGATTCGAATTTAAGGACCTCTACGACACACTCAAGAGAAAAAACCTGAAATATGGCGGCTACTATTTCTTTACCAAGCCCATCTTCGTCCCCGTAGACTTGGATTTGGTCAAGCGAATAATGAACCAGGACTTTTCACACTTTACAGACCACGTAAACTATGTCGACGCGGAGGCCGAGCCTCTGACGGCTCACCTGTTTTCTTTAAAGGGCTGGAAGTGGAGGCAGCTGCGTAGAAAAATTACCCCAACATTTACATCGGGCAAGATGAGGATGATGTTCCAAACTTTGACTGACTGTACCAAAGAGCTGGTCGTAGTAGTAGATTCAGAGCTGCAGACGAAAAAAGCTATAGATATAAAAGACATCATGGCTAGATTTACAACCGATATCATTGGTTCTTGTGCCTTCGGCTTAGAATGCGACAGCCTGAAGAATCCTAAGTCGGATTTTAGAGAATATGGAAAGAAGTTTTTTGACACTTCTTTAAGGGACTCAATTGTTCGTTTAATGACGATTCTCTGTCCAAAAATAATTGCATATACCAGATTACGTACTCTTAGAAAAGACATCCACGATTTCTTTATGGACGTTGTGACCCAAACTGTAAATTTTAGAGAACAAAATAACGTTTTTCGTAAAGACTTTATGCACTTATTAATTCAACTGAAAAATACCAACAGCAATGTTGATGAAACCAATGGATTAGTTGATAGCAACTCCATAACTTTGAATGAATTGGCAGCGCAGTGCTTTGTTTTTTTCTTGGCTGGCTTTGAAACATCGTCAACTACATCTACTTTCTTGCTATACGAACTAGTACAAAATCCAGAAGTCCAAGAACAAATACGTGAAGAAATTAATGCTGTTCTAGACAAATATGATGGTCGAATAACATACGATGGAGTTATGGAGATGACATATATGGATAAGTGTATCAACGGTAATATAGTTTTAGTTGTTGGTATAATTATTACTATCTTTACCATAATGTATTTTGGCAATTAGATATCAATCACTATAGAATACAAAATGTATATATCATATATTTTTCAGAAACACTACGCAAGTATCCTCCTGTGCCCATACACATGAGAGAATGTACGGAGACATACAAGGTTCCCAATTCAAATGTCGTCATTGAGAAGGATTCCTTCGTCTTCATACCAGTCTTGGGCATACAGCGTGATGCCGAATTTTATCCTGATCCAGAAAAATTTGACCCTGAAAGATTCTCAGAAGAAAATAGAGCAACGAGACATCCTTCCACTTGGATGCCCTTCGGCGATGGGCCTCGAACTTGTATTGGTACATATCCAGCTATCTACTAACCAAAACAATACATTAAGTGTATATGTTACAGGCATGAGATTTGGAATTATGCAAACTAAAGTTGGGTTAACGTCGTTACTACGACATTTTCGATTTACCCTTGACTCTAGGACTGTAACTCCTTTGGTCATAGATCCAAGGATGCCATTAATTCTTAGTGTCAAAGAGGGTGTTTGGCTCAATGTAACTAGAGTTGTGTAGGAGAAGGCTATGCAATACACTTTTCACTTTCTCAGAATTGTAAAACTGTGTATGTTTTAGAATATCTTATTTTTGAATGTATGTTTAGTTAGTTTTATTTGACGTATGTTACATAGCATCAACTGCCTCAAATTTACTTAATAAATGTCAAACGTTCTCGTTTACGATTGCGACTGCTTTTAAAGTAATGAGACAACATTTTTTCAACTTTCAACTTTACTTTTAGTATTTTGAAATACACGTTTAACAAGAAATATCTAAAGAAAACAGTAGAAGCCTACAGGTAGGAGCATGATCGAAGCATTGCATAACTGTTAACATTGCTAGGCCAGCTTGAAGAATTGACACTGCCACTGCTCTTTATACACGCGAAGTGGGATAACGCGTTGAACCTCTTTACGCGGACGAATGCTAAGTCGAGGGGCGCGGTTTAGAAACCAGATAGCTATTTAATTTTCTGGAATGTGATTTTCATAACGGAGCATTCCTGCCTTATGGCAGTATCGACGTCTCTGTCTGATCTAAAAAAATTAGAGACATAATCTTATTTGAAGTTTTGCTCTCACCTCGTTTAGTATAGGAAAACTTCATTTCGATTATATACCGGATATCGGAGGCCCTGGTCTCTTTCCGCTGTTTTACAACAATACCGTCTTCTCCTCGAAGCCGTCCCGACGCCTTGAGCTACCTTTAGTTAAAGTTGAGGTCGCCGTCATTCTCGTTGCAGATCGTTGGTAGGTCGTCGCTGCCCGCCAACTCTTTCACCCAGCTCCGGGGTAACCGACTTTGGTTCTACACCTCGTACCATCAGCAAATTACCTCTAAGTGTTCGAGGTGGGTTGCAGTTTTTGCTGTAAGTTTTTTTTACTATAAATTTAAATTGGCGTTTGTTTGCTAGTTAACTTAGTCGTAGAAGCTCAACACCGGATCTTGCATCAGTGCAGCTAAGGGAAATGTCAATGTAGAGAGTTAAGGCCTGCCCGCTGTCACCTATAATGCTGCAATTATGCAAATATTACGCAAATCCTGCCAAAAATGAAAAACAACTAATTTACATGAAAATACACATACTCTGTAAAAGGAACACACAGGCATGAAAATACATGAAAAAGGTACACATTGGTAATATATTATTATGTATGTGGCTATATAAAGCTATACTTTTTATTAAAATCTTGCCCTTTTAAATTCAATAATAATTCTTAATAATAATAAATCAAATTCTCTCATCTCAGGTGGTTCGCCAAATCAAGATCTCTATCTATTAATTGAATGTTAGTATTTTAATTAATGACGTTTAATGTCAAACTGATTTCTAAATCTCAACAAACCACGTAAACTGACAACTGTATCTTACGTTAACATTTACTACCATTCAAAATTACCTATGTAAGTACTTACTCAACTTTATGTTGTCGCTTTTAAAATTGACAGTTATTTAAAATGCTTTGTCAACTTATCTTAACAAACCTTAATATCTGCTTACGCTTTCACTACAAACACCAACCACCACTGGACCGTATCTTCAATAGTCTGCAGCACTCTATGTACCATTCACTAACAGCAACCCCTTTGATAGTACATGAATCCTTTCAATTTCCTTCGATCTGTCAAACCAACTGCTTAAATCTCCAATTCCAGTCCTGTTACCTCCTGGATGTCACCGCCGTACGATCCTAGTTCCTGCAACCTCCCTCTGGTTCTGTTAAGTCACGTTAACTACCCTGACATCAAAATCCTGTCCTGGTTCCTACTGGAAAGCACTGTTCCTCCCAAATGTTATTGCTCCTTCTAGATGTCCAGGTCACAGCTGTCGTCCCTCTTAGATGTCTCCAACACACGATTCAAATCCTGGTAAGTTTCTTTCTTTTGATAAATTCCAATTCTAACTTTGTTTCATTTATTTGCAGATAATTTAATGTCTCAAGCAACATACACCAAATATCCAAATCAAGTTATAAATTGTAAAATACCTCTTCTTATGTCTTGTACGTATGAATAAATCCAAATTCCATTAAGTAGTATTAAGTCCTTTATTCCATTTCCAATTACTTGTATCTGTAGCTCTTCTTATTACACAATATCACAATATTCTTTCCAATTTTTAATATTTTATTTGACCTTCACCTCGGAGATTTGTTTTAAGCCTTTTCTTAATTTGTAAGTACAAAAATTACACAAATTAAGGCAGAGATTTGATTTTTTATTCTTTCAAAATTATCATATTTAAAATACGTACATGTTTTTATGAATTATTTTATGTAACTAATTTTTAAACAAAAACTTGTTCTGGTTGGATACTATTCTTACTGCACCCTTACATATTTTAAATTATCCAATATTTACAATTTAACAATTGACATTATCATTATAACAAATTTGTCAATCGTTACCTGGGCTTATATTTCATTAAAATTTTCTGTAAATATTAACATATTCAATCAATACCAAAATTTCTTCTCTCATTGTCTCAATTTTTTTTTAATAATGTTTGAAATTTTTCAACTCCAATCAAGATTTAATTATATCATCCTTCCAAGCTTATTTGCTTCAAATATTTCTTTATTTAAATTAATTTTACGGCCTCACATGTATCAATACACTCTTTAAGTGTAGATATGACTTGTTAATTATTAACTCCAAGTCAAAAAACCCACAGTGTTAATAATGTTTAAATTCCACACAAGTTCACTTAATGCGGCCATGACTCCAGTGGCTTGAAATCAGCTGATCCAATAGGTCAACAAAATGATGCAAGCGCCTTATTCTGACATCTCAATTCAGCGATTACGCGCACGTGGTCTTTGAGCGCGTCCTTGCTCGTTGCAGCTATTGCACAATTGGTTACAATAGCAGTTGATTCCTTATCGCGCTTTTGGTTTTTTCCAATTTCACGGAGCCGTACATTCACTAGTATAATGTAATTATAGTAACTACACTTGCCTTTGTTTCGTAGCAAGATGACCAAGAGTTCAGATCCGTGGCTTTGGCAGTTACTCACAAAGACTTCGTGTGTTGGCAAAGTCGACTGACTACCTTGGAGTTCGAATGGCAGCTGAAATAGCTTCTTACTAAGAGCTACTGTATCTCGGGGATGCTGTCACCTTATAATACTTCGCGTGGCGCTCCTCTTTGCTTGGTAGCAAGCACAGGTTGCTTATTGCGGCGCGACTGCCATTTGCTGCTTTCAAAGGGCGAAATTGCATTAAATCGCTGCGGCGTCACTCTGTCGCATGCAGTTTTTATAATAGCACCCTGGAATATTCGTTGCAAGTTTTAAGTACACAATACGTTTTAATCTAATTATTACAATGTAAAGAATACAGTTTAGTTCTATACCTAGCAGAATAATGGTTAAATACCAATATAATTATAAAATACAAAAGTAACACGATCTAGTCCATTACACTCCCTGTCACATCTATGCGTAAATTGAAGCTTTACCGCATATTGAAAGAAATATGATTAATTATAATTCAAGTTTAATTATACGTTCGTTGTGATATATAATGTACGTGGATGGGCTGAAAAGTAATGCACACATGCTTGTAGAACGCGAACCCAATGACCTACAGAGACGCGCGTGGTTGTATTCGGAAGCTACATCCTTCCTTTATACGAATGCCAAGTTTGAAGGAGTTTCGTTTTTTAGTAGTGGAAGTATGGAGACGTGTTCTCGTGCTATGTCAACGTGACTTAAACAGAGCGCGGTTAAAGAATTTTTAACTGCTGAGAACTTGATTCCTACTGAGCTTCATCGCGGTTGAAAGGCATTTCTGGTGACGATACTGTCGATAGGACTACTGTGAATCGATGGATAATAACATTTTGTGGTTGCGAGTTCGGAAAAGCCGTATTTGATGACCAAAAACACAGCGGACGTCCGATAACTGCCACAGACGATGAACAGGGGAAGTCCCGGGCTCATGCGTGCGTATACTCGATATTAGAGAATTAGGACAGGTATTCACCAGCGTCCGGCGTATTACTCATGCCTCTTGCACATTCTGCATTATTTACGTTTTTGCGTAGGCAAAAGAGGTATGATTCTTTGTTTCTTTAGTTGGATTTTGAAATTTTTTACATATAGTCCTGTGCACATGTAGTAGCAATAAAGTAACAACATTTATATACTTAAAATTATGTGCGAAGAAGCTGAATAATTTATATTTTTGGGTTTTAAAGGTGCTCGTTATTTGTCTGCTAAAGCGTTTGAATTAGAATGAATTTCGATTCCTAACCTACCTTCATTTTACTTTAAAAAATAACAATTTGAAGTCGATATTGCAACTCTTTTATATATCATAAGATAAACAATTGACGAAATGTAAAGTTTTTCCCAATAAAATTATCATAATCAGAGGCGGCTCGAAGAAAGGATTACACAAGCACTCTGCAGTTCGCGCAAAAGCAAAAGATGAAGAGCGACACACATTTTTGTACCAGACGAAAGTAATGAAGTTATAGACGAGTTCCAATGCAGCTCATTATCAGCACAAAATATTTTTTTGAGTTGTTTTTCTTTAAAATTTGCATTCGGAAATTTCATCTAAACACTATTACCCTTTCGGGACCATTTTCGGGATTTTCGGGACTAGTCCCGGGACTTCAAATTTAGCTCGTAAGTCCCGAAAACACTTTTGGTCCGGGGACTTGGAAACCCTAATTCACAGTAGTCCTATCAACAGTATCGTAACCATAAATGCACGTTTTCAGCAGTTAAAAATTCTTTAATGGCGCGCTGCTTAAGTCGCGTTGACATAGCACGAGAACACGTCTCCATACTTTCGCTACTAAAAAACGAACTCGTAAACGAAACTCCTTCAAACTTGGCATGCGCATAAAGGAAGGATGTAGCTTCCGAATACAACCATGCGCGTCTCCGTAGGCCATTGCGTTAGCGTTCTACAAGCATGTGTGCATTACTTTTCAGCCCACCCACGTATTTACCTGGGCTTCTCCGTATTAATTTAATTAATTAAGAAATCGAGGAATAATTCTAGTGCTAAGGCACATATTTAATCCTAGTTAGAGATAGCATTTGTACCTAAAATTGAGTCGCTGATTGGTTAAAACTACCTTTCTCACTGTTGTCCAGTGCAACTAAGAAATCATTAAGTCTAGTAACATACAGTATGATTAAAAATTAGTTTTATTTAGTATGGCTATGGAATAGCTCCTAATTCATGAATGCAACTATGTCATTTAAAATCGAATATTAAGTTTGGCAGTTAAGTATAGATGTAGTTGCACTTGTATATTATAAACTATTCCATAGCCGTATTGATAAAAGTAATTTTTTATCATACTTGAGCTTGATTTTTGGTCTGCTGGATCAGCTATTAAAATAATTTTTATCGAGTGTGGGATGAAATATTCAGTTACGAATAGATTTTTTTAAGGAATCATTTTGGGAAGGTGTGAAATTTAATTACTCAGTAAATTTACTTTTCCGCCAATCGTACTGGAATTGACACATTAATGATACAATTTTGTTGAGTAAAGTCAAACATTCCATTACATCAGCCGTTGCTAGGTAATTTACAATAAAACTGTACAGGAATAATATTCCCGTCCTAGGCAGGGAATATTCGAGTACTATTTCCAAAATTTTTTAATTACTTGTATCGATCGGCGGAAAAATAGTATGTGTATCTTGGACAAAAAGCAACATTCCCAGAGTCCTATGTTGTCCGGGAATGTTACGTTTTTCGTCATAGATACACAATGTTCTATATTTTAAGTTACACGTATATCGTATATGGAAATAGCATTATTGCATTAGTGTGTTAATTTTCGCGCTCATCTCAGCAGCGTTTTTCAGCCATTGCATATACAGGGTTCGGCAGAATAATGTTACCATTTTTAAAACGTTATAAGTTTGGACATGATGCAATGATCTTAAAGATCAAACATGCAATAGACTCTACAGAGTGGTTAAAAAAGAGCTACATTTAGTTGGCTGTGAATTTTTGGTGTAAAATGAAATATGCTGCTCTCGCGTAATGGCGTAATGGTAGAAATAACATAAGCTGCTTTTAAAGAATTGTCAAATGGGTTCGTGCCCTTTAATTTGTTCTGTGGTGTACTACAGTATTTTCGTTTACTTTCAAATTGTATGTTAATGAATTATTCAACAAAATGAAAATTTTTAGAAGTAGGACCCACTTAAAAGTGATTAATCCTTTATTTTTTTACAGAAAAAACAAAAATACTACTAGAATTACGTTTCAAATTATAGGAAATATTAAAGATCGTGGTCCTGAAAAGGGCTATTTATTGCTTCTCTAAAGTAAGTGTTCGAAGTGATCACCATTTTGTTGAATACATATTGCCACACGACGTTTCATGTTGTCGTTGTCGTAGATATGCTGCAATGTGAGCGGTGTTATTTCGTTGCATTTAATTCTAATGCGATCCATCAGCTCCTCCAAGTTATTAATTCTTTCTTTGTAGACCTCGTTTTTAAGATGTCCGAAAATGGAGTAATCCAATGGCGCAAGATCTGGCGAATTTACTGCCCAAATTCCTCTGCTCAGTACTCGGTTGGGGAAAAACTCTTCAAGAAATTCCAAATTTTCCCGATATGTGTGTGCCAGGGCTCCATCCTGCTGGAAGTAACATCCATTAAATTCATCGGGGTGCACTTGATCCAAAAATTGCACTAACAACTGTTCTCGGTAACGCTGACCGTTGATGGTATCATGGAAGAATATTGGTCCTATTATCCTACGACGTAACACGGCTAACCATATTCCAACTTTAACCGCATGTAAAGGAGCCTCAACATGATTGTGTGGATTGTCAACTAACCATGTTCTGTAATTTTGCTTATTTACATATCTACTTAAGTAGAACCCTGCCTCGTCAGTAAAGAAACTTAAATCTAAAACGTCATTGTTGTTTAAGTTTTCTTGAAAAAAGTCACAATATTGTACCCGACTAGCATGATTTCTTGGTCGAATTTCATGCACCACAGGCACTTTGTACGGATGCATGTGCAGTCGTTTCTTCAAAATACCCCGAACACTACTAATAGGAACACCCGTTTGAGCTGATATACGACGTACTGATGTTTGCGGATTTGGTTCGACAAGAGCCTCCACATTTGCAATGACATTTGGGTCAATGCGCGGTCTTCCAAAAGATTGGCCTCTTTCTACGCTTCCTGTCCTCTGAAACTTTTCCACAACGTGACGAATATGGTGTTGCAAAACAGTATCTTCAACAATTCTATTGGGAAACTTCAATCGGAACTGTTGTTTACATTCGGCATAGGAATATTGCCATTCCCCATTTATAAACTGTCCCGATCGGAAATATGGCTCAATAATGAATATATTTTCTTGTAAAGTGTACATTTTGTTGTTTATACCAATTAATTAGTTATTGTTCAACGTGAGTAGTCTTCTTGTCAAAAACTGATGTTTAGTTAGTGACAGTTCTTGCTAATTCGAGATCAATAAAGAATATAGCGGCACATACAAATTTCCAAGCAAACAAATTTCAAAGCCAACTCGATGTAGCTGTTTTCAACTACTCTGTACATACATTTGGATTTGATATGCCAATAAAAATAGATGGCTGGCTTTTGCAATAAGAATTTTTGTAGTTGAGCAATGTGCAACATTAAGGCGAATCACTGCAGTACAATGTGCGTTTTGGTTGGACTTTGGGGATGCACCACCTCGACTGGCCATTCGCAGAAGGGTCAGAAAATAGCAAGAAGATGGATTTGTTCACAATAAAAAAAACAGTCAGAAATGAAAAAAAAATTGAACGAGTAAGAATTGCATTTGAGCGTTTCATCGATATTCCCTGAGTATCAAGTGGACCAGACTTTGCAGCCCCAGCTTATTTTCTATGAAGCCACATGAAACAGACAGTCCTTTTCCAAACGTTTTAATGACATAGACCAGGGCTGTCCAACATGCGGCCCGTTAGAATATTTTTGCGGCCCGCGGATCGAATTCAACTTTGAGTCTACCAGTCCTGATCCTGTCCTCTTCTTTTCTACCTGGGCCCTCCGGTCTGACACGCTGAACTGTCTAACGGAGTAGGCCTCCAACCCTTACCAGACCAGGCTTCAAGGGAGATGATGTGTTGTACTGTCAGCCCGAGAAGTTCAAATTATCAGCAAGAGCAAGACCGCTAGAATTCGATTTTACCTTGATTGATGAACTTTCTTGGGAAATCAAATTCCTGAGGCTTTAACCCTGTCTTAATACGCTGTACTGTCTTGCAGAGCTAACTGCTTAAAAGCCATTTTCGACCGTCTAATTTTTTAAACGCAAATCCCGGCGCCCCGAGAGGTAAAATACTCCTCATAACCTCATTTTACTAATACCTGAACTTGTAACCTGTAGCAATCGCAGCCTCCACCCCGCTTGTTAGCGGCTAGAGTCCTGTAGCCTCCCTTCATAAACTCACCTGCAGGGCCCGTTTTTGTGCATTAAAAGGTGAATTCCTGAACTTCGACGTTCGATTCCGCAGCCCGCAAATTCCCTACCGGGGGAATGTCAACATCATGTTCCGGCTCAAGGCGAAAAATTCCATCTGCAGGATTTGACACCGCGTTCGCTCCAAGAACGACGCCTAGCTGTCGTAAGGTACCAGCAACCTCTGCACCAGGATTTAGGCACTAACGCCCGCCCCAGGTAACCCTTAAATTCGCCAAATTCACCGGAAAATTACAGCTTAAAATCACTGCTGAGTGGAAGGTCAAGTTTGCAGGAGCAAAAGACCTACTCAGCCCATTTCCCGAAGAATCGGCGTGCGTACCGGCGGACTACCAATAGGGACCCGCAACACTCGCCGGTGCATTGGGTTGCAGCTCGACTAACGAAACCAGACACCGCTTCAGAAGAACATGTTAATTTTAAATAATGTGCAACTCAGAGTTATTTTTAATTAATCATTGTAACTAGCTAAAAACATTATATTTGTTTTGGTAATTATCTGGTGTTTTACCTAATCGAATATATATTTAAGTGAACGTATTTCTCCGATTTGAGTTTAACCCGAGGGGTAAATCTTTGACGCCCTTAGTAAGGGGCGAAACGTCACATCTCTATACGTACATTTACATTAATTGATGTATTTTTTTTTGTCGGTATATCAAGAACGGAAAGGAATTAACCTAAAGTGAATATGATTTTTTTTGTATCGAATCACTTCTAGAACATATGGTGTAAGTTTGTCGGTTACCTCAGGTGTATCTCTTTTATGTTTCAATGCTTTTTGTAATGTAACCTAAGCTTCTTAAATAAATAAAAATTAGTATTGAAATATACACGTTTTATATTTATTACAAATCACTCACAAAGTCTCATACGACACATTTTATGATGCGGCCCTCACAACCTTCAAATTTTTTGCAGTGGCCCTTGGGCCCCTTGAAGTTGGACAGCCCTGACATAGACGACTTAAAAAACTGTTTTCATGCCAAAGTTTAAGCTATCCCTTACGAAATTCTGTGTAGTCATGGTGAATTTCACTGAACGACTTCGGGCTTGTATTTAAGAAAATGGCAGTCATTTCAAATAATAGGTAATAAAATCCAAATGTTTATAGAACAAGTTGTGGTAAGAATAAGTAACTCGGTTTGTTTTGTTCAAAAGTTATGGCGTTTTGAAAATGGTAACATTATTCTGCCGAACTCTGTATATGTGAGTTATGAGTATTAATTGTGTATTCTATGTGATAGCACTTAGGGAATTCTAAAATAAAGTTTGGATTTGGAGCCCCAACCAAACATTTAAGCATTATTTATGTATGGTCTGTGCTATTTTAGTATTTATGTGATAAGTTCTAGTCTTTATACAATTAAATGTCGTATGACTTGTTTATGGAATACCAGTAATTACATATCGTTTTATATCTTATTGTAAACCATTTGAGGGTGCTATTTTATTATCATTGTATGATACTCACTATTTCTTCGATTTCATTTGCTTTTTGTTGTTCTTAACCTATTTACCGCAAATGTAGCAAAGTTTCGTAGTTTCTATGTTCATAAGAAAGTCGCAGACATGCAGTGTGTTCCTTAATTGCTTTGGCAATAGTCATTATCAGTGAAATATTCTATTACAGGGCAACTTCAAGGAAACCGAGCTATCAAGTGACACAAAAGATAACTACCTCATGGAAATTATTATATATTCGAAATAGTATGAATACCTTCGTC
The DNA here is from genome assembly GCA_940337035.1 of Agriotes lineatus. Lineage (NCBI taxonomy): Eukaryota > Metazoa > Arthropoda > Insecta > Coleoptera > Elateridae > Agriotes > Agriotes lineatus. The sequence goes on along the minus strand of OW679203.1, from coordinate 7,046,135 downwards.
GGCTAAAATATTTAGCAGGTTATATAAATATTTTACTTCCCAGAGGAGAGAAAAATCGAAAACCATATTATTTATTGCAAACAACCCTAGAACTAAATCGTACTTTCAACAAACCATATTCCACAGTGTTACATCAATAGACTCTGTAAGGTAAATTTAATCTTTAAACCTAATTACAACATAGCACGCTCACTGAGTTTCTGTTAGCATTTATTGAAGGTGTCATTTCTTTCAGACATGGACCATGGCTACTCTCACGGGGAATTTTCATATAGATTTATTTGTCTTGATTGTGTCCTTGATGGTGGTTGTTATAGTTTCTCTAAGATATAAGTTAACATATTGGAAATCCCGAGGCGTTTACACGCCTCCTCCAAGCCTGATTTTCGGGAATGCCCGAAATCTCATTCTGCAAACGATATTTGTAGGGGAAGAATTTAAAAGTCTCTACTTCACGTTGATAGAAAAAGGTCTAAAATATGGAGGTTATTATTTTCTAACCAAACCTATTTTCGTTCCCGTCGACTTGGATCTGATCAAGCGAATAATGGCCCAGGACTTTGAGCACTTTACAGACCATGTGTTCCATATCAACCCAGAGCTGGAACCCCTAACCGCAGATTTGTCGTCGCTAAAGGGCCAACAGTGGAAAAGCATGCGCCGTAAGCTAACTCCCGCATTTACATCTGCAAAAGCAAAAATGATGTTTCAAAGTATCGCAGATTATGCTGAAGATTTAACTGTTGTTGTAGATGATACACTAAATAAGGGCGGGTCCTTTGATATTAAGGATATTATATCTAGATACGTTACAGATGTTATCGGTTCTTGTGCATTTGGACTTGAATGCAATAGCTTAAGAGATCCCAACTCAGAATTTAAGAAATATTGTTCGAAATATTTTAATGTGTCGCTGTGGGAGTCTACAATTAAATTAATGTATTTTCTTAATCCTGATATCTTAGGTTATTTGAACATTCGCACTTTAAGAAAAGACGTACACGATTTCTTTATGAGGACAGTTACTCAGACTGTTAATTTTAGGGAAAAAAATAATATTATAAGACACGATATAATGCATTCCCTCATTGAAATGAAAAATAATATCGACATTGATAAAGAAACGGCAGCTAATACTGGCCACAGCAATCAAAAATCTATCACAATAAACGAATTAGCAGCACAATGTTTTATATTCTTCATAGCAGGTTTTGAAACTTCATCTTCAACTTCAACGTTCCTGTTGTACGAATTATCTCGAAATCCAACGCTACAAGAAAAACTAAGGGAGGAAGTTAATGCAATTCTAACCAAATACAACAGCAAGTTTACATACGAAGCTACTACAGAAATGGTTTACATGAAGAAATGTATCAATGGTAAGACCAGGCTGTTCTCTTTACACACCTATAAAACCCTATAATTTCTCAGAAACTCTCCGAAAGTATCCTCCAATAACCACCCATACGCGCGAGTGTACAAAACCCTACCGAATTCCAAATACAAATATAACTTTGGAAAAAGGTTCTGCTGTTTTCATCCCAGTCCTGGGCATTCAACACGATCCTCAATACTTTCCATTTCCGGAGAAGTTCGACCCTGAGAGGTTTTCTCAAAAAGGTGAAGCTGAAAGACATCCTTTTGCTTGGACCCCTTTTGGGGAAGGACCTCGCATGTGCATAGGTAGTGGATGAAACATTTAAGTTTTACTTTATTTGAGTGTTATTATTCTCTTTCTAGGTACAAAGCTCGGGGAGCTGCTAATTACGGTTGCTTTAATTGTTTTGTTGAAGAATTATAGGTTTAAGCTTAGTTCAAAGACAAAGTTGCCCTTGGTCATAGATCCAAAAATGCCTTTTGTTCTTAGCGTTGAAGGTGGAATCTGGCTTGATGCTGAAAAAATTGTGTAACAAATTCTAAAAGAGTAAAAAAGAAGTGTTAGCATCCAAACGATTTTTCGGCTAATTCTCTCAAACAAACCAGACTTTATGACTATTTAAATATAGTTGCCGGCCGGCTAGTCAGGAAGACGGCGTGCAGATCTTTAAGTTCTAAAACATGATTAAAAGTCAAAAGAGCGCCCACGATCCTTTATCAATGAACGACAAGTATATCCAGGCATTCAACTAAGAATTCGTAAACTCAAGTAGCACATAATTTCCTAAAAGGATAGCTCAAATTACGCACAGGCTGCAGCAACAAATAATAACACCCAAAAGGCTAATATGGCAGTATAATAATTTCTAATTCGGTAGAATTCGGTACAAGTATCATATGATTAATAGTACAAATTGCGAGTAATCATAGTACCAATTGCAAATAATTATTGGTCAGTCTAAAGTTAATCAGTAGTACAAATATAAAAAACTTACACAACAGTCCTAACAAAGATACAAACATGATCCACAACAGTTTAAAATTAAATACGGTCACAATTAACATAGAGGCCGTGGTTGGGAAATCATTTAATCAGGTACGCAGTTCGTGAAGCGAACTGTACAATAGCAGCCAGCGTCCGAAGTATCATTTCACTTAAAAGAAAGGAAAAGAAAACCTGAACGTAGCTTCTTTTGAGCCCCTTCTGCACGCTATGTGATGATCCAGATAAGCGAAGGTCCACACACATCCGAAGGTTGCAATGAAGGTGATAGCAGCCCGAACCAGGCAACGGCTCGGTCGCGGAGGCAGCGTTTCACGGCCAATGCCCCGGACTGGTTGCCCAGGTGAACTAGGGTCAACGTGAAGCTGAACGACAGGAGAAGCTCATATAAAATCCGCCAACTAGGCGCTCGAAACTGCCCGGCTACAACAATCTGCAATTTCTGAGCCACAAACCAAAACAACCATATTGCGTAAGCCCGTAAAACCGCACGGCAATGTCAAAGGCGCTACAACCAAGTCACCATCACGGCGTTCCAGGGAAAAGAGACGCGTTCAAACAAAAGCCAACATTTGAGTCGCTTGGCGGTGCAGATAAGAGTCATGGAAAGCCGTGAGTGCCCGAAAATACGAAAATCTGCACCACAGATATTAAAAATATAGACGGGGCACACCGATCAGTGAAAATAGTAGAAGAGCCATTTAAACGCAACAGAAGTTTTACTGCAATATTCAATTGCTTGCTGGGCATTCATTTTCAGTAACTAAGACACGTAGTATTTAAATATCTTCATCAAAATATGAAGCATATATTTACAAAGGAAACGCCGAAAAGGTGGTCACTGGGGACAGAAGAATAGATATTTAAATATCCACATCGCAGACCTACATCAGTTTGAAAAATAAGGAGTAGGTCGTTTTGTTTCATTAGTATAAACTTAACTTTGAAGAATATACTGACTAAATAAGCAATTCACCGTTTGGGCATGAATGACGAAATGGACAAGAAATATTAAACAACCTAGTAAGTGCGTGTTACGTGAATCTTCTTTTCACAGATATGCTGTACACGATACTATATGACGTAATTGATTCTGATTTGAAGCGTTCGTCTCCTTCCATTTTTTCGTAGATTATATTAAAATATCCCCTTCACCTGTTATTTGGTTCTGTGTTTTGGATTGGTGTGTACTGTTTATTTATTTTATTGCGTACTCCGCCAACAGCAGTTAAGCCAATTATAGGGGTCACTGTACATTTTATGGGGACTTCCAACCCCACTAACGACTGTCATGATGTTATTATGACACCCGGGACCAACTTTTTTGCATCATATAATGTAGAAGTGGATATGGTTGAAATTAAAACAGGTCTGCATAGATCAAGTAGAGTGCTGGCCCTAGCATGCTACCCTGGGGAAGCCTGATAGTATTTTCTGTAGCTCCAGTGTCTATTCTGTAGGTATGACTTTATAACGGCATGCAATTTACTGGCACTATTTTTTTTAATTTGGTACATCAATACATCAGGTCATGATGTCACACCTTGTTGAATATCAGAGTAACATCGACACAGTCAGCAGCGCAGTGTCGTTTTCCATCGAACTCCTTGTGAATTTTGAAAATTATTACATCTTTTTCTATCACTACATGTTGTCGCCGAAAGACAAACTGGTAAGATAGGAGCAGTAGGACTTTTTTCAATAATTGACAATTATGTTCTAATCAACAACTTTTCAAAGACTTTCGATACTATGGCCGACGGATGGGTGTTTTCCAAGGTTTGTAATTAACGTAATTTGTGTAATTTTACACTGCGGTGGAAAAAGGTTTATTATCATAACAGTTCTAAATAACTGTCACATGATTATTCCTTCTTCAGCAACTTCTTCAATATACGGCCAGTAATAAGATCATAGCGTGGGGTTTTTGTAAGATACAGGTCATATATAATTATGCCAATGACTTCATTTCTACTACGCAATATGAGTCAACAAAAACCTTTCGTAACGTAGCAGGTGGGTTAAAACACGGTACTAAGAAACTTTAAACGACCTATCCCGATAATCGGGCAACCTGTGAGATGGAATATCAGCTTGCTCGCAAAAGATCCGACAAGAATTTTATGTGAGACAAAACTTCTCAACAAAACTGCCGAGCCACAATAGTTCACTATCATCAGCGAGATCAAATTCCACCAAGACGAAATCCACACGCTGGCAGAAACTTGGTCAATATTTGGGATGCTAACTGCTGGCCATAATAGCACAAAAAAAGAGAACGCAGAAACGAAGCGTAGCCATTATCGTAGGAGGGGCGTGCGGGAAATTCAAAATGCGCATCTCTGCTCATAGACCTGCAAAGTTATAGAGGACTTTCCGAATGTAACAACCAAACTAAATTCAAAAATACAAGTTGTCATGTGAAAAAAATAGATATGACGTCATAACACTTCAAAAAATTATAAAAATATTGCTGCAATTTGAACTGCTACACTCCTTTGATATTTTTTCCTGAAAGCAAATATTTAAGGAGCTATCGAATTTATGCGTTACTTAATTTCTACACTATATATAAAATGATGAATTTTTAACATTGGCGTTAAGAACACGTAAATCTTTCCCTCTAGATTGTTAAGAAAAGTTCCTAGCTCCTTAGTTCCTTCTAATAGTTTGTCAAATGCTTGTTTAGCTTTCGTTATGCTTTGTGTTACATCTCCTGCCTTACCTTTATTTTTTGTCATTATATTGCCAGGGTAAGAAAAGTATTTTGCTTTATGTATATGTTCTTTATTTATTCAAGATGTTGGTACCAATACGCGTGGCTTTTTATTTATAAGTAATGGGCTTTATTCGGAACTTCTCTCGAAATTGAAGGTTTTGAAACTACACATTCCGAAAATAAAAAGGAGTGTTCAAAATTATGTGCACAATAGGAACAAATATCTTAAAATTTCGATAAAACTGAAATAATGAAAGGAAACACTTGGTAATGCCCATTATATCAATTTGAAAATACAAATAAACAATGCAGGCGGTGATATTCCAACTCGAGCTCTTACGCTCGTATTGATCCGAGTCATAAGCTTGTATGCGCTTCTCGTTGCGTTATAAAGACACTATAAAATCCTGTCCCGCTTTTAAATGTAAGTAATATCGAAATGGCATCGAAAATAATTGTTGGCAACCATAATTATTATATATCAAATAAAGTATTTGTATTTTAGTACATCATATAAGATGTTTCCCTATTATATACAAAAGAAAACAGGTGAACATTTTTACCGATACTCAGCTGCTATAATCTGAAGCCTAAAATGTTGAAAATAGAATGTCTTGTAGTAGGATACTCTCTTAAGTCTAAAGACTGTTATGTCAGGTAAAATAACAAAATTACACACAAATGTGTACAGCGATATGTCTTGGAGGTAGCAGTAGGAACCCACCTAAAGACGAAAAAGAGCGTACACTTGGTTTTTCCATATATACAACTCCAGAATTCAAAACCTTGTACCTGTCAATGTCAGCCTGCAAAAGCTTTGTAAAGAAAATATTACACCTTGAAAAGAGTAGGACAATTGCAGTATGGATTGCTCAAACCACTGTTTCAGATTCTTCAGTTCAGACGTTCTTTTCTGCCGGAGGCTTTGTTGCTAGTGATCTTTTTTAATATGAGATGTAGCATATAAAACTTCTCTTAGTCAAAATATTCTAATTTTTGCCTTTTTACGGTTGTCGTCAGCTCTGACTCTTCTTCTTACAAATCACCACGTTTGTTACTTTATCGGTCCAGATAATTCTAGCTGGTATTCTGTATACCAACATCTTCTTCGAAAAATCTTATATGTCTCAAGGTGTACTGCGTGGCAGGAAATACGTAACACTTAACCATTTTTACTCCAGGATTAATATCGGTTTATGGCTACAGACCATGTTTCTCTTCTTCTTCGCTTCTTCTTCTTCTTCTTTTTTGTGTAAGTCTACGACCTGTTTATTATGGTTAGTCCGGTCACTGAGATGAAGATATCTAGCTATCTCGCCAACGTTTTGGTGGTCTTCCTGAAAGTCTGTGCCCGCGTGGTAATTCAATCATGCCATATCATTGCAATGCGGTGGTTGTCTACCCTTTGTACGCGTTCTCGCCACTGTCTCCTACTTTCTCGGCCCCATCTTATGTTGCCTTCGATTTTGTATGTTTCTCTAATTTCGGTGTTCCTTACTCTGTCGTACGATGTTTTTCCAGCTATTGTTCTTGACTCTTTCATTTCACTAGTTCTTAAGATGTTGTTTGTTCTTCTGGTGTCGGCTCTTGTTTCAATAGCATAATCATTGGTGGTTGTATGCACGCTTTATATATTTTATATGATACACGAGGTGTCATCAGCGAATTGAAACAATGATCTTGTATCAATGCTATTCTGAAGGTCATTTGCAAATTTCGAAAACAAGAGAGGACCTAATATGGAACCTTGTGGAATAATAGTACCGCCTATTATAAAGAAAGGCCGTGATAATGTATTAACAATAGTATTGTTGCTTATTGATGTAATAGCTATTGTTTGTGCCCCATTATATAAATAAGAATTTATTAACTTTACCGGATTAATTAATTTTTTTCTACGATCGTGTCAAAATGACAACTTTTTGCACAGTTTCTAGTGGCAAATGTCACGTTTATAGCACTCTTAATATTAGCGCTCGAATTACGCGTTTTTAACACGTTGCCATTGGAGACGTGTTTTAATAATTTATTAAAACACGCTTTGCCGTAAGTTTGAATGTCAGCATAACCTAGAATATCTAACATAATGTGACGGAGAAAGTGTCACCAAACTAAGTGTTCTTATTTCTGTTACGATCGTAGAAAAAATAGAGTATGATACACGTGTATAAGAGCCATTAAAGCACTAGCGTCGTGCTTTTAAACTAAATCACACATGCTTTAAATGCGTACTTATACACCAGTATTATAATATACTATTCTGGAACGCTCAATAAAGTCAAAGGCCTTTCATAAATCAAAGTAAATTCCGGCGACCAAAATATTTTTCTCCAGATTATCTAATATGAGATTCAAAGTGTCGCAAATGGCTGTAATCGTTGAACGTCCTGGTAAGTAAATGTAGTGATGGTCTGTAATGGGATGGTGTTTAGCTAAGTAAGTTAAAATTTTAGAACACACCGATAACAGTGACGCACGTCTATAGTTGCTTATCATGTCCTGCTGTTGCTTTTTGTGGACGGGTAAAACTAGCTATTTTAGTCTATCTGGAAAGACGTCAGAACAGAGACATTCATTAATAAGGTCGGTCAAGGGTAAACATGACATCCGATACATTTTTTATAAGTATTTCAGGTACGTCGTTTAATCCTGTTGAATATTTAGAAAATAGATTTGCAATTATGCTTTGCATGTCTGCACTATCTTTTGGAATAAAGAAAAACATTCCATCTGGCAGGATAATAGATTCTATTTTTTTCTAAAACACAAACTGATTAAATAATTTTAGAAATGTCAAAATCATTTCTGAATATGTTTACAATTTCTTGGGTGTCTGGAATTTTTGATTTCTATTACGTATTTGCATATTGTAGTTGTCCTCCGATTTTTAAAGGATTTTATTCAATTGACTCCATACTGTTTTTGTATTGTTTTTTGAGTTTATTGCACGATTCTCATTTAAATAATATATTATGATACAAGTGTATCAGTACGCCTTTAAAGCACGTGCGACGAGTTTAAGAGCACGACGCGCTAGCGGAGTACTTTTAATGTCGGTAGTGCTTTCATGGCTCTTATACAGGTGTATCATACGCTATTTTTTCTACGATCGTAACAGAAATATTAAACCTAGTTGGGTGACACTTTTTCCGTCATATTGTGTTAGATATTCTAGATGATGTTGACATTAAAATTTACGGAAAAGCGTGTTTTAATAAACTATTAAAACACGCCTCCAACGGCAACGTGCGAATAAGACGTATTTTGGGCGCTGCTATTAAGAGTGCTGCAAACGTCGCTTTGACACTAGAAACAGTGCAAAAAATTGTCATTTTGACACGATCCTAGAAAAAATATTTTATATTTATTTACACATTTTCTAAATTTTTGTTTTTCGGTTTTATATTTCATTACAAGGATGTTTATGGCGTCCTTACCTACATCAAGAATAAAGAACTCTAGTATTAGAGACCATTTTTTAATTTCAGGGGTTTTCCATTAGTCTTCAGTACTCCTATTCTAGATTTTTCGAAAGGATAAATTTTAATCAAAATAATAGTTAAAAGTTCTGTAAAATATATCATATTTTTTATTCGCAACATAAACCTCAACCGAATCTACTGATACGAGTTGATTTTTGAAACTGAGCTGATTTACTTTTAATCACGGTGCATAATGATCAGAATAATTGATCTGTGAAATTTCATATGTTAATGCAATATTGGAAAAAATATTATCAATCTGAGAACCAGAAGAACCTCTCGTTCGCCTAATACATGACCAGATAAGTTAAAATATAAAAGAATATGTATTTAATTCGTAACACTATTAACATTCATAGAAACGAACATTTAAATGGCTACAAATCAAAATATCTTTACAATCCTTAAAAGTTCGTTCGATTACATTATTTAGTATTTGTTAAAATGTACCAAATTAGATCTATAAACTCACACAATTACGATTTTAAGAAGCGAAAACCCTCTTACTTTGGGCGCAAATACTGTAATGGTTTACTGCCTACAGCAAATTCTGATTACCTAATTAACTAAATGAATAAGATCAAAATGAGCACAGAATTAAATATTTTATGTATTGCAAGATAATCAGTATTTTACATTAATAAATGCACTTGATGTGAGCAGCAGTAACTAATAATTTAAGGGATAAAAGTTAGCATGAGATAAGGCAGGTTTCAGAAGGGTCACGTTCAGAGTTTCAGATATGATAAATGTTCGGAAGGGCCAATGCAATTTAATTTGTAACTGACGGATTTGAGCTTATTAATGTCAAACTTAATGTGAATAAAATGATACAGAATGATTTGTTAAGTACAGAAAGTATATGAGCGTTATGTTTTAAAAGTGTAAAATTAGCTGAAAGATAAACGAAATAGTGCTAGCAAAGCAAGAATTGCAATAGAGCAAGGAAAAATGTAAGGCAACCGATCGAAAGACAATTAGTGAGACGCTAAAGAAACTCAAAAGTATCAGTGCATTATAAACCAAAGTGATTTAAAAGCAGAGCAAAGTGTAGTGACACTTATTCCAAGCAAAAGACAATTTTAGTAGTTAGGCAAAGACATGACATAAAAAATGTAGTCCATAAGGTCGAACATGTTATCAATCCTAATTTCCTTTATAAAATTGAAAATTTAGTTGCTAAGTTACGGGACAGTCTTTTGTTTATTATTACCAAACAAGCTTGTGAAATTTGTGCTGGGGGCAAGTCTGCTCTCAGTTATGTATAAATTATAAAGTAAAAAGTTTTATGTGTGAGCCCAAAAGTGTGTTTTTATATTCACGAGTCTGCCGAGCACCTTTGAGTGTATATTTCGTCTTGATAAGTGATCCCGGTGAAGAGGGAAAGCAGGCTGCAAGATTCGCCCAGGTGCGGTTAACATCGAGGTCATTTTACGATTAGTTGGAAGTATCGGCCAGGAAGAATTTTTGTCCAACGTGTAAAGCAGTTCCTCCTGAGTGCCTGTGTCCAGAGTTTCAGAGCAGGAGCCACCACGAGAGTTACTATCGACGAAGCCTCCCTAGAAAACGTATCCCGCCTACGAAGTATTCAAGGTAATTTCCCAGGGAAAGCGTTGAAGTAGGTCCATTATTTTTGTATCTCGTCAAGATTTGACTGTGTACGAGGTTTAGAGGAATATTCCAGTTCCCAGATCCATTCCAGGGAAGTTTTACCAAGGAAGCATCCCTTAAAAATGTGATTTGGAGAAGATTTCAGCCGGATGTAGAACAATAGCACATCGAGCGTCCTTTATGTCACTAAAATGAAAAAGGTGAGCCGGAAGCTAAGTAACAGAATTAGTTGCATTTACCTGATGCTTCTTTGCCATTTCGGTGTTTTAAAATTCAATTTTACGCTATTTTCCTACTGACAGGTCATCTTGTTTATTGAACTAAATTTAGAGGTTATCTAAACGTCAGTTGGGAATGGTGCATTTGCCCTAATAAGTGAGAGTAATTGTCATACAACGAGCTATTTCTCATACAAAATTTCCTATTTATTGTATAACTTCTCTGAGATATGATTTTTTTTCATGTTCACCGGAGCTAAGCCCTAATTTATTGCAAATAAGTGAAATATAGAAAGAGCAATAAAGCATTTCGTTTTGTTATAATTATTGCCTTCCTTATAATTTGCCCTGAGTTTGACAGGCAGGTTCTTAATTGAAATTAATATCATTCATAAAGTGTAGTATCCCTTGCCCTAATTATAAATTTTTATTTTTATTAAAAACCCCTATTATAAAGCGAGGGTGCTATTACAATACAGGAACAAAAAGTACTACTTGCTTGAACTTCTTATGGAAGGGAAAATAAAAGGAAGACGGGGTGGGGTGTAGGACGAAGGAAATGCTCCTCGCGCAAGAATATCCGGGCCTGGACCGGATTGGAAACACATTCGCTAATTAAAACAGCGAAAGACAAAAATGAATTTGCCAGAGTTGTTGTAAGCTTCAATAAGAAAAATCGTACCTTAAGAAGGAGACAAGTCTTAAATATCAATTAATTTCTTATAAAAATCGCAGTACCTCCACAGTTTTGCTTCAATCTATAGAAAATTGTACCTAGAGTATAATTGCAAATATTGTAATAATTTATTTTATTTTATTTCAAATGGGGTTCGGTTAAACATAATGTGTGGGGACCTACTTCATTAGGTTCCTCGCATTGAGCTTCAGGTGGAATGCCCTTTGCCTCTGTTACCTTGAAGCGACTGTAACGAACAAGCCGAACAAAATCTTAATAATATGGCGCACCTATATTACTCTACGAGTGGGTCGCGCGCGTCGGTTACACATATGGCAGTTGCAACGACTCTATTGCGTCACTCGAAGGTCAACATAAGCTCGACGTGGCACGCACTAGGAATACACGTTGCTGTTCTACGTTTACATTGCCTGACTTAATACCTGACGACGCATAATTTATTATCACTGAAAGGTCTCTTGCTGAGAGCTGGAAGCTGACAGATGACAAAAAGAAAGCTAAAAGTTGCAAGTACGGTAGGAAATGATTCTCCAAAACGACGATGGGTGCACATGAAGATCCTTGCCGGGAAAGATTTAAAGCGAGTACATCGACAACTTAGTTACCTCTGCTTTCCAGATTCGCACTTTTGTTAAGAACGTTGATTGCATTAGATGCTTCGATACAAAGGAAAGTATATTGGCTACACCCACACTTCAAAAACAAAGGGAAAATCAGGGATCACCTAGGCGAGTCACACACTTGCGAGCGATCAAAACTGTACTACACCAGAACGAGCGGGAAGCGTCGGTATTTGAATTTGAAAAGGAAGCTCGGAATTGCCAATATTTAAAATAACAGATGCAGAGAAGTGCGGATATTTGAAATGCGGGATTTTAAACTGATCCTAACAAAACAAAATTAATGTTATGCACGGATGGCTCGTCTTTATTTTATTCTGAACACGAAAACACCACTACAAATTAAGTGCGGCTTATTAAACTATTAATTTCTGCTCCATCCTATAATAACTTGTGGATATCCGATAAACGCACTCTGGTTCATGCGAAATCAGCAAATTCACAATGAGCTAGGAATGCCAACTATTGAAGAACACATGTGTAAAGTGACCATAAAGTTTTACAAAAATGTGAATAAGTGTGCGAGTGCAGAACATTATTTCTTAGGAGCAACGCGGATTCATGTTAGACTAAAACGACAACTACCTTAGGATGTTTATAAATCTGACGAAGGCAATGACATTAATTAACTGTATTGAGTTAAATATTAATGTGACGGAGGGGTTCCAATAAACCGTGCTCAAAAATAATATGTAGATAATCAATAATTTCCAATTTTATCAACAATACTATGAATGACAAGTAATGTCGATCCAGTGACAAACGTAAATTTATAAAAAAGAGTTCATAGTCAACTGCTGATGAGTTAATACTTTGTTTTTTGCTGCTAAGAGATCTTTAAAGTACCGACACTCAGCAACTGAAATAGTACATATGTCTGGCGCATCCATAACTACAGGGTTGTTGTCGTTTGTTAAATTTTTACCCGGACAATCTGATTAGCAGTCAGTTTTCTTGTTGAATTTTACATTTTTAAGTAGTCACACACAACTAAGATGAGAAACCGAACCGGACTGTATGCACTTTAGTCCAGTAGTTCTAGCGCTTTTACATTCTTACAACATACACTAATTTGATTACGTACAATTCTATAAAGTAAGTCTGCTGGTAATATTTGGATTTCCAAATATAAAGTTGTCTTTTGGGTATTTTGGGGAATTTATTTTGTATTCACTAATCGGTTCTCCATGCATTAGAAAAGAGTAAATACATCTCTTGTTTTCAAGTTGTTCAATCATATTTTAAAATTCATCCCAGAACAGGCACTAGCGTTAGTCCACCCCGTGTATTTGATTTCCCCGGTACCCGCTGTTCTGGTGAGCATTTTTCTATCCGCCACCTGGGAAGGCGTTCGATGTGTAACTAGCAACCCTTCACAGGGATGGTAATAATAAAAGTATTCACCTTAATCTTTTAATATTTTTTTTACAGTAGTATTTGTGGCCTTTTTTGTTTTGCCTCAATTGCGGGATGTATTTTAAACTAAAAAAGTCCATATTCAAAGTTGCTGGAGTGCATCCTTACCAAATATATGGTTTTATACAGTTTTACATTATGGTACTACGTACATTCTCTTTGTTAGCAATACTTTCCTTCCTTGTGGAATAAACAATTTGTATCTAACAATAATTACTACCTGCTTATGATACTAAGTACACCATTATCTAGTCGAGATAAAGACAATGTTATTATTGGCTGCCGCAGCATTATATTAAATAACACGTTGGTTGATAACAAAACAACAACATGTGTTTTTATGATTTTGGGAACTTAAGAATACAGTAATAAACAATTTTCGGAACAGTTAAATTATATATTTAAGAATTTATAATTAGTTTTAGGTTCATCAATTCTTAGACCAAACGAGCAAGTACTTTTTAAACCATCGTCAATATTTACGATACCTTAGTTAGCTATGGCGATCGTCAACAAAAGTTTATACACAGACGCTCTGGTCCTAGTTTTATCATTGTTAATAGCAGCAGCGTCTTTTTTAACCTACAGTTTTACATACTGGAGACGTAAAAAGGTTTTTACTTTCCGTCCTATTATGCCATTTGGAAACGCTGCTGATCTCGTTTTACAAAAGAAGTTTGTAGGCTGCGAATTTAAAGAACTCTACGAAAAGCTCAAGAAAAAAGGTTTGAGGTATGGAGGATACTATTTTCTCACAAAGCCAATCTTTGTTCCCATCGATCTCGATTTGATAAAAAGAATAATGAATCAAGATTTCGCCCATTTTACAGATCATGTCCATTATATCAACGAAAAAACCGAACCTCTAACGGCAGACTTGTCGTCCTTGAAGGGAGAAAAATGGAAACGCCTACGAGCTAAGCTAACTCCCACATTCACGTCAGGAAAGATGAAGATGATGCTCCAAACGGTCATAGATTGTACACAAGAACTAAAAAAACTAGTTGAAGACGCCGCCAAAGATGAGAATGCTCTCGACATAAAAGAGGCTATAAGTAGATTCAGCACTGATGTGATCGGTTCTTGTGCTTTCGGCTTGGATTTGAATACCTTACAAAATCCCCATTCTGAGTTTAGAAAATACGGCCAGAAATTTTTTTATACTTCGGCGTGGCATTCTGTTATTAAATTGATGTTGTTTTTGTATCCAGAGATATTGTCCTATGTGCGCATTCGAACCCTAGGAAAGGACGTGCACGATTTCTTCATGAACGTTGTCACTGAAACCGTACGTTATAGAGAGCAAAATAATGTCGTGCGAAAGGATTTCCTGCATCTCCTCATTCAGCTAAAAAATAATATTGCCATACATGAAAGTGAAGAAGGCGATTTGAGGAATGTAAGCACTGATAACAGTCGATCCAAAACTGCCACTTCCATAACTTTGGAAGAAGCAGCTGCTCAGTGCTTTTTCTTTTTTGTGGCAGGTTTTGAAACCTCCTCGACAGTTGCAACCTTTCTCTTATACGAGTTGGCGCAAAATTTAAATATTCAGGAGAAATTACGAGATGAAATTAATAGCGTTTCAAACAAGTTTAAAGGAAAGCTTACGTATGACGCCATAAATGCGATGCCATACATGGATAAATGCATAAATGGTAGATGCATGAATACTTACGCATTCAATGTCAAGCATAATGTAAACTTCTTTCTGCAGAGACTCTCCGCAAGTATCCACCAATTTCTATACACACAAGAGAATGTACAAAAACTTACAAGGTGCCTAATTCGGCCATAGTTTTGGAAAAAGGATCTGCAGTTTTTATTCCTGTCTTGGGCATCCATCACGATCCTGAATACTACCCCAACCCAGAAAATTTTGATCCGGAAAGGTTCTCTGAAGAAAACAAAGCAACAAGGCATTCATCTACCTGGACTCCTTTTGGTGATGGCCCTCGTACTTGTATTGGTAAGGAAACAGTTTTCTTGTCTTTTACAAATCGCAGGTGTTCATTGGACTATACGGTTTGTTTCAGCGATGAGATTCGGAATTATGCAAACCAAAGTTGGAGTAATAGCTTTATTAAAAGAGAGCAAGTTCAAGCTAAATTCTAAAACTCCAAGTCCACTCATAATGGATCCCAAGATGCCTTTTGTGCTCAGCGCAGAAGGCGGTATTTGGTTGGATGTGGAAAGGGCTGATTGACATCATTATAATTTTTGCATGCTTTATTGTATACCACACATTATTCATCAACAGTACTTACGTAGAAATACGTCTTAGTTATTCTACATATATTTATATCGATGTTTAAAGTATGACGTGGGAGCTGAAGACAAATTTTCTGTAACTACCCACCCGACCTTTTTTATCGCTTTTCCATCACTCTAGTATTTTGCGTAGGCTTGTTAGAATATGGTTCTAGGATAAGGATCGGTAGTTATCTGTGTCCAACCTTTGTTTATTTCCTCCATACAAATCTTGCTTGCAGATCGGGTTGGTTACAGAGTATAATGGGTACTACATGTAGGCAACTCGATCAACCAGAAATTAAATATTGACGGCTGACCACATATTGCAGTACCATAACAATTGTTACCGGTAAATCCCCGTTTATGACATGTAATAAGTTAAAGACCTTGGAAGATACCGGGGTAAATTCGTGTTATTTTAGGTGGGTTGAATGTCAGTGATAAACTTGGAGGTTGCTTTATGGTAAATGGGAATACGCGAAACTGCTCTGAGATTTACAAATCAAAATAAGCAAATTTAAAAAAAAAAACTATTAAGATAACATTTACATCACTAGATCTAACCGGGCCAGTCTTGCAGCTGCGTCAGTAACAAAGGGTTTTAAAACAAGCAGAGCTAGCATATAAACCCTAAAACTTTTCTCACAGAGGCAACTTCCGTATAAACACATACGAAATGTGGCATTAATTTAAGCATTAAAAAACAGTTATTTATGTATTAAGGGTGTTATTAATAGATTCAAGCACGAGGGAATCTTTAAAGCTCGGCACGAAGCGAAGAGCTTCCAATTTTTCGAGGGCTATAATCGTGACTATGCACGTGGTACATACAACGTTTTATTTTATGATTCTCAAAATTGAAAAAAGATCTAATACAGTATTTTGGACACAAGCTATTACGTCATCGTTGTGCTGGCGCGAATTTTTGGTGTGCTATGGGTACTATGCAGATTGTTGATGTTGCTATACTAGATTTTTGGTGCTTGTTGTACTTCTTAGCAACTTTATAGGGCCTCGAGCCATAAAAACCACATTCCGCCTGCTATGGCGAACCAATGAACCAGATTATGTTTACAAAATAAAATAAGACTGGTTCAACTTATTCTAGTGCATTACAACATACTTAAAATTGATGGTAAATAAGACATGCAACAATAAGCCATACATTAGTTAGCAGTACTATCAACAATCGCAAAATAAGAACCGAAGTCACGGACACGGACCACGTATTCATTCAAGTTGACTGAAATTATCTGCTTTCAAAGGGGCTAGCAGCTCAAAAACGGAAGGAAGAAGTACAGATTTGTCGTCAATCCTACACGCGATGTAAGAGAACATCCTATTTAGAGCTTTGTTAGAAGCATGGACAACGACAGTTCATAGAATACGAGCAATCAGCGTGAATCCACACGCGATGTACGGTTTCTTCAGGAATGTGTTGTTATACGGAGATTGCTGCGCTACAAAGCGTCGATGAAAGATAGTGGCTTCTTTAAATCCGATCAAAGATCGATATCAAATTTGAGCGGTACTTCAAGACGAGACGGGATTCGAATTTCGCACTTAGTAGCTTGCGTTGTAGGAATTTCAATATCCGTTTATCATAGTAATTTGCCTAAAATTTGCACGGCAACCTCTGTGTTCGACTGTATCTGGCCAACCATTGATGGAATACGACCGGCGACCACGGGATTTTGCAAACAATCCTAACAAAATATGGAAGTGATAGTTATGAGTTACACGTGTTTAATTGTTTTGGTTTTTCGCTAGTATGCATTTTGAAGAACCCACGTTTAACATTATGCTTGTCAATGCAGTTAGAAGTGGTTTTCTGGAAAAATTAAACAAATTATTTTCAAGGAAAAAATATAACTAATGCACAAACCGATTTCTTTCCTTCTGCCTAAAGCTAGGCAACCCAACTTACGTGTACAGCACCCAAACCTATATTCATTTTCCCGCTGTTGATCATGTAAGTCTGTGATACAGCCTTAGTAACAAAACGTGTAAGTCGGTGATTATATTTGTTTGCTGCTTTTTCTTGACAACGGAACTTAATATTATTATTAAGTTCCTAGGATAATAAAATTAGCAAAGCAAGATGCAGATTTAGACGTTTTGTTTATAAATTGCAAGTGTTTATGTGACAAGTGACACTCACAGGTAACACGACTCACGAAAACTAATCTTGGTGACAGGTGACAAACCAAACGAATTTTTCAAAAATCTAGAAAAATTTCGATAAGCAGCGGGAAAAATATAATAAGATAACTCGGAATGTATCGCCTATTAACATTTTCGGCAGGCAACAAGTCGCGACTTCGTCTTGGCTTGTACTTGCCTACCTCAAATATTAATAGGTCCTTACATTCCTTGTTACTTAAATAGCTATTTGTAGCAGGTAGGCCTATTACTAAACCAACATGACCCCTACTGGACCTACTTCTGTACGGAATATCTAGGCTTACTGTAGCTGTGTAGCTTAAGTCAGATGTAGCATCGTCAAACGACGCATTGAAGATGTCCCTAAAATATTTGAACATGGCTTTATCACGTATTTCTGGGTCCAGAATTGGAAGATTTAACTCAACATCTATAGATTCATATGTGTTTCGTTAAAGCAGCTAGTAGCATCCACTGCATGTAAGACGATGTAAAATTCTGAAGTGGGACTAACTGCAAACAGACCATGTAATGGTCTAATGATGTTGAAGGTAAGATAGATTATAGTAGATACAGAACTTAGAGAAAAGCAAAATTGGAAATTACTGAAAGAGCCTTACGTTCGTTTTGAATCGGCGTCTTCGTTTCACTGCTAGAAATGTTTGTACTTGAATTCTTTTTTCTGTATGTTATTTAACTTCTAACGCCCAACGGGGGAGTCTGTAACTTCTAGAAGGCGGTTCCCCAGGTGTGGGATAAAGGAATATCTCCCAGATACTGGTAGTAATAGATGGTAGGAAGGAAATGTGATATCTACCTCTGCGGACAAATAGGTTGCAGTCTCATCAATATGATCAGAGATGCCGTTGTATTCCTACCAGATATAGCCATGAGCAACACATTCGATTTATTCTGAAAATGGATAAGTTTCTGCAACGCAGGAAAGCACGTAAATCGACTGCAGTATAGTTGCCAGGAGAGACACTACAAAATTACTAAAACTACTGGTGACCGGACTGATCATCGACATAGTATCCATTGTGGGTGGAGTAGCAGAGATGTGCTACATGTTACACAGGTGTAAGTATCTACGTATCGTTCAGAAATTGAGCCACTGGAGTAAAGCGACAAGTGAGGAAGGATCTTCACATTGGCACCTGGAATATACAACATCTTAAAGCTCAAAGTGCAAAATCTGCGATAATAGGGAATGAGATGGGGACTATTTAACAAAAATCCCAGGCAGAACTGAGCATGCCCTTTTTGATGAAGCCCGCCATAGACAAGAATGAAGAAACTCATCACTATGCCCTCTCAAGGGGTCACCGGCTGATGGAGAGAGAGAGAGAGAGAGAGAGAGAGAGAGGGAGATGATTATGAAGTTTGGTAAAAAAAATTATGATATATGCTTGACTCGGTCAATGCTACGTTTTGGAGATTTTCCACGGTTTGTTTGGCCTTGTATTATTAGCTTTTCAAAATTTCGGTTCTATCTTCTTATAGTACAGTCAAAATAAATTTTGACCTGGGAAAAATTGGAACACAAATGATTTTTTTTAATTATACTGTGAAAAGTGTGTATTTTAACATACTTAAAATTCCCATTAATCCTGGTCCGGGAAATCAGTCAAAATCCAAGATGGCGGCTGAATTTGCCTTTTTCTCTATTTTCCTCCATTTATTGCCGTAAAAAAGATAGTGCGCACTCAAAATAGGTACTTATTATGTACTAAAGCATGCAATTCACATCAACTCAAAATCCCCATTAATCCCGGCCCAGGAAATCAGTCAAAATGGTAGATGGAAGCTGAATTTGCTATGTTTCTCATTAATATACAGGCACTTCTTATATAAATAAAATGATTACATGTATTGTGTATTACACATCACATGAACTTTTATTACACATCAGACTTACAAGAACAAGAAAACGTAATTTCAATGTACGAGGGCTGATCCCTATGCTCCGTCCCCGACCAACTTCCGGTTACAAAATTAAAATTTATATCACCTTATTTTTCTACGTAATCTCTTTTAAGCCTAATGCATTTATCCCACCGATGGTGGAGAACCATGATGCTTCCACTCCAATTATAAATCTTTAATGTCTTCACATAAAAAAATGTGTTTTCTGGCTTTGAGATTGCTCAGTTAGCTAAAAATAGCACACTCTAAAAAAATCTCATTGAAATTTTATTTAATTTACAAAAACGGACAATTTTCGGATTTTGACAATTTCGACAAACTCCATTTTCTCAACAAGTAAAAATCACTCGGTATATATGATAGAGGCTAAATAGGTTTTTAGAGAAGCACAAATTATTGACGTAAAAAGTTTTTTTGAAAAATCAAAAATAAATTTTTTCCCATATTATGCCGATTTTTTGGCGGACACTGTATAACGATACGTATGAAAGTAATTCAAAAGTATGATGTAAATGACATGCTTCAGTACATAATAAGTACATATTTTAAGTGCACATTATCTTTTTTACGGCAATAAATGCAGCAAAATAGAGAAAAAAGGCAAAAATCGCAAAATTCAGCCGCCATCTTGGATTTTGACTGATTTCCCGGGCCGGGATTAATGGGGATTTTGAGTATGTTAAAATACACACTTTTCAGAGTATAATGCAAAAAGAATCATTTGTGTTGCAATTTTTCCCAGGTCCATGGTATTTTTACACTATTTTGACTGTACATTATAGCTGATACATGCAGGTACAGCACAAGCAAACATAATATGATCCTCACGCATTGTCAAGCCCAGATTTCAACGATTATTTTCAAGTATACTGCTTTAACGGTTCGATAAAAGAGACTAAGGATTTACATTTTATTTATTTATTAAAGAAGAAAACAACAGGTATGAAACCTAATTACAGTTTTCTGTTCAAATTCAAATTGGCTGATATCAAGTCGAATTAAAGTCAGATTAAAAAGCCAAATTACAGTTCCAATTAAATCAAAATCAAAAACGTGAGAGGATCATAACTTGCAAATTTTTACTAATTCAGATTTGAAAACCGTGGCAGTGACATCAAAAATGTCGAAATTCAGAATAGAAAAATATTCGTTGCATAGCGAACATGCGCTTACAAGTGGAGAATTCTGTCTGCAGGACGTGCAGCACAATTTCACTTCCAATAATTCCCCTTGCCGAATTTTACGTGAGGGAATATGTAGTACAATTCTCGATAGCAAAGGTGGTGGTCCAGTAAGGTATTAAATACTTTATAAAAAAAAATATATGATGTACCGTCCTTCTATATTAAAGTTTAGGTAAGTTAACTTCCTGTCTACTAAGCTGGAAAGATGCAAATTTGGGGTTGACACCGTGACGCTTAAAGTACATAAATTTAATAAACCTATTTTGCACTCTCTCTATTTTTTTAATATTATTAGCAAGATGTGCTGACCAGATGACCGCAGCATACTCCAGTCGCGAGCGTATGAAAGTATTGTATAAAATGTGCGGACTCTGAGCATTCTTAAAGCTAGTAGAATTTCTTACAATAAATCCTAGCATTTTTAAGCTCTTGTTGCAGATACTCTCGATGTGAAGATCAAATTTCAGGGACGAAACGGAGTGTACGCCAAGGTCTCGAGTCTCGTCCTCCTTTCTAACAAAATATTGTTCATTTTATAAATTTCTAAATTATAATTTTGCTTCAAATTATATGATATAACAAAACATTTACTGATATTGAAGAAAAGCCTACTTTTCACACTCAATGCATAAATACTGTCGATATCTCGTTGCAATAGCTGTATGTCGCCGACCTTCACTATCGGACGATAAATTTTTAAAACATCTGCGTATAACAAGCATGATGTATTACTCGATAAACAATTCGGTAAGTCATTGATTAATAGTATAAAAGTTAGAGGTCCAAGATTCGACCCCTGTGGTATACCCGATGTAGCACAATACGGAGAAGAGGTCGCATTTAAATATTGTACATACTGATACCGTTGCTCTAAGTATGACCGAAAAAAATTAATTCAATCCATACTAAATCCAAATGTACTTAACTTGTGCACCAAGACATCATGATCTACTTTATCAAATGCCTTGGAGAAATCGGTGTAGACCACATCAACGCGCCCGTCCTGCTCAAGGACGTTTTTCACATCGTCCCAAATTGGGTTAAATTAATAGCGACATTCCATTTAGTAGGAAAATATTATGCTTTAGAGACTTATTAAAAATAATAAGAAGAGGGCACATAAAAAAGTTTCTATAAGCTTTGAAGAAATAGGGAGGCAAATTATCAGGTCCAGAGGACTTTTTTGGTTTGAGCTTCTTAAACGCTTTAGCTATATCTTCACAGCTAATTTCACCTATATTTAGGATAGATGGTGTTATTATTTCTCTACAGATCTCTCGTTGGATTGGATTGACAGTGTTATACGTACTACAAAAAAATGTGTTGAAGCCCTCAACAATATCAGTATTACTAGATAGCGCCTTTCTGTCCTCTGTAAATTCCGCATTAGTACCATTAAGAACCCTCTTGCTCTTCACATACGACCAAATCAATGTACCCATCGTATGCTTTAGTAGATTGCTTTTTTAATTCTGCTCGCAATCGCTTATATTCAGAGAAGTGAAATTGCGATTTATTTTTATTTTTGTAGTGATGGTTTTTCAATTTTAATAAATTAATTAATTCACGATTAAACCATGGCGGGAAGGACGAATTTTTTGGTCGCGTTTTGGAACAGCTTGTTTTACACAATCATCTAATATTTTATAAAACATATCAACGGCCTCATCAGGAGTTTCACATAAATTTAGTCCATTCCAGTCATATTGTTCCAACAATCGATACAGCAGTAAAACATTAGCCTTAGAGAAGTTATATCTGGGTGTAGTATCCTGCCTTACGTACAAAGATTTATTATTTAAGTGTAGAGTTGGAGCAAGGGCTGGCTGATGCGAATCAATTTCCACAAGGGGGTGGGGAGTTTCCTCAACTGCCAAATCAACAGAACTGAGGATTAGATCTAACGTTTTGTTATTTATATTTGATACAGATTTTAAATTCATTAAACTTATGAAATCATACAATCTGAGCGAAATTTGACTACCCTTGGATAGATTATGTTGTAGTATATACTGAACTTTGTTTTTAAGCATGCCTGCTATAGAAAACTCCACCGCAAGGCTCTGCACCCCTTGAATTTGAAATACAGATGTTACAGCTACATATTTATTTCGCAGTGCAACCAAGACTCCGCCACCCTTCATTTTAGCAGAAACAGTTTTTATCCCTGTCACACCTGAAAACTGAGTATCTGCCATCAAAGAGTTCACTACTGTTTGCAGTATCATCTAGTCCTGTTTCTGTAAGCAATATTGCATCATATTCCTCCAAAACTAAGTTTCTATAAACGTAATTTAACTTTGTTTTTAATCCTCTCACATTTTGATAGTAGAACCTAAATCTACTATGCATTAAGTCTTAAACTAACTAATTTGAGAAAGCTTATAAGGCTTTATCAATAAGAAATTAAAAAAATACGTTGCCAATAACAACGTTGTTCCTAGTTAATTCCTAAACATATTACTTAGTTGCAGAAAAAACGAGTGTAATACAAATAAAAATAAATACCACACACCTAGCCACATAGCTTGTCTAGCTCTTGTGACGAATTTAAAACATGCTCTTATCAAAATTTTCCACGATATTTATACCCGGTGTTAGGAATCCTAACTGTAACATGATAAACTCTAGACCAAGGGTGGCGAACCAATGGCACGCGTGCCATTGATGGCAAGCGGCAAAATAATTTGGGCACGGCCTTAATTAAGGAATTTAGGTACCTCATCGAAACAATTTATTTTTTCGTCTACATTTGAGGTCATATAGTCTGTTCAGTAAACATAAAAACACAAAGTGGCCTTTGATATCCAAAATCTTTATTACATTTTATGAAACTTCAGGTTAAAATTTCTAGAAAAATATCTACTTTGACACTGACAATGAGAAATATTAAATGTCATTTTTAAATTCAAATCTGCCAGTATGCAGGCGTGCAAACCTTATAAAAATTATATGCACATGCCAACTTCAAAAAAATTTAAATGTTTTTGTGTTTACTGAATGCCCTATAGTAACAAAGTTCATTGTGAACAAGGCTACCTGTGCCGGAACGGCAACAGACTGCGAAACAGAGATAGGTAGCTTTCGTGCGAATTTCTGACCGAACGGATGGGAGTGAACTACGGAGTGAGCTAGCGCGGGCGACGCGGAGGGACGGCGAGAGGGGCGCTGTTACGCTTAGTTTGTAGTTCGCATGCAGTATTTGAAATAACTAGTTGTATTTTACTTTAAGCATTTATTTTGTAAGTTCTCCCCTGGATCGTTAGGCAGGCATATTCGCATTTATTTTTAAATATTGAATAAATTTTCCCTTGCGTAGTTAGGCAACCCTATTTTCATCTTGTGATAACATTTTTCAGCAAATTACAGCTATGTTGCTATCAATTTAGACCACTCTGCATTCCAATAGTTTTTCTGGTGGTCCTTTTCCAATTTTTGGGAGATTTTGATAACCTGAGTTGAATTGCGTGTGGTAGTATCTCTCCACAATTTCCATCCCAGCCTTCGCTTGAATAAGTTGGTTGCCCCTCGGCTTCGTGCTTCACCAGCTTAATTATAGCTTGGTTCATTTGTGAGGGAGAATTTGGAATAGGGATGGGCGCGTGACGTGAAAACAGTCGTGTCACGTCGTGTCACGGCGTGTCACGTCGTGAACGTGACTAATATTTGAAAATCGTGACGTGAACGTGAGTGACCGTGAGTGAAAATTTCCAAGGCGTGATTCACGTTTCACGTTAATTTCACGTTAAATATTTAGTAACAAATAAAAAACTGCATGGTACAGCAACTTTTAAATTCATTAAATCACAAATTGTGCCAAACAAGTTACATTATGTGGTTTTATTTTTGGACCCTAATTATAAATCTTTAAAGTTCATACCTTCACATAAAAGAGAAGATTATAATGCAAATAAAACTATATAGATGATAATGATGAAATACATAGCAAACGAATCAAAACTGGTAGGTACATCAGCATCAGATTATTATCTTTCTACACTTAGAGATAGCTCTGACGATGACACATTTAATTAGGATGATGTCGAAACAGAACTAAATTAGTATGTTAAATTAAAATTCGGAAATGTAGATGTCATTTTAGGATTTTGGAAAAACAGTGTAAATACGCCACTGTTAAAAAAACTTGAGAAATTTTAAACATACCGGCAAGTTCCGCTACAAGCGAAAGAGTATTTTCTACAGCTGGGCGAATTTTAGAAGAGCGCAGAATTCGACTTAACGCTGAAAATGTTGATTACATATTATTTTTAAATCAACATTTTAATGTTTAGGTGTGTAGATGAATTTATTATTCTAATAAAAGTAATGGTTTGTTTTTAATACTCGGCTAACGCTGAAAATGTTAATTACGTTTTATTATTAAACCAAAAATGTATTGTGTAGATGTGTAGACGAACTTATTTTTAGAAAAGTACCTAATGTTTTGTTTTGTATACTCGACTTAACACTGAAAATGTTGATTAAGTTTTATTTTTAAATCAATTTATTGTGTACTTGAGTAGATGAACTTATTATTCTAATAAAAGTAATATTTTTTATGCATACTCGCCTTAACGCTGAAAATGTTGATCCTTGTACGTAAAAGTACTTTCAAACCTACGAATTAAAAGTGTTGCCTAGCAACATATACCTTCTGTACTCATACCAATAAAAGAAACGTCAATTCCAATGACAGGTTTTAGTATTAAAAGTAATGTCTTTGAAGACAGCTGCAAGAAATATATTTGCGAGAAATCAGTATTTATCCCTTGTCGAAGTTATTGTAGTAAATTTTCATTTTTTTCTTTTTATGTCAACTATTCTGATTGCAACATATCACGTAAATTATGTCAGGTGCAAAACGTATTTTTAGCTCTCTTTAGGGTTTTTTCATTGGTTTTAAATTTGAACATTCTGTTCTATCTGAATTTAAATTTTGAAATAAAAATTGCGTGTCACGTCGTGAGTGGCGTGTCACGCCGTGAACGTGAGTGAACGTGAGCGTGAACGTGCGTGAACGTGACTGTTTAAAGCCAGCGTGAAACGTGCGTGACGTGAGCGAAAAATTACTCACGCGCCCATCTCTAATTTGGAAGCAACGAAAGCCCGCTGAACGTTAGGATAATTGTTTATGGTTGCAATCCTTACGTTCACTACGCTCTTGCGGAATTTTGGGGCCCACTTTCGTTGTTTGCACAACACTCCAAGCTGTCCGCTACCTCCAGGTTAGTCTTCTTCAGCTCCCGCCTTTTAGCTCGATTATGTACCTAGGAATATGTCTTTTTAGTCTATTTCTACCTGGCATTATTTGATGGCACATCATGGCCTCATTAACCATTTCTTTAAAAAAAATGGCACGTAGATCAATAAAGGTTCGCCACCCCTGCTCTAGACTATATTGAGAATGGACGTTAGTAATTAATATTATTTAATCTTAGCTTAATGTCTAACTCAAATATAATTATGTATAAGGACGAAGTTAGCATCATACACTCCTGGGAAAAACGTGCCGAACAGTGTCACAGGTTCTTCCAGAAAAACGGCCGGACATGAATCGTAAATATTATTGCGTTTACGTGCCTCTTTGCGTGAGACCGCTAAAATTTGCAGGTTTCCATAATCTAAATATGTTACGGTATTAAAACAACTTTACGACACCCACCCAAGGTGAGCATCGCACCACGGAATCAGTCCTGGAAAACTGGCACACTTGCCTTGAGATTTGCTAGAAACAGGCTAAAGGCCACGGCTGGAAGGTTCAGGGAGTCGGGCGTGAGTCACACGATACGTTCTGAGCAAGCGTGTTGAGGCATATATATAGGGTACGTCAAAATTATGAGGGCGCCACCAAGCCTGTCTTAACTCGAGTAACCGGGCCTGGGCGGTTAAACGGAAGCGAAGTATTCGAGATACTCCGTCGATAAGAATTCTCATGACCTGCAAGCTCAAATAACAATTTCGTGATCGCAAATACTGGAATGGTAATATTGGGACTCTTTGGCCGAGACTGCGCAACCACTGGACCTACCTGCACGCTCTGATCTCTCACGTCTCGCCGTACACCAATCTTTACACTGTAAAAGGCGCTATCTGAAACAAAGCATGCACAGGTCGAATAGGAATAATACGTCCCTTAATTAAATATGCGTCTATTGGTCGCTAATTACATCTGGGCAGCAAATCGTGCCGCCAAGCTTATGTTACTGCTTACGTTAAGCACCAGCTGATGGACGCGCTATGCTAGTAAACAACACACTATGGGTGGCCGGTCGCAGTGGGCTCGACACTTTACATATTAGAGTACAGTTTAGAAATACGCACTCCGGAAAAGGGCGCGTTAGTGCGCGATAACAGACGCCGACCTGCAAAGGCAGCGGGGCAGCGGGACTGCAATATTTGACCAGGAAGAGGGGCTAACATAGCCTCACTAAAGCATGCGAATTTGGAATAGTTGTCAGCCCTGCTACGTCGCCCACGCAGTCGTTGGCTGCGGTTAACACCTGGGAAGCAAAGCGCAAAGCCCTCGCAAACATAAGCAAAGAGCTCGAACAGCTTAGGGCGCGCCAGGCTCAGCACGGCGAGGCGTTGATTCCATTTAGGTATTTAATCGGTACAATATAGCGAAGCTCGCGCACATGAAATTACTAAATTAAAAGTTCGCACAAACGTAACACGAAAACATAGGCGCAGAGTTCTTTAGCTATTTTAGGCGATGAGACGCGAAACTCGCGCACATGAACTTACTAGTAGGCTACCAAAGTAGCGTCGTGAAGCATGGTGGCCTCAAACCGGCATTAAAAGCCGCGAGAAGCAAGCAAGGGGGCATGCATCCGCCCACACAAAGTTGAGCGCAAAAGCACCAACGCTCGCACAAGTGACAGTTACTATGTTTAAATGGTTGCAATTACAAATACCTTAGTCCGCAGACGGTCCATGAGAGTGGCGTGCAGTCAGTTGGTAGAAGGCGGCAGTCTGTGGCAGCTCAATCGCCAAAACACGGCATTAGGGGTAAACGGGCTGGAATCCGCCAAGATGGCGGCGTTAGGATACTCTCCTGGGAGCACACTTACGGCGGCAAAAAGGCCTACTTCGTCCTGCCTAGAAAGATCCTCGAGAACAACGAGTTGCAAAGGGGAAGCCCCCTTTCTCACAAACGCAGAACTGGCCCCAAGAAGCCCTTCACACACCTACGCCTTGGCGTAAAAACGTGCCACTCGCACAATCACACGCGACCTCCTAAAGGATGGCATATTCGACAACATTCGCTGAAACAGCACGAGACGGGAAAAACAGGCTGGCTCCTCAAGCAAGCAGTGTTCTGGCCCCTGCAGTGGCGTGAGCCAAACGGCATTGCCACGTGACTCTCGGCAGCCAATGGCGATGCGCTCCATAAAACAAATTAATTCCGGTAACAAAGACAGCCAATGGCGAGGCGCCTCAACGGCCTGATTTCTAGAAGGTTCGGAATTCTTGCGAGCGATAACACCCGGCTGCCAAAGTACCAGCAAAGGGGTGCTCCAACTGACGAGAAATACTGCGTTTGGGGCCAAATATGTGCAAAATCATTATTATGGAATTAGGCGATGGAGCCAAATAAGTAACTAAAAGGGTTTAGCATACGGGCACGCTGCCCTAAAGCGTAGGTGGCTAATTAAAATACCAAAATGACCTGACAAATAGCTTTTACAAGTTTACCTGTAAAAGCGGTAATTTTGGTGAAGGCAGATCTTAACTGACCTCGGTAGCTGATAGATCGCTTCCGAATAATTTGTAAATAAACATATTTTAAGCTACTGGAGTCTTTAATTTCTCAAGTAGAACTTTAATAAGTGTGACCGCGTAATCAGGATCGCGCTGAAAACCCCAACGTTAGACGTATCGCAACACCCGGAACAATCGTTAATTTCTTTCATAATTTGATCTAAAACCATCGACCTTTTCTTAAATTCCCATTAGACTACGGCCAATTTGAAAAAACAAAGGAAACAATTAGGTTTAAATACGGAAGTAAAGCCTTTATTGGTTTAATAAATATAGAAAGCGCGTATGGTGCTTCATTTTACTGAGTTGTGTGTTAGCCTACTTAATTAAAGAATTTTTAGTTACGTTACGTTGTAAGAACCGCTATGGTTCACGGGTCATGAGAACCTGTCTATGTAATTGAAAAAAATATAGCGAATTAATGTGCAAAGTGCTACCTAAGCGTTTACACAACTTAGAGGGTTATAGATTACCAGGGAATACCATAAGACACCAGCGTGTCAATTTTCGACATCACAAATCTGTCTCGTTACACTTAACTGGCGCATAATTTCGAGATATTGTAGGTTATCTGTTACCTGTTCCTAATTTCTTGCTTCTGTCAATTATTTTAGTTTAATATTTTTTGTTTATTCACGGTCATCGTCCTATATTCTTTGCAGCAGTGCTAGTAATATTTCAACCTTTATGGCCAAAAGCATAACATTATCTGCAAACCTTCAATTATCTTGACGCTTTTGGGCTATATGAACGTCGTCGCAAGAGCACAAGTTAGTGCCAACGAGTTAGTCGGCACAGAGAGCTAGCCAAGGATGTGTCCCGGCAGGGTGCGATGTAAGTGTTCCAGTTCCGCGTAATGTAGTGGCCATATTAGTAATCTTACAGGTCAATTTTGAAATTTTTCGACGTCATTGGATCTGACCATTTTCAACGACAACCTACAAATCTCAAACACCGTTCACGTCTCGTTGTTGTACAGTAGAATTTCATTGCGACTGTAGTCGGATATTTGAAGAACTCCTGTCGTCCCGCCGTCACCAGCCTGTAGAACGACGCTATGACCCGACGTAGCCCTGATGTCATCTCGTTATATCGCTCATAGTTCAACGCCAATTTGCCAATCTTGGAACTAAAGCTGTCTACTATTAGTAGCGGGCCGCCGACATTATCACCGCTGTTCTTTCCTGTTTTTCGTTTATCGCAGCCAGCTAAAATGTTGCATTTCGAGCTAAGCTGAAGATATTCCGTTAGTATGCAATACATGCCGCGAACTACCTCCATTATGGATACGTTATATTAAGTTAAGCGATGCATTTTGTGAAATATTTAAGAATTGGCCGCTTTCGGCCGACCTAAGTTTTGAGTGCATGCCCGTTGAGAATGCAGTAACGCCTTAAGCTAACAGGTTATAAATATTGTTTTCCCTGTGGAATTATATCACAAGCTAACATCTGCTAGGCGTTTTTCTTATAGCGCGACATAACGTCATACGCAGATACATTTCTTGGGCTTATTTGTTGCAGTATCAGATTTCTGCTGACCAAAGAAAATCAATTTTATTTTTTTGTTAATATAGTTGATTGTGGTTCTGGTTTTCAGCTGGAGCCCTCTAAATGTATTTCATGTGTTACCTTAATATAGTGCTGCTGCACTAATTATATACTATTGGGAACGAGAGTTGTCTTCCAGACTACAACCCCCCCCCCCCCCCCCCCATTCACTGAACTGGTTGAATCACCTTTTTGTGCTGTGCGGGAGTCGTAAATGGGATTTATTCTTAACAATCTTCGCAATCTTGATTTATACTGTTAATGCTATACGCCCCTTATATACTGTGCCTTCAAAAATATTTGATATAAACGTGACTAAGTGACTAGGGAGTTTTAGCATTATAATTATATTGAAATCAAGTAAGGATTGGTACTCGTGGTAACTAATTCTCTTTGGCGATAACTAAACTGTCATTTTCGCCGGTTTGCAGTCGTTGTTTATTTTATCTTCAAACCTGTACTCTAGTATTACTAATCACTTTTTTTCAAAACTAAAACAAATTGGTTGTAAAGTGGGAAAAGGTAAGAGTTCAGTTGATGTATATGTATCAAAGGTGACGTAATTTTTTTTATTTTTTAGGTTAACAATGCCATTCACACCAGAACAGTTATTTTAATGACCCATTTTCGGAGTGCTACTCAGAATCCAGGTGGAAATTGGTTATACTTTCTACAATCATGCATTGCTCAATTTGTTCAACAATACCCAGATGTAATTGTCAATTATGACTAATTTAAACAACACAGGTGTCAACTAGTTCACCGCTTTGAAACTAAAAACTGTATTTGTAGTGGAAAATGTTCGGGTCGGCCAACTGTTTTAACGGAAGATGTAATGGCAGGTATTCTAGAACGGCTAGACAAGAGTCCAAAGAAATCTGTAGCCAAGTTATTCGAACAAACTGGTCTTTCTGTTGAGACATGCCATAAAGCGGCGAACATTTTCAGAATTTATTGTAATAATTATTCACTTGCAGCTGTGTAAGTGACATTTCTGTACTGTACTGTATTTCAATAAATTAAATGTTGAATTTCCCTTATGTAAAAGGATTAGTAAAAGTTATTTAAACAAACAAATAGCAGGTGTCTATATTTTTTAATATTTCACAAACTTACAACGGGAACTTAAAACAGTTAAGGGGTTCGGGATTTTAATGAAACAGAATACCAACTGTGTGAGTTTGGTTGCCTATATGTTACATTCACGTAGGTATCAACCATGTTTGAAGGCACGGTATTAAACAGCTCTGGGGAGATAATCAAACTCCGTCTTGGGATTTGGTGTTGCTTTGTACGTCTTTACTCTTGTTATGTTATTTGCTAGAGTTATTTCAATAACATTGTAAATAGTAAGAATTTAATTAAAATATGTGCTGAAAATGTGAATTATTATTTTTACGTTTTTTGTTCTTCTTCTCTTTTCTCTTAGCTTAGGTTGAAAATCCATTGTTATGAAGCACATCCACTATGTTATTTAAAGATATAATTTGCAGTAGCTATTAATTCCAAGGCCACAGCTATACAAAAGTGCAGTAAAATTAAGCAGCGCCATACAAAAATTTACATGTGAATAGTGTTTATCAAAGTAAACCGTACTGACATTGTGGTACTATTGCACTAACTAGATAAAATTAACAATGACCTACAGAAACTCGAGTTCTACTTACTAATTATACCAATTTTTAACTGATAATACTATTGAAATATTAACGAACGCCATTTCAATGATATAGACTCTATCAAAATGAATACACACACATATCGCGTTTAGCCTACGAACGTATTGTTATTTCTACCGATGACATATTTTAAAAATTAAGCAACTGGTCACTTTTTAACGAAACCGTAAGGAGAATAGTACCTAAAGCAGAAAAGCTATGGGAATAATTTTTGCTAACACTTATGTAGGGGTATTCTCCTTTCTAACAGCGACCGTAGCTGGTGTTATTGGTTACTACATGTGGTGTTTCAAATACTGGGAAAGGAGAAATATTCCATATGTTTCGCCCAAGTTTCCCTTTGGAACGATGACTAACCCACTTTTTGAGCTCGAATCTATAGGCGATCGCATCAGACGGCAGTACCTGAATTTTCGAAAAACAGGGCATAAGCATGTTGGTTTATTTAACTTCTTCACACCACTTTATATGCCACTTGATCACAAATATATAAAGAGGATTCTCACTAAAGACTTTAATCATTTCGTGGATCGAGGAATCTGTTGTAGAGAGTACGACGAACCCAGCAGTGTAAATTTGTTTTTTATTGAAGGGGAAAAGTGGAAAATTCTTCGACCTAAGTTTGAAAATGTTTTTAGTCCAAGCAATTCGGAGGCTGTTTTCCCAACGCTGTTGAAAAGTGGTAATCAGTTAAAGAAAGCTGTCGATGATGTCGCCTGTAATCAGGGAGCAATGGATGTTCGAGCTGTCCTTGATCATCACATAATCAACGTTATATTTACATGCATTTTTGGAGTGGAATGCAATAGCTTTGATAAACCAAATTCTGATATCGTCAGGAATATAAACAGAATATTCACTTGCACAAAAATAGAGCAACTTAGAAACTTTTTGTTCGCTATCAATCCAAACATGGCAAGATTATTAGGATTTAGATTTGTACAAAAGGAATCTGCAGAGTTTTTTGCAACGCTTATTGCAGCTACAGTAAAGCACAGAACACAAGCAAATCTCGCTTCTAACGATTTTCTGCAGATATTGATAGACACCCAGATGAACACCAATGAAAGAGAATGTTTAAAGCAACACAAAGAAGGGAATTTAACCATGGATGAATTAGTAGCGCAGCTGCTGCTTTTTTTCGTTGCTGGCTATGAAACCCTGACAACGACTGTAACGTTTTGTCTGTTCGAACTCGCTTTAAATCAAGAAATTCAGCAAAAGCTAAGAAAAGAAATAAAAAGTTTTTTTATGAAGTCTGATAGTGCACTTACCTATGAAGCTATTATAAAGATGAGCTACATGGATACAATTTTGAAGGGTAATTTTTTAAGGTTTATAGAATTAGAAATAAGGCATTGGCATTTACAGAAACAATGAGAAAATACCCTGCAGTGCCTGTATTAAACAGAAGGTGCACCCGTGAATATAAAATTCCAGAAACTAATATAATCATTGAAAAAGGAACAGATCTCGTTATTCCGATAATAGGGCTACATCATGATGAGGTTTTGCATCCCGATCCCCAAAAGTTTGATCCAGAAAGGTTTAACAGAGAAAGTAATTCCAACCCAAATTCCTCGACATACTTTCCTTTCGGACAGGGCCCTCGGATATGCTTAGGTAATGTATTAGGTAAAACTTGTGGTGTTATCTTGACTATAAGAGGTTTTAGTACTGCTCTACTAACCTAATTTTCTAGGTGCTCACTTTGCAGTTATCCAGATGAAACTAGCACTGGTGATATTATTGGAAAATTATTCATTTTCTCTGAGCAGCAGAACTCAACTGCCTTTGAAAATGAGTCCTTTCAGCATTGTTTTGACTTCAACAGAAACTATCTGGTTAGACGTTAAGAAGTTGAAGTGATTCAAGTTGGCTCAAAAAAATAAATATAAAATGCTGTTCAGGGAATAATTCAGTAGGAGTTTTTACTATAAACTGTTGAGTTGTGATTGACTATTATTAACTTGATACAATATTTTTAATGAAGAATGTCATAGACACTAATTTGTATTAAAATAAGGAACATATAGATCTACAAGGGGATTACGCTAAATCACATATCACGTATTAATATAAACAAAATTCTTTTTTCTTTAAATTAGACAGTACCAATGCTAATTCGTTTTCTGCTGCTTCAAAATGGAAGGGTGGAGGAAGGCAACGAGCATCTGGCGTGGTGCAGGGACAGTAATCAATGCTGTAAGTTACCAACAAGGTAGCAAGCAATCATCCAAGTAGGTAATAGTGTGTTGAACAGGAAGCGCACTCTATGTATTAATACCAGTTTCCCAAATGAAAGAAGGTTTTGAATCAATATTAGACACTTTGGGTAAGCCCGGTTGCCCGGTTCATATGATCCTGCGAGTCGGATCTAATTTCCTCCAGCTTTAAAGAAAAACTAAAATTAATATACTTTTAAAATCTTGGCAACAGTTGTTGGGAAAATTCGCCAAGGCTGCAAGAATTAATTTTCCTGGTGGAAACCGCTGTGGAAAGTCATTGTCGAAAGTCGCAAATTTCGCCTAGTCGTGCAGCCACACAACGCAATCCAAGTATGTTTCATGTTATTACTACTAATTTCATATTTTTGAATCTGTTATATCTTATTCGTGTTAGTACGATGTCGCAAAAACAAGAAGAGTTAAAAATGATTTTAAGAAAAGGTAAGAAGGGCAAGTAAGATTATCAGAAGGAAAAGGAGAGAGTGGACAAGAAATAAATATAGAAGAAACTGAGGTCGTAGCGCTAAGAAAACGTAACCGTAACATTTATGCTAAGAAATGAGAGAAGAAAAATGGATACCATTCTAGAACAGTTTTGTATACGGCAGCAAACGGGAATTTGATTGGAAATAAAAATTCAATACTACAACACTTAAATGAACATTTTAAAAGTGTACTGAATGCTGAAGATAATAAAAAACGATGAATAAGAAGTTCAACAAGATGAAGTGTATGATTTGGAAGTTGTTACATTCTGAACCTGAGCTACAACATACCATGACGTTGGGAAGCCAACGATTCAAAAACCTCAAGCTGGCTCGCGACTAACTCAGCGTTAGGCTGGGGTTGCCAGATCTCGATAGTTTGCTTATGCTAATAACCATTTCCCGCATATTAGTAATAACTGTATTGTATTAGTTGAACGGAGGGCACTGCAAGCGTCAGCCACTTGACTATATCCGCAGCATTTGCAGTTGCTGTGAGACGGCTCTCGGTGGAAGGGGCTACATATGTGATTTGCTTTACGGCCACCTGTATAAAAAACACGAGTCCTGCAGGCAGCTTCTCTCACATAAGTATATTAACCTGAAATTATTCGCTAGAAGAGCATTCTTTTACTTGTAAAACTGAAGCACTTCAATCGTCTTGAAGTTTCTGAACACTTGGACCAATCAAACTCATGTGAATATAGTGCGTTTATCACACAATAAACAGGCCCCTGTCAAATTGGCAGGGGAAGTTGAATAAAGTTGGGAGCCTAAGAAGGAAGTTAACTAAAACTGAAACAGTATAGATGCAAAAATGTTGCAACAAGAAACAATTCATGACCGAACCACGACACGATGAGCTGTCCACTTGTTCGTGATACTGCAACAATTGCTAAGCAAAGATAGCGGTCAGGTACTCGCTTGTTCATAATACAGTTATAAATCACCAGTGCCCAGATCTACGATAATTAAACATGAATACGGCTCGGCGAAAATCTCATCAAGAAGCAGGGAGTTGAAGTTAATTGTGTCTGCTTAAGCACACCCTACGTTACGCCATACATCAAAATACAGGCAAATACTAGATGCCAAATAATTTGGGCGGCACTCTCAAATTTCACTCGAGTACACGTCGCACTATGTCATCTTTATGAGCCGTGAACGTTACACACATCAGCTGGCTGGTTGCTCTGAAGAGTTGGCGTCACGCAACTCGGGATGGCGGATCGACGTTACTTGCGCTGGATCCAACTGGTAATGAACGCTACGCGATTGAAAATTTGTTTATAAGGTTTCGGGAAAAGTTTCACGGAAACGGAGTTACCGGAGTCGTAGACATTCGGCGAGATGGTATGAAAAGATGTACCTCGATATGTGTTTACAATCAATACGTTAAAAATCCCGTAGCAACTGATATTATTAGTGCAAAATACACTTGCTCACGCTAATGTTTCTTGCATGTTAATGAACTCAAAAACAAGTTGAAAATGACGCACCATACCGAGTCTCAAGATGACGTACTTTCGTCACAAGTGTTATTTACTTTCTCAAAAATTTGCTAGATTCGCGCTAAAACAATCGGTACTAGAACTGTAAGGTGGAGAATCCCCTGGATGGTCTGAACACGTCGGTCCTATATGAACCGCATACGCTCCCTAGCGATGAACAAGGAGATTATAGGAGGCAGCCGGCAAAATATACCTGCTATACAGGGTTTCTATGTAACGCGACAACCTTGTGGACATGGCAAATACCGGCACTAGCGGTCCTATCTAGTAACGTTACCCATGCAGTGAAAGATTTATTTGATATGAGTCATTGATTGACTGCTTTGAACAATGTGGCAAAAATATTCGGCGGGCTTGATAAGGAGCGAATGCTTCGAGGTAAAATTTTATTCAAATCAATCTGCGATTTAGAATTATGCATCTTCCAACCAGTTAAATACGGAATATTCAAAGGTGTGTCTACAGTTGCTCTTTATTATGCCCAGATCTACTCTCCTTGGGGAGATTTGGGAGAGGAAAAGGTCTTTCAAGCATCACCGTCGGCGAGTTGTTAGAAAAAGTATATTAATTTTCAAAAAATCAAACATGGTGCTAATACATACAGAATCTACTAGACATTTTTAACACGTGGTCCCCGTACACTACGACTCCTTAGACCTGCTGTTTCTGCATGAGGATAGTTTTTCATTGGGTATTCCATAAACGCTTTGAAACCGCGGCATGAGGAGGTCAAGGTGGACCGGTGCTCCCGATGAGAGCTTTTACGAGTCAACCCACCAGCTCCAGGGTAGGCGCCAATGGCAACGTCATCAAGGAAGTAGGTCCAGATCTTGTCACCTCCTTGGTAGGGAAGAGTTCAATCCCGGCATCCTGGTGCTTACGGTGTTCCCAGGGTTAGATATTGTAGGGACCTCGGTAGGCGAGCGGCGATTGCCGTTGCAGCCGAGGTCACATTGAAAATCATGGAGCGCTCGAGCCGGAGCGTTGAGAGTTCAACTCCCGGCACGGGCGGTCTAGATTTTCAATTAATTAAGGCTAGGTTTAAGTGACGCCCGCGCCCCCTGAAGTAATGCGTAAGCGGTTCCGGGGGGCAACGGTAGTAGGTAGGGAAAATTTAAAAAAAAGGGTTAGATATTGTGGTGTAATATGTCGTTGTGCGCTTACTTCTGTGTGCTTCCAAAAGTTAATGATGTAGCTCTTTGAGTCCATTTCCAACCGCCGGCGTAGCCACCCGCAAACCTTCTCCTAAAAGACTAGAAATCTAAATAGCTCACCTAGTCGCCAACGGTGATGTGGTTTCCTATAGCTTATATTCACTCACTAAGCCGCATCGGTGGTGAGACTTCCTGCAGCACCTATTCGTCCACTAGGCCGCTACGGCGATGAGCTATCCAGCACACCTGGCCACTTTCGATGGTGAACTTTTCCGTAGCATCTACCCGTTTATATAGCCGACTCCGCTGAAGCGGTTTTAGCACCTTCTGTTACGAGGAAAAAAGCTAGTGGTGCGAACCAAAGTTCCACGTCACCACAGCAGTTTAGGACGACCCTCCCATCTCTGCCGCCTAGTAAAGACGCTTGATGTCTTAGCTTGAAGTTATAAGTCGACCCGGGCTCTTGAAGAGGGGAGAATGGGAACCTTGGCTTATCATGAGCACTGTAAATAAGCAAAACCCGACTTTGTTGACGAAGAAGATTATCATTCCGCCAAAAGAAATGTCCTACAGCTACTTCAGCACCTGCAGCATGCTAGAGACATTTCGGGAACACAGCCCGAAGCTCTGCAATGCAAGCCAGCAAATGCCAACGGCGGGACTTCCTTCAAGCTAAAATCAGTCTTGCACAAGTCCGATTTGGCGCAAGCACGATTCGCGGACACCGGAAAAACATTAACGATGGTGTTAATCACCATTAGAACTCATACACTAAAGATTTGGCCAACTCCGCATCTTGTTTACATGCGAGGCCATCTTTAATAAGTTTTAATTCCAGCTCCGAGAGCTGTTTGGCAATAAAGCTAAGTGGGCAGCGTTCTCTCGAGCTTCTAGTAACTCGAATGCAGATTTCATTTATTGTTTTATGTACATGCATTTATATCTTCTACTTCTTCTGCAAGTGCCTATTCGTTTCGAATATTTGCGATCATCCTGGCTATGGTAACGTTGTTTACAGCTGCTCTGAATAACTCCGTGGTTGTTTTGGAGAACCATCCTCTTAAGTTTTTGAGCCACGATATTCTTCTTCTACCAGGTTCTCTTCTGCCGTGTACTTTCCCTTGTAGAATTAATTTGAGAAGGTGGTATTTAGTTTCATTTCTCATTATGTGGCCCAAATATTATAGCTTCCTTTTCTTTACGGTGTTTATTACGTCTTTGTCTCTACTCATTCTTTCGAGCACTAACTTATTTGTCACTGTGTCTACCCATGAGATTCTCAAGATTCTCCTATAAAGCCACATTTCGTAGGCTTTAAGTCGTTTTTGGGTTGTCACAGTTAATGTCCACAACTTCACCCCGTAGAAAAGTATCGAGAACACGTAACATCTCAGGAGCCTAATTTTGATGTCTAGAACGAGATTGCGACTTTTAAATAGCTTAGACATCTTGATAAAGGCTTGTCTTGATTTCTCTGTTTTACACTTAACTTCTTGAGAATGGTCCCATTGCTCGTTAATTAATGTACCTAGATAGTTGAATCTTGATACCCGTTCTATTGGCGTTTCTCTGATAAACAGTTGACAGTTTTCAATTTGTTGTTTGCTTATTATCATGAACTTGGTTTTATTAATGTTAATTTCTAGCCCGTACTGCTCACTAGCATCATTTACTTTATTCATAAGTTGCTGCAAGTCACTCAATTGATCGGCAAACACAGTATCGTCTGCATAGCGAATGTTGTTAATACATTCCCAGTTTAGCATGATTCCGTGTTTGGTATTTTCCAGGGTTGCCTTGAATATTTTGTAACGCTTGCATCTGCATAAATTTAGAAAACAAACATTAAAGATGTATTAAATTTATGCCTCGCTTATTTAGGCGTTATCACGGGCTACATCTTGCCGATGCTCGAACAAGTGATTACGAACTCGGCCTCGCTATGCGCAAAACTACGAAGAGTGAACCCTCGCGCTGCCTCCCACACAAGAATGTTTGAAGTGGCTGCTTTGATAACACGACGCGAAGGATACAAAAGCAGGTTCCGCGACCAATTTACTTGACTGGAGATTACCTGTCTTGTCCAGTCCTGATCCTGCCCAGCCCTCTCTCTCATCTTGAGCCCACATACTTACCTTTATCCCAAACTCCTTTCCTGAAGTTAAATTGAGACGGCGACTGTTCGCAATGCCCGTCCTCTAGCTTATTATTAACCTGTAAACCTGACCGGAAGTTAGATTGAGACGGTGACTGTTTGCAGTGCACGTCCCCTAGCTTATTAACCTAAAAACCTTACCTGAAGTTAGATTGAGATGGCGACTGTTTGCACTGCTCGTCTCCTAGCTTATTAACCCAAAAATCTGCCCTGAAGATAGATTGAGAAGGCGACTGTTCGCAGTGCCAGTCCCCTACCTTGCTTTCTGAGCACTTAAAAACCAGCATTACAATCTGCCCCATAATAGTCTCAAAACTCTTTTATCGCAGAATTCCTAAGAATCCAAATTACATGGCCCGCCTAAATATACATTAATCCCTGTAGATGCAGGCGTACACTTACAGGAAGGGTCCCCTTAGGACGTGGAGAGACGTTTTCATAAAGCCGGAACGTCGAACCCGCCTGCAGAATCTACCGCCGGGCAAATTCTTCGCCAGCGACCGGGACTTCAACTGCCCGAAGCCCGCTGAAATTAATGCCAGAAAACCAGGCCAAACTTCGAATCGTCGGCACTCCGACCAATGCGTTGCGAACTCCGCGGACGTCTACTAGGCCTGCGGAAATTCCCAACTGGACACTAAGGTGTGGTTATCTCATACATCAGCGTAATTATTCGGTCAGCTGCCGCTAAACCGGCGCGTTCCGCAAACTGTCCGAGAAACTTGTTCAATGACCCGTCGAGCCCGCCTGCAGTACATCAGTGTTAGGAAGGTTGCTGCACCCCAGGAAGTAACGAAACGCGACGCCCCAGGCGATACTATTATTTCCGTAATATACAATTCATTTCACAATAAGTGATTACTTATTTTGTACCTGTAGTTAAACAAAATATATCTATATGTGGTAATTATCTGGTGTTTTCTTGAGTATATATATTGTTATGATACACTATATTCTTTGATAATTTAAATATGAATACTAAAGAAACAGTTTAGTCAAATAAATTTGGAAGTCAGATATAAGCAAATTAATGGATCTAAATACATGTTAAAGTATAATGAAATTAACTTTCTTATTATTGGTTAGTCAAATAATAGCATAATGATTGATTACTCAAACTTAATCTGTAATAAGAAAATTCTGAATAGGAATAAATACCAAGGTTACTATTAAAATGTATCTGTTATGATAATTAAAATAAAATATCTGTTTTGATTATATAAAAAAATGTAGATAGGAGGCAACAAGAATCGTGTCTAATAGTAATAATTTGTAATTTGTTTAATTAGTTACGGAAACAATTCATAAAAAAAACAGACATGTAATTTTGAAAATAACGAATTTGGAAAATAAAAAAAACCAGAATTTATGCCTTATTATATGTAATTATTTAATCAAATACCATTTAAAAAGGCTGTAAACAAATATACTTGGTGGAGGTATAATATTATAAATTGGAACTTAAAAAGGAATACAATCAGTGAAGAGATTGAACCAATGCAGTGAATTATAAATAATCAATACAGAAGATTATATTATATGAAGAGAATTGGATTTATTGATACTACATTTAAAAGGAATACAAGACACAAACAAGAGGTTAGTACGAGCAGCGAATTGTTATTGGGAAACCTGTGGGTATCATTGAAGACGTAGGACATCTAAAAAAAGAGACAAATTCATATTTGGAACAAGATTTATGCTGACACTTACCAGAGAGGGATCGGAGCCGCAGTAATCCAGTACAGGAGCTAGGATACTTGAAGTTGACAGCAGCAGGGGACAACGACAGGAATCCAGTATAGCAGGTGATGCAGTTTGGATAAGGACCTAGCAGGTGTTTGAGTGCAGTCGGAGTGAGGATCCAGCTTGGAAGGATTTTTGGAAGTATTAAGAAGCAAAGTGTTAAATCAGGTTTGTGTTTTAAAAAGGTTAAATGAAACATTTATAAAGCTATAACTAGTAAGAAGGTATAAAAATATAAATTGAATTTCATACTTACATAAAAGATTGGTAA
The DNA here is from genome assembly GCA_940337035.1 of Agriotes lineatus. Lineage (NCBI taxonomy): Eukaryota > Metazoa > Arthropoda > Insecta > Coleoptera > Elateridae > Agriotes > Agriotes lineatus. The sequence goes on along the minus strand of OW679203.1, from coordinate 7,004,926 downwards.
AAGAATTGCATATTGGATCTTATTGTAAAAACCTTGATATTAGTTCTGAATTTTGATTAATTTGACGTTAAGTGTCAAGTTTTTAAAAGTCAATGAATTTGCAATTAAACAAAAAGAATTTGACAAATCAATCATTGGGTTACTAGATATTGCGAACCACCTGAGAGAGTTTCATTAAAAATATTGTAAAAATACGGATTAGAATTGAAAGTTACAAATCAAGGGCAAAATAGTAATACGATAATTTAAATAAATTAATCAGCTAGCATAACATAGCAAATTTTATGGCGCCGCAACGAGAGGGCATAGTAAATTGATTAGCTTGCAAATGTCAGGTAATTGAAAAGTCAAACGTAAGATTAGAAAATACAATCAAACCCGTTTATTTGAATATAGCTGATAAACCAGGTTTATGGGTAATTTGTAATTAACAATCACGAATAAAAGAACAGAATTGTAAAAAGGTAAAAGGGTATCATAACTAAGTTCTTTTGAGAAAAAATAGAGTAACAGAATAGGACATTTAATTTGAGTAACTAAAGTATTGGATAACGGATTCAATTAGTAAATCAAATATAAAGATATACGATTTATTATAAAGGGTTATAATAAAAAAATAGGTACATTTAAACAATTTAACTGAAAGATGGCAGATAAAAGGGTTACAAGGAAAGGCAAGAAGGTGGAAGAAGAGAAAGAAGAAGGACCAGAACAGATGGAAGTAGTGGCGAGTAGCGCAGGAGTAGAAGGTGGAGAAGGACAGCTAGAAATGGAAGTACAAGGAGACCAGGTAAGGTTACAGGAAGAACATACAGAAAAAGATGACTGGATGAAACAAATAATGCAATCATTACAGTCAATACAGAAAAATGCTGAGGTAAGTAAGAAAGAAGCTGAGGAAAGGGAAAACAGGTCGAAGAAAGAATTACTACAGTCAATACAGCAAGACGCGGAGGAAAGAGAAAAAAGATTAAAACAGTCGATACAGAAGGATACAGCAGAGCTGAGGAAGGATTTTGCGAAGAATGCGGAAGAGTTGAAAAAGGATTTGCAACAGGCAATTGAGGAGCAAAAAGAACAGGCAAAAAGGATGGAAGAATCGATATTGGGATTAAGAGAAGAATTTAATAAGGTGCAAATCGAGAATAAGCAAGAATTGCAAGCACAAATTAATAAGATGAGTGAAACATTAGGAAGTTATAAGGAGGAACTCAAGAATGAGGTGAGAAAAGAAAGACAGGAGGAACGCAAAGAGATAGAAGAAAATTTAACAAAGATTATGGAAACTAAGTCAGTACAGGATAAAGAAGAGTTAGATGGAAAGTTAAAGCACATACAAAGTCAAAGTAACCAGATGCAAGAAGAAATTAAAGATAATAAAAGCAGAGTGAACTCATTAGAAGAAAGTCAGTCGACCAAGTTAAAAGAGGTAGAAGATTCATTGAAGAAAATACAAGAAGGCACGGGAATTCAAAATGGAAGTTTAAGAGGAAATTACATGGGGATACAAGCAGATATGTTGCCCATTTTTGAAGGTAGGATAGGAGAACAGCCGATGACCTACTTAGTGAAATTAGATGACATAATGAAGTCTGTGTTTGATGAACAAAAACGACTGCAAATTATTAACATGACCCTAAGAAATCATGCTGACATTTGGCACAGTATAGTTAAAAATAAATATAAAAATTATCAGGAATTTAGGCAGTTATTTATGAGTCAGTATTGGAGCAATGCACATCAAGCTCAGGTAAGAACGCAATTAACAACGGGTAGGTTTTTTGAAGGAGGCAGTACTAGGGAAATTTATGTAATTAATAAGTTTAATAAAGCACAACATCTAACGCCTGTACTGGCAGAAGAAGAGATAATTCAACATTTATCTCGACATTTAGAAGGGGAAATAACAAGAGCTGTAGCGGTCCAAAATATTAAGACGATGAAAGATTTCTTGGAAATAGTTCGAAATTATGATATGGCTATTGGTAACAAATATCGAAATTTTAACAAGAATGAAGGGCCTAATTTTCAAAATTTTAGTAAAAGAAAATTTGATGAAGTACAACAAAATAAATTAAATTTTGGCAGAAGCAATTACAACAATTTTAGACAAAATGATCGAAACTTTAATGCATATAATTATAATAGGAATAATGATAGATGGAGAGGTGACCAAAATAAGAATTATTACGAGAAAAACCAGGAAAGGAATTACCCGAATAAATATGATAACAACTATGATAGGAAAAGATACAGGAATATGATTGACGAGAAAAATCAGGAGAAAACGAACCAAGAAGAGGCAAGAAATAAATATCCTAATCGACAATATGTAAATACAATATTTAGACAAGATTACAATAAAGAAGAACCAATACAAGAAAATCGGAAAGAAGAAGCTGAGGTGTATGAAGGTACCTCAGTAGATAAAAAAAAACTTCAATTTTAGTTAATTTAGTTAAGAACCTCACGTGTTTTAACAATAATTATGAGAATAATGGGGAATTTTTACTGGAAGACGAAGAAGAAGATAATCAAAATTCAAATTTACCATTTATTAAAGTTCTTTTAAATAATACTGAATATTTAGCTTTGATTGATAGTGGTGCAATGGCATCTTTAATAAATGAGGAAGTAATTTTAAATAATTTAGATGTCCTGTACAAGAATATAATTAAAGTAAATAAAATAGATTTGCTATCAGCAACCAAAAGAAAGATATCAACCACAAACCGAGTGTTAAATGTAAAGATAAGTATAAATCAATGGGAAGATTTTGTTAGATTGTTTATAATAAAAGGTCTCACTGTCGATATGGTGTTAGGAATTGATGTAATTCAGCAATTAGGGATTCATATTGATGGAACACAAAAGTGTATTCATTTAAAAGGGGTAAAAAAATCTTGGAACTGTACCAATAGTGTCAGCCGAGAAAATAAGTGTGTTCAATTAGATAGAATTGGAGATACAATGAAGTATAAGGAAGGTATAATAATTAATAATAATGTAATATGTGATATACAGAGTGATAATAATTATAAGGGGGTTTTGCTGAATGATTTGAAAATAGCTGAAAAGAATAAACAATTTGAAGGCCTAATATTAGAAATAATTTATAGAAATAAGGAGGTTATTAATGAAAAGGTAGGACAAGCACAAAAATATATTCATAAATTGCAGGTTGATGAATCAAAAAGTTTTAATAGTAAATCTTACCCTATTCCATTTACATTAAGAGGACAAGTTAGAAATGAAATTAAAAAAATGGTAAAAGATGGAGTAATAGAATCTTCAAAGAGTAATTTTATCAATCCTTTAGTTGTAGTTAAAAAACGTGACGGTTCTTTACGTTTATGTTTGGATGCACGCAGAATTAATCAAATAACAAAGCCACAATACGAATCTCCACAAACGATTGATGGATTGTTAAGCAGAATTTGGGATAAGAAAGTTTTTACAAAATTAGATTTGAAAAATTCGTTTTGGCTGATTCCGCTACATGAAGAATCGAGAAAATATACTGGTTTTAGTATTGATGGGGAGATTTTTCACTTTAAAGTGGTACCATTTGGGCTATCGACTTCTTGTGCAGCTTTAGTTAGAGCAATGCAGAAAATATTAAACCAATTTGAAGACTTTTGTGTGCATTACGTCGATGATATTTTATTGTTTTCTAAAAACGAACAACAACATTTACAACATTTAGAAATTGTAATAGAGACATTAAACAAAAATGGATTAAAACTGAATATTTTAAAATGTGAATTTATGCAGGATAATGTAACATATTTGGGATATGAAATAAGTAGAAATGGAGTAACCATAAATGAAAAACGTCTTGAAGAAATCAAGAATTTACCTCGTCCAACAAATCTAAAAAAATTAAGGGGGTTATTAGGTGTTTTCAATTATTACAAAAGGTTCATAAGTAACTACTCAGAGTTGACATTACCATTAGTGCAATTATTAAGAAAAGATGTTAAATGGTTTTGGAATGAAGAAAGAGAAAAGGCAGTGAATACTATCAAACAGAGGTTTTATGAAGGATTATTGCTGAAATATCCGAATTTTGAAGAGAAGTTTATACTACGTACGGATGCATCTGATCAAGCAATTGCAGCAGAACTAATACAAGTTCAAGATGGGATAGAAGTACCCATATGCTTTATATCAAGAATATTAAAAGGGTATGAAATTAGATACACGGTAGCAGAGAAAGAAATGTTGGCAATTATATTCGCAATTAATAAGCTGAAATTTTATTTAACAGGGAACAAATTTGATATTGAAACGGATAATTCTGCGATTTCGTTTTTGAAAAATAAAACTTTCCATAATGACAGGTTATACAGATGGGCATTGTATTTACAACAATACGAATTTGATATCAAACACAGGCCAGGAAAGTTAAATGTAGTTGCAGATTTCTTAAGTAGAAAAGATATACCTAACTATGAAAAACCGAAACAGATCCTGATTGGAATTGAGAAAATTTATGAGGAAGGAAGATTGTCTAAACAAGAAGTTTTAAATAAGCAGAATGTAGAAGAAATTCAAGAATTAAAAACGTTAGTATTACAAAGTCAAGATAAAAATTATAAAGGGTATCAAATTAAGGAAAACTTGTTGGTAAAGGTAATAGAAAATAAAGAATTATTGGTTTTAAGTAAAGAAGACATGTTAGAAATCGTAGAGGAAATTCATACAATATTTGGACATTGTGGAACTAGAAAAGTTTTGTTAATGTTTAGGGAATGTTTTTATACGAAGAATGATATTAAATTAATTAAAAAACTTATTCAAACGTGCCAAATTTGTCAATTCGCAAAGGAAAAGAACTTCAAGAATCAGAATATTGTAAAAAGTATTAGGGTAAATGAACCGATGGAACTAGTAGCTATTGATTACTTATCAAACTTAGTTACAGGACAATATGGGTTTAAGCATATTCTGATTATGGTAGATGCATTTTCAAAATTTATAAAGTTATATCCAGCGAAAAATTGTAATACTAAACATGTTATTTAAGTCAATTAGAAATTTTGAAGAACAAGTAGGTAAACCAAAAAGAATTTTAGCAGACAACGCAACATATTTTAGAAATGCAAGATTAATAAACAATTTAGATAAAAGGGGGATTAAGATTTGTTTCTGTAGCATAAGACATCCTCAAAGTAACATTGCAGAGAGGTATATTAAAGAAGTAATTAAATATTTAAGAATATTAACATATAAACAGCATAATAAATGGGTTCAATATTTGCTAGATGTGGAGAATTTCATAAACAATGTTCCAAATACAACGACCGAGATTAGTCCAATTACTTTGTGTCAACAAATAATTCCAGCTAGACCATGGAGAAGAGAACAATGTGATGTTGAGATAATGCAATTGTTAGATAAAGCTAAAAGCAGATTGAAAATAATTCATGATAGGTACGAAAATAAACAGAATAAGAAAATTAAGAAACGAGTACAATTTAATATAGGGGACTTAGTAATTGTTAAAAAACTTAAAGTAGCTAACCGAAAGGAAAAAATATGTGCAAAGTTATTATACACATATGAGGGACCATATAGGATACAGAAAACTTTTAATAACAATACATATGAATTAATAAATGATACAGATGGACGAATTAGAGGAAGATTTCATATTACAATGATTTACCCATATATATCGAAAACTTAGAAAACATGAAAATCTGTAAATATTGCATAAAATGTTGTTGGTTGGTAAAGTTAATTATTTCGTTTCTATAGTAATTTTAAAATAGATAGATGTAAATAGGTGTTGATTGTTATTAATTTAGATAATAGGATATTTGGATGAGTTCTACAAAATTTATTAATTAAATAACGAATTAATAAAATACATTTGAAATAAAACGAGTTTATTAAAAATGTTTTTCTTAATTGAGGAATTATGTTATGATACACTATATTCTTTGATAATTTAAATATGAATACTAAAGAAACAGTTTAGTCAAATAAATTTGGAAGTCAGATATAAGCAAATTAATGGATCTAAATACATGTTAAAGTATAATGAAATTAACTTTCTTATTATTGGTTAGTCAAATAATAGCATAATGATTGATTACTCAAACTTAATCTGTAATAAGAAAATTCTGAATAGGAATAAATACCAAGGTTACTATTAAAATGTATCTGTTATGATAATTAAAATAAAATATCTGTTTTGATTATATAAAAAAATGTAGATAGGAGGCAACAAGAATCGTGTCTAATAGTAATAATTTGTAATTTGTTTAATTAGTTACGGAAACAATTCATAAAAAAAACAGACATGTAATTTTGAAAATAACGAATTTGGAAAATAAAAAAAACCAGAATTTATGCCTTATTATATGTAATTATTTAATCAAATACCATTTAAAAAGGCTGTAAACAAATATACTTGGTGGAGGTATAATATTATAAATTGGAACTTAAAAAGGAATACAATCAGTGAAGAGATTGAACCAATGCAGTGAATTATAAATAATCAATACAGAAGATTATATTATATGAAGAGAATTGGATTTATTGATACTACATTTAAAAGGAATACAAGACACAAACAAGAGGTTAGTACGAGCAGCGAATTGTTATTGGGAAACCTGTGGGTATCATTGAAGACGTAGGACATCTAAAAAAAGAGACAAATTCATATTTGGAACAAGATTTATGCTGACACTTACCAGAGAGGGATCGGAGCCGCAGTAATCCAGTACAGGAGCTAGGATACTTGAAGTTGACAGCAGCAGGGGACAACGACAGGAATCCAGTATAGCAGGTGATGCAGTTTGGATAAGGACCTAGCAGGTGTTTGAGTGCAGTCGGAGTGAGGATCCAGCTTGGAAGGATTTTTGGAAGTATTAAGAAGCAAAGTGTTAAATCAGGTTTGTGTTTTAAAAAGGTTAAATGAAACATTTATAAAGCTATAACTAGTAAGAAGGTATAAAAATATAAATTGAATTTCATACTTACATAAAAGATTGGTAAAAGAATTGCATATTGGATCTTATTGTAAAAACCTTGATATTAGTTCTGAATTTTGATTAATTTGACGTTAAGTGTCAAGTTTTTAAAAGTCAATGAATTTGCAATTAAACAAAAAGAATTTGACAAATCAATCATTGGGTTACTAGATATTGCGAACCACCTGAGAGAGTTTCATTAAAAATATTGTAAAAATACGGATTAGAATTGAAAGTTACAAATCAAGGGCAAAATAGTAATACGATAATTTAAATAAATTAATCAGCTAGCATAACATAGCAATATATATATATTGTTTGAACCCTGCCTCCGATTCGAGTTTACCCTAGGTGATTACCTAGAGCGCCCTTCGCAGGGACATAGAAATTGCATAACGTTACAATTTCTTCTCAGTACAGGTTGAATAGCAGTGGAGAAAGAATACGTTCTTGCCTAACGCCTCGAAGGATATTAATAGCTTTTGTCTGGCCTTCCGCGTTGGTCTTTATGGTGGCTGTCTGATTCCAATGTAAGTTTTTGATGATTCTAACATCTCTGTCATCCATCCCACTGTTTTTTAATATTTGCATCATCTTTACATGCTGTATCCTATCGAACGCTTTCTAATAGTCAGCAAAGCATGCAAAAACGTCACAATTTATATCTCGGCATTTTTGAAATAAAACTTGCAGACTAAACAGAACATCTCTTGTGCCAACTACCTTCATAAATCCAAATTGTGTATTCGTCACCCTTTCCTCGCATAGTTTGTAAATTCTTCCGTGAATGATTTTAAGAAATAGCTTCAATGAGTGACTCATGAGGCTAATTAGTCTATAGCCCCACATGTCTTGGCTCCTTGTTTCTTTGGTAGCATTATGAATTCCGAAACGAGCTATTTATTTGATATTTCTCTGGTGTTGTAGATATTGTTATAGATCTTTCATCAAGAAGTTTGAGAAACTCTGACTGCGGGGGTTTTTCCTTCCTTCATAGGTATGATAGCGGTTTTAACTTTATTAGCTAACATACTAGGTCCAGTTTCCGCCTGCATCGTTGGTGTATTTCCCCTTTCATCGTGGAATAAATCCTCTATGTACTTTTTCTATGTTTCTTTAATGTATTTTCTGTCGACAATAAATTCTCCCGCTTCATTGATTAGTTTGCCCAAAGTTCTCTTACTTTGTGTTTCCGTTACCTCTCTAACCTTTTTATGTACATTAAATTCGTAAAATGTACTTTGCATTTCCTCAATTTTATTTCATTTTTCCTCGATCTCCTTTTGCTTGGGTTCTCTGATCTTTCTTTGTATTATTCTATGTATTCTTTTATAGTTTGTGACGTCGTTCTTATGTTTTCTTCTTTCCCCCATAAGTAGTATAATTTCTTCTGTCATCCATGATTTACTCTTACTACTATCGTTTTTGATAAACTCTTCATTGACATGTTCTACGGATTTGTTAAGGGTCTGGATTTGTTGTATTGTGTTGTTGCATTTGAATTTGTCATTCAAAATATGGCTTATTTGGCTTCTCAAGATGTTACTTTTAAGTTTTTTGTGTTGCATTTTACTTTTATCGTGCGCCTCACTTATACCTTCTTTAGTTTAGTTCTATAATCTCCTACTGCTAGGTTATTGCCAGATTGGATATCGGCGCCGGGAAGTGTCTTCACACTGGTAAAGCTGTTTTTGTACTTCTGATTTACCAAAATATAATCGATCTGATTTCCTATGATGACTTTCTTTCCATTATCTCTGGGTGACTTCCAAGTATATAGTCGCCTGGGTTGCAGTTTATATGATGTGTTTAGAATTATTAAATTGTGTTCGGCTGCAAATACACTGAGGGTTTCTCCTCTATTATTTCTGTCTCCAAGTCCATATGATCATATGTGATTTCCTTCTCTTTCTTTGCCGACTTTAGCATTAAAATCACCCATCAGTATGAGAATTTCTTGTTTCGGTAGTTTTCTTATCAAGTCGGGAATCTGGATATAAAATATCTGCACTTCATCTCCACTGTGGTCTGTGGTTGGCGCATAAACTTGAATTATGTTAGTGTTCACAGGTGATGTACTTATTTGAATTAACATAATCCCTTCATTTATAGGTATAAAATTGGTAACAGGTTTGGCAACGTTTCTACGTACTATTATTCCTACTCCGTGTTCATATTTTCCATTTGTTGTTCCAGAATAGTATACTCTGCATCTCCAATATCACAGTAGCTCGCATTAGGCAATCTCATTTCACTCAACTCCATGATTTGTAGACCTAATCTATTCATCTCTTTCAAATCACATTGAATTTTTCCAGCTTGAGCTATGGTGTTGGCATTAAATGTACATATTCTTTTAGGTTGTTTTATTTTAATTTTAAATTTAAGTTTATTATTATTCGTTTTTCTGTTTCAACCTGCCCCCCCCCCTCGTATATCCGATTGGGGAGCTTGAAACTCCGGACTGATTTGATCTAACATAACCATATTGATTATCCTCGAGATATCCAGTGGATCTTTAATGTAGTGGTCTCTCCTTGCCTTCTTTGTCCTTATGTCGTTCACTTTTATTGTTCACCCGCCTTTAGGACCAATTTTTCTATTCTAGGACGAGTGCCCTAACTGATGTAACTCTTCCACCCATAGCTGTTGGTCGGATGAGGGGGTCATTTATATCCCCGATGACTCGGTGTTGCTGCTTGGTCGGGGACTGCTTATTCGTCTGAGATAATATTACCACAGCTTATATCGTAGCTATTCCTTTATATCTAAAGGTGTTTCACTATCCGCCACCTGTGACCTCGTCCTAGCATTTAGAATGTATATAGTGTTATTTTTGTTCAGTATTATAAAGACCAGTAAGCTTATTTGATTTAGACATTTCTTACTCTATTTCATTCCAACAACGAGCTGCCAAAACAGGTAATTAATTGAGGAATGTAACATGGTAAAATTACATTATATTATATTACGATACAACTAAGGTAATTAATAATCTTAATACAAGTAACTCGATTAAGATGACGTTCCATAGAATGGTAGAATGCGAGCATAATTTATTAAAGTGAGCTGAAAGAGACATATACTGTAAGAGAAACCATTACACCTCAAAGAAAAACGTTCTTAGTCGATTCAAAGCAAGTAAACAGCACAATCATCGCGAAGAACTGTAGTGTAAGACTGTCAAATCTTTTTTTGTAAACTGAAAGCTCTGGCTATCAATAGAAGAACCCAGTGGAAAGCTTTTGCCGATTTAAATTATTTTAGAATTCTGGAATTCGTTTTGTTAACGCTACATTAGACTTTTACGTTATTTGTAACTTTTTTACATTACCTTTGCATTTGCATTTATTTTTTTATTTAACTCGGTTTCACTACGGGAATGGCCGAGAGGATGGTTAAAGTGAAAAAGTGAGCACTTTGCATTTAATCAATCAAAACCAAATTACATTTATTGTATTCGAATCTACATTTAATAAAATATATCCCATTTGAATTGGAGGAACAAATAATGAAATAATAATAATACTTTTGTAGTTCCTGTTATTACTCAGTGCAGAAATATAGATATTGCAAGTGTCTCGTTTTTCTGGCGCAATAGTATATTAACCGGAGTGGGACAGATAAGGCACGTTTTGATAATCTTACGAGGTGTCATTTCCTTATCTTATCAACTTGCTTGCTTGCTTGAAGACAGATAGTAATTAGAATTAAGTCAGTTGTTATGCAGCATTCTTTATGTAAAGTCATTGTATAATTGCTCAGTGTGGAAATAAAATAAAGTTTTTTTTATTTAAATTTCGGCACTTAAAATATCACTGGCGCAGTCGGTAGGATTGCGATAAGGCAAATACTAAATCGATTTGTCGTTCGTGTCAACGATTTAATTCGCAATCGAAAAACTTTGTTCGGAGTGCACAAAAATCGGCAACTTCGGCCAACACAACAACAAACCATCGGGACGAGGACATACATCGCCGAGTCTTGAATCGAGAGGAGGACATCCATAGCCGAATCTTGAATCCAGGGGACCGGACAGAAATCGCTGGACCTATTGGACCACCTAGGTTAAGGACATCGCATTCAAAAGGGGACTTCCAAGGACAGGACAACGCAGAGAAGAATCAAAGTGAGTTCATACGCTTTTTATTTGTTCGTTATTCCTTTATGTGCCTTCTATAATTTTATTATTACCCCTAATGTCAATTGAAACCCTTGTTGACCAAATATCCAATTTAAATATAAATCAAGAAGATTCCCAAAGTTTAAATTCTACAAATAATACCACGCAAAATATGACTCCATTCCACGTCGAATATTTGCGCACTATACCGGAATTTGACGGCAATCCTGCGCGTCTATCCGAATTCATTAAGGCTAGCGAATTAATAATTAATCAATTCACCAAATTAGATACACCGGATCTTTTTATTAACCACTTCATTCTGTCGTCGATTAGAAGCAAATTAATTGGCAAAGCAGGCATAGTTACAAATGGTAGAGATGTCAATTCTTGGGACGATTTAAAAAGACATACTTCAAAAGTCGTTTTCGGACCAACGAGACGAAAATTCTTTGCTACGTGACCTCATGCTGCTTAGACAAGGAAATGAAAATCCGCAACAATATTATAACCGCTGTCAGGATATTCGTGGATTACTGTTTTCGCAACTACGAATCAATACCAGCGACGCCGCCACTAAAAAAATCAAAGGTGATCTCTACGATCAACTTACTTTAAAAGCCTACTTAACCGGGCTACGTGAACCACTAGGATCGCTAATAAGAGCGCAACGACCTGACACCATAGAAAAGGCCTTAACTTATGTACTAGCCGAGGAAAACATAAATTATGCGAAAAATTCTACACAGCAGAGATTTCCATCAACTTTAAGAACCCAGAAACCAAGACAACAAACTCCTAACAGTTTTTATAAGCCACAATTTACCAGAGGACCTTTTACCATGCCAGTTCCAGCAGCGATACCGCAGCCCATATCCAGACAATTTTCACAATTCCCACAATTTGGATATTCAAGATTGCCACCACAAAACCCGCGCTTTACTGGATTTGGTAACCAACAATCAAATTTTCCACAACAGCCGAAATTGTTTACCCCAGCTACAGCAAATGCACAAACATCTTTTCAACAATTTGGAAATCAACAAAGGCAAAACACAAATGTATTCAAACCCCGAAACTTACCGCAACCAAAGCCAACAGCAATGGACATAAGCTCCGGAAATACTAGGCAACTTTCGCGAGTTAGTTATTCCCAGCCGAGACCAACTTTTACATCAGAAGAATTATTTTACCACGACACACCAGAAGAAGAGCCAAACTTCGAAAATCCATTCGAAATCGACGCTCAAACAAACCAAAATTGTCAACCAGAATATGAAGGCTATGAATAGTACCAACAGGAAGCTAATTATTTAGACCCAGAAGAAACGCCGAATAATAATTATCATCAGGATTTTTCCATGGACCTTGCGACAACACCACCGACGTAATATCGTTAAATGTAAAACAAAATGTACAGCTTCTCTATATTATCATACCGGAACTTCAAGCTAAATTAATGATTGGCACTGGATCTGCAAGAACTTTAATAAATCCAAATTTAATTTATAAATACTATCCAAATCAAATTCGTATAGAACCATTTGCTATACAAACAGCGCACAGTACTAGCTATCATAATAAAGTTGCTAACATTCCGTTACCTCCCACATTTAAAAAACAGGGCTATCATAAAGTATATCTATTTAATTTTAATCCTAAATACGACGGTTTAATAGGACTTGAACTTTTGAAACAGTTAGAAGCCACAATTGATTTAAAAAATGACATGATAGTGACCCCTACAGCTAGAATACAAATTTATCATAATGAAATTCAAGAAAACGTGTGTTGTACATTAACACTTCAACCAAGAACTGAAACCGTAGTGCAAATACCCGTAAATACTAAACTACAACATGGAATTTTGGAACATTAGAATTTTGGACCTGACAGAAATGCCAACAGCGTTAGTACAAATTCAAAATCAGCAAGCAGTAACAACAATGTTAAACAAAAGCGAAAAGCAAAAAATTTTAAAAATATCGAAACCGTTAAACTTGATACAAGTTGAACCAATCAAGAAACCTATACCAGTTAACAATATTAATAATGTTCCAGTCAATGTTAAGAAAATTCAGAGAGAAAACTTGAAAAATTTAAGATTAAAACACCTAAACGATGAAGAAATTACTCTAATTAGGCACCTGTGTGAGGAATACAAGGACATCTTTCATCATGAACAACTTGCTTTAACTTTTACCAACGAAGTCAAGCATGTAATAAGAACAACCGATGACATACCAATCTACACCAAAAGTTACAGATTTCCTGAAATCCATAAACAAGAGGTAAAACAACAAGTAACGAAAATGTTACAAGAGAATATTATTCGACCATCCTCATCACCTTGGTCTTCACCAATTTGGGTCGTACCGAAAAAATAAGATGCGTCTGGAAAAACCAAGTGGAGATTAGTGATAGACTATAAAAAACTAAATGAAAAAACCGTTGACGACAAGTTTCCTATACCCAATATAAGTGACATTTTGAATAAATTAGGAAAAAGTCAGTATTTTAGAACTTTAGACTTAGCTTCAGGACACCAGATAGAAATGAACCCATCGGATATTGAGAAAACAGCATTTTCAACAGATATTGGACACTTCGAGTATAAACGCCTTTCTTTTGGGCTCAAGAACGGGTCAGCTACCTTCCAAAAATTGATGAACAACGTTTTACGAAAACTCCAGAACGAAATCTGCTCAGTGTACCTAGACGCCATTATTATTTATTCGGATTCGCTTCAAGAACACATTCAGGACATCAAGAAAATTTTCCAACGTCTTAGAGAGAAAAATCTTAAAGTACAACTCGGCAAAAGCGAATTTTTACGTAAAGAAGTAAATTATTTAGGTCACCAAATAACAGCGAATGGTGTAAAACCAGATCCAAACAAAATCATAGCAATACAACATTTTTCAATACCTAAAACTCGAAAAGAAATCAAAAGCTTTTTAGGGTTGCTAGGATATTACAGGAAATTCATAAACAATTTTGAGAAATTAACAAAACCGCTAACAAAATGTCTAAAGAAAGACGCCAAAATTGAGCATAATACCGAATTTATTAACGCGTTCGAAACAGCGAAACAAATTTTGACAAATGACCCAATTTTAAAGTACCCAGATTTTACAAGACCGTTTATATTGACAACTGATGCATCAAACGTAGCATTGGGAGCAGTATTATCTCAAGGTGGGTCTAGGACAACTCGGCGCCGCCATCTCGGCGCGGGGCCAGCTCGGCGCCGGGACAACTCGGCGCGGAGCCATCTCGGCGCCAGCCAACTCGGCGCGAGGCCATCTCGGCGCCGAATTTAAATTCGCAAACTACAGTGTGCACAACGTAAGAAAATTATTATAAACAAATAATAAATAAAGTGATCGCCAAAAAGCTGGCATCAAATGAAAAAAATTATTTAGAATTTCTTGGAAAATCAAACACTAACGACCAGAGGTAATTGCAAAGTGATTACAAATGGGCCAAACAAAAGTTGTCACATGAGTTCCGTTATCAGTAAAATTTTACATTTTTTTAAAATAATTACGAAACATGCATTGCAATTTATTATGAAATAAGAAAACTTTGTTAAAAATATTTGTTTTTCCAAAGCAGTTTTTGTTAAAAGTAAAATTCTTTGATATGGCACCTAAACATAAAAGAAAATGTGAGAGGTCAAAGTTGGCAGAGGATTTTGAAATTTTGGTATAGGAGCCTAGATGTTGATTCTAAACAATTTTTCTTAATGACTTTTTGTCGTATTGTCTACATAAAAGACACGCTACTCTACATTAATAGTAGTTTATGTAACTAGTCCTCAAAGCAAGGCTTTAGGGGACGAGTCGTAATGTTTCCGGACGAGGCGGAGCGAAGCGCAGCCGAGTCCGTAATATGAAGATGAGTCCTCTAAAGCCATTTGAGGACGTGTTGCATACAACGTTTTTTTGTATTAGCTCTCCAAACATTATAATATGAAGTTTCAATTACCATTGACGCGGCATTATATTAGGAGGCCGCGCGAAAATGTATTTTTCGCTCCCCAAACTGGTTACTTTGGAAACTGTCTAGGATCCTCAAAATGGCCATTTAGAGGCCTTGTACTTAAAGTCGTCATGGCAACTAATGTTTGAGTCCGCTAAAATGTTGCCATGACGAATTTAAGTACAAGGCCTCTAAATGGCCATTTTGAGGATCCTAGACAGTTTCCAAAGTAACCAGTTTGGGGAGCGAATACAAAAAAATAGGTTTTTTGACAACTTCAAAGGCATACTTGATTTTTCAAAACTGAAATGCTGTTCGAAATTCGCCTTTAACCAAGCAGGGCTGAACCCCAAAAATTGAACATTTAAATCGAGAATTTTTTACCTTTTACAAGAGTCGTTTCACCTATCGGGGGATAGACTGTATACAGGGTGTCCGGACAATACGTGTACAACGAAAGACCACAAGTTCCTTGGCCCAAAGTATGATGATTTAACTCAACTTACCTATACAGCGTGTCAGGAAAGTCAACCGTGTCACTTCTGGAGATACTAGGGGGCGCTATATGGAGTCGAAAAGTTCTAATCCATTTTTGGCTTAGAAGCATAGTTTTCGTAAAAACAAATGTTGAAAATGAAAAAGAAAAAGTTGAGAACTGCTGTACTTTGCCTTAAATTGGAGGCTTGACGCAGTGTCTTGAGATAGGCTGGGAAAACAATTGTCACATATACCGTCTACATACATAATTTATTAGCTTTTAGAACACTTTTAAAAGGTAGTTTGATAATTTTAAATCCTACAAGGAAGACAAAATATCGACGTACTCACAGGCCCAACAGCACCAGAACACCATACACAAAAAACATAACAGCATACTCCTGCACGGTGTATATTTTTACTACAAAAGTCAAACACGCAATTATTTATTACATTGACATTAATTGACAAAAACGCATCAAAAACACAAAAATTCAGTAGGTACCATACAGCGGTTCACAAAATTTGCGGTGCCAATTTCAACAGTGAATTCTGAAGAAATTATGCTTCTAAGCCAAAAATGGATTAGAACTTTTCGACTCCATATAACGTCCCCTAGTATCTCCAGAAGTGCCACGGTTGACTTTCCTGACACCCTGTATACAAAGTTGCTTAGTTTAGCCGCTAGAGCTCTTCAAAAATGATTACCTTTTTTAAATTTTTTCAAGAAAGTCGAAAAATCTTTGATAGATTTTATTCATGTTTTGGCCATGCGTTTGTACCAGTAAACTACAGCATTTTGTGAAATAAACCTTAATTTCGAAAATTACAGGGTGTTTAAAAACGTCACAATAAATTATCCATCCATATTTTTTTAACCACTTGTATAATCACTACCAATGTTTTTTTGTGAATAGCTACTTTAATTTAGAAGCTATTTCCGCTCTTACAAAATTTTAGTTGGGTAAACGGTTTAGCTACAAAAAATAGTTTCTAAATTTCTACAAGCCTGAATCAGTAACTGTTACTTAACACTAGGCTTTTAGGAATTTAGAAAATATTTTTTGTGGCTAAACCGTTCACCTAACTAAAATATTGTAAGAGAGGAAATAGCTTCTAAATTAAAGTAACTATTTAAAAAAAAATTGTAGTGACTATTCAACTCACTTGTCATCTACCAAAAACTGACCAATAAAAATACAAGATTTGACGTCTTTGAGCCAATAAAAAAGAACTATATTGACAATTTTCACTAGTGAAAATAATCGACAATTTTCACTATTGGTATAGAGAATATTTTAAACAAATTTGATTTTTATTAGAAAAAGTCAATATTAGTGTTCTGTTACTATAGAAATTGCGTAGTTTTGTGCTAGATTTACTGAAAACTAATTTGAAAAAGTAGTTTGTTTCATTGAATAGTCTCTCGAATACCATTCTTAGTCAAAGCTAAGTAGAATATTTTTGCGATGGTATCACTACTCATGTCCATTGCACTTAGGATTAGTACTCGTGCTAGCGCACTCGTCTTAATCGATACTAAGCGCAATGAACATTCGTGATACCACGGCAAAAATATTCGACATAACTTTGACTACTCATGGTATTATAAGTGATTATTCAGGGGGTTAAATCATTTAAAAAAGTTAATCATTTTTAAAGCCCTCTAGCGACTAAACTAAGCAACTTTGTATATATGTAAGTTGAGTTAAATTATCATATTTTGGGCAAAGGAACTTGTGGTCTTCCGTTGTACACGTATTTTCTGGAGACCCTGTATACAGGGTAATTTTTAAGTTGATTCTTTCCTTTTACCAGGATAAAGCTAAATAAAGTAAGCTTTTTTTTCTTTTACCACTTTTGAGAAATATCAAAACTAACGGAGGTACAGGGTGTTAAAGTTTCAAATTCAAAACTAAACTTTGGCGCAAAGGCGGCTGGACAATTTTATTTTTGTTTATCTCTGTTGTCAAGCAATGATCTGTCAAGTAGTTTTCCATTGTAATTTTCTTAATGTTAATGCTGCAATAATGGCTCATGTTTATGAAAATAATGAATGAGTGAATATGCTCATTATTTACTGGGAGTGTCGTCAAAATGCCGCTGCCTCATCGCTCTTATACGCGGAATGTGTGTGTAGAAGCGAATGCTGATAATTTGGATCATTTAAGTTAGATTAAGTTTAGTTTAATTTTCGTTAAGTAATTTTAGTTCATACTTTGAAACTTTAACACCTTGTACCTCCGTTAGTTTTGATATTTCGCAAAAGTGGTAAATGGCTTACTTTTTTTTAGCTTTATATCCTGGCAAAAGGAAAGAATCAACTCTTGTAAAAGGTAACAAATTCTCGATTTAAATTTTTATTTTTTTGGGTTCAGCCCTGCTTGGTTAAAGGCGAATTTCTAACAGCATTTCAGTTTTGAAAAATCAAGTATGCCTTGAAAGTTTTCAAAAAAACTATTTTTTGTACTCATGACTTCAAAATTCATATTTCCCGGTCAGTCCCGATAGGCCGAAAGTTACTTTTCCCGCACTGCGGTGTTTTTTACTTTTCAACAAAAACTAGGGGAATTGTGTTTTTTGTAAATTTTTATAATAAACGGGGCTGCGCGCGCTATTGCGCGGATTATTCTATTCAATTTACCACCATTTTTAGGCCTATTACGTTGGCCCATCTCCAAGGGAGACCTCAGGGCTCCGCCCATCTCCAAAGGGGCCTCTGGGGCTCCGCCCCTCTCCAAGGTGGACCTCGGGGCTCCGCCCATCTCCAAAGGGGCCCTTAGGGCTTTGCCCTTCTCCAAGCGGCCCTCGGGCCTCCGCCCCTCTCCAAGGGGGCCCTCGGGTCTCCGCTCATTTCCAAGCGGGCCCTCGGAGCTCCGCCCCTCTCCAAGGGGTTTTTCAGGGTTCCGCTCTTCCCCAAGGGAGCCCTCGGGGATCCGCGCCTCTTCAAGAGGGCCCTAGGGGCTTCGCCCTTTCCCAAAGCGGCCCTCGGGGCTTCGCCCTTCTCCAAGGGGTCCTTCAGGGCCCCGCCTCTCTCCAAGGGGGCCATCGGGGCTCCGCCCATCTCTAAGGTGGCCCTCGGGGTTCTGCCCCTCTCCAAGGAGGCCCTCGGGACACACACGTCTGGATCGTTCTCCTTTATTAGATAGAGGATTGTCCCTCGTTGGTTTAAATGCTCCTGCAAACGCCAGAGGCGCTGTAAACGTCGACAAAAACTAACGGGTGCGTAGGATAGGTATAAAAGTTTAGTGATTTGTGCTGTCAACTCAGTAAATTAGTAAAACACTAAATAATAATTTTTTAAGTTTTTTAAATATTTTCAGTTATTCGTTACAAAAAACATTGTACCTAACTCCTTCGGGAAGAATTTTTCCGAATTCGCACTACATGCAGTGTTCATTTGGGAAAATTACGAACTTGTTAGGTAAATAACTATTACTGTAGACTATCGTGTTTTTTATGTAGCAAATACGACAAAAAGTTATTAAGAGAAGTTGTTTAGAATCAACATCTAGGTTCCTATACCAAATTTCAAAATCCTCTGCCAACTTTGATCTCTCACATTATCTTTTATGTTTAGGTTCCATATCAAAGAATTTTACTTTTAACAAAGACGGCTATGGAAAAACAAACATTTTTCAAAATTTTTTTTATTTCCTAATAAAAAAAAAATTTTAAAAATAAAATTCTTTGATTTGGAAAATAAACGTTAAAGAAATATTTGTCATATAAAAAGCACTTTACTTAGAAAATGGAGTTTTTCAAAATTGTGTAAATCCAAAAAGTGCTATTTTTCGGAATTTAAGCAAGATTTCAATGAGATTTTTTATTGTGTGGTAGTTTTAGCTGACTGAACAATCTCAAGGCCAGAAAACTTTTTTTCGTAAAATGTGTCTCTATCTTGAATAGTAAATGCATGCTTCGTAATTATTTAAAAAAAAAACGTAGAGTTCTACTGATAACGGAAGTCATGTGACAACTTTTGTTTGTCTCATTTGTAATCACTTTGCAATTACCTCTGGTCACTAGTGTTTGGTTTTCCAAGAAATTCTCAATATTTTTTTTTTCATTTGATGACAGCTTTTTGGCGATCACTTTATTTATTATTTTTTTTATAATAATTTTTTTACGTAGTGCACAATGTAGTTTGCAAATTTGAATTCGGCGCCGAGATGGCCTCGCGCCGAGTTGGCTGGCGCCGAGATGGCTCCGCGCCGAATTGTCCCGGCGCCGAGCTGGCCCCGCGCCGAGATGGCGGCGCCGAAGTGGCGGCGCCGAGATGGCGGCGCCGAGTTGTCCGGCTTCGTCTCAAGGTAACATAGGCTCCGATTTACCAATCGCTTATGCATCGAGAATCTTAAATGTTTCCGAGCAAAGGTACAGTGCAATAGAAAAAGAACTACTGGCAATAGTTTGGGCTACGAAACATTTTAGGCCATACCTATACGGACATAAATTTACCATAGTTACCGATCATCGACCATTTCAATGGCTTCATTCACTGAAAGAACCTAACTCTAAATTAGCTAGATGGCGAATCAAATTAGAAGAATTCGACTATAATATTGTTTATAAGAAAAGTACAAGCAATACGAATGCCGATGCCTTGTCAAGAATTCCAGCCAATCCTATTATAGCAGAGGATCAGGTATCATTAATAAATCACGCAGATGAAGAAATCGATAGATTAGTAGCAGAACTCCAAAGACTCGAAGAACTGAAAACACCAGAACCTATATCGAGTGTAGCAGCAAATCCACCCTCACCTCCGGATTTTGAAGATATGATACCTATAACCAGGATACAACTAGAAGAAAATTCAAATAATACCGTACATACACAAGAAGAATCCACGGCTACAGTAGAAATTTGCGAGGGCCCCTAGAAACTCATAAATATCAAATAATTTTTCAACCTGCATTTGGCATACCTTTGACGCCTAAAATTGAGAAAAAAGAAGAAAACGAAATAATTACAGTGCAAGTGCCAAATGAAAATTTAGAAAATGTTACCAAACTAGTAATTCAATATTGCAAACCAAGAACGAAGTATTTTTGTCATTTTCCTAACCAGCAATTTTATGAACAATTTTGTAAAATCGTGACGTCAATTATGAATGGCAATTCGCCAACTTTCTACAAATGTACATCACGAGTGGAACACTTAATGGACCCCGAAGGTAGAAAATTAACAATAAAAAATTATCATGAAGGAAAAACCAACCATCGAGGAATTAATATCACGGAAGAAGCAATAAGAAGAAAATACTACTGGAAAAGTTTAAAGCAGGACATGCAAGACTACATTAATTCATGCATACGTGTAAAAAATCGAAATACGACAGGAACCCGACTAAAGCCCCATTAAATATTACAGAAACAGCAGAAAAGCCGTTTGAACAAATATTTGTCGACACATTTCAAATTGACGGATCAACGTATCTGACAATAATTGACGCATTTTCTAAACTAGCCCAAGCATATCCTATTGAATCAAAAACAGCAACCATAATTGCCGAAAACTTATTAAAATTCTTTTCTCACTATGGCATACCCAGGAAATTAACATGCGACAATGGAGTAGAATTTAATAATAAAGTTATAGGTACAGGAATTTTCCCAACTTCATAAAATTGAATTACATTATTCTACACCTTATAATCACAATTCTCAAGGAATGGTTGAAAGATTGCATTCGACCCTAATCGAACATTATAGATTGCTACGAACCGAAAAACGAGAAAGCCAGCTCCATAATCTTATGGCACATGCAATTGTCGCTTATAATAACACAATTCATTCAACAACAGGATATTCACCATTTGAAATTTTATTAGGCCATACATACCGACAGCAGAAATCCATTTGACTTATTTTATGAAAAAGAATATTTCCAAAATTATGTAAATTCTCACCAATCTAAATTGCAAATAATTTACGGAAAAATTAAAGAAAAATTGCAAACCTCGAAAGAAGCTATTATCGACAAAAGAAACGCAAAAAGAAAAGATCCACAATTTAAAGTAGGCAGGGCCGCGCCAAGCCAGTGTGCAATGTGTGCACCGCACACGGGCGGTCAAATTCAGGGGCGGCCAAAAAGGTTTAAAAATTATATACAAATTACAAAAAAAAAAAAAGTACAATTTTTTTACTTTACAAGTTTTAGAAGTTCAAAAATATGTACCTATATAGGTATAAAGAATGTTTATTGTGTAAATGAACACCTGATAATATGGTTACATGGATTATTGTTTACGTAAATTCTCGAAGTTAGTTTTTATTCCGTGGCGGCTAATTGTTAAACGAAGCCAACTTGAAGGAACGCTTTCCATGCATCTTTATATCTTTATGCATGATTACAAAAAAGCCGAATATTTATCAGAAGCAACAAAACGTGACTTTTCAGAAAACTGGCGGCTGGCGGCTTTTATTGACTGTGAAACATATCGTATTTATGAAGTAGGTATTTATATTATTTTTGATCGGGGTGTCGGCGATCTCTTTTGTCGGTAAGTACCTAATTGTTTTAAAGCTGATTTTAAGAAATATAATATTATATGATGCTTACATTAATGCTGTGGTAATATGGGTGCAATGATAATTATTTGGTCATTTAATTTTTGCATTGGCTGCAAAGAAGATCGAGTAGAGAAAATTAATTTTGTTAGTGATTGTGTTTTGAAGAAAGTTGAAGAAAAGTTATAAATATGGTAAGTACCTACATACATATCAATCATATATCAATCAATACACAGATAGTTACCTACATATTCTTAAATTGTATTAAGTAATAAAATTGTTATAATTTTTCTAGAACAGAAAAACGAAAAGGCTGTCGGGTTTTCAGTATCGAAAACAAAGTCTACAAAAAAAAAGAAGAAAAGAAAAAACTGGCCAATACTTTAGAAAAATATTTGAAGCCAGAAAATGTGTCAGCGGAAACATTAGAATCAAGCTCCAGTTCTCTTTCCGGGCCACTTAATGAGCCGTGCGTCCAAGAAGTCGAAATGGAAATTATGAGGGAAGATTCCGAATCTGGGGAAGAGAAGGTGACTTCATCTGACTCGGAGTCTCCAAAACCAGAGAGAAGAGAAGTTGGTAACGCTGAAGAAGCCAGCACGTCATCCTCATCAAGGCTTTCTGAACTAAAGAAATTTGGCTGCTCATCAGATTCACAGCAGTCGCAGCAGGACACAGCAACCTCAGATGATCCTGTAGAGTGGCCTGAGATAATATCAACAACATTAACGAAAATTTTAGTAGAAAGAGGGCCTGTTCAGGTAACGCAATTTAATTTCCCAACTAATGAAAACGGTCGCAGATTTTCGAAAAAATATTTCTACCGTTCTCTTCCAAATGGAGAAGAAATTAATAGACCGTGGTTAGTTTATTCAATAAAAAATAATGCAGTTTATTGCTTTTGTTGTACAATATTTGGCAAAATTAAAAACAATTTTTCGCAAAAGGAAGGTGTTTCTGACTGGCAGCATTTGTCACTATTGATTTCAAGGCATGAAAAAAGTGATACTCACAATGCAAATGTTAAAAATCAGTTAGAACTTATAAAATTGTTATCAAAAGAACAAACTGTAAACCAGACGCAACTACGTTTGTTGAATGCAGAAGCAAAGCACTGGCATGCTGTGATTGAGAGAATAATTTTAATAATACAATATTTGTCACGACAGTGTCTTGCTTTACGCGGGCAATCTAATAAATTATTTGAAAGCAATAACGGTAATTTTTTAAAAACTGTTGAGATGATCTCAAAATTTGATTCTGTTTTGTCAGAACATGTGCTTCGGACTCAAAAGTCACAAAAAGATGAAACACGAATGGTAAATTATTTAGGGGACAAAATTCAGAATGAAATAATAGATGTCATTGGTAACAAAATTAGAAATAATATTTTGGATTTAATTAGACAATGTAAATACTATTCTATCATTCTTGACTGTACACCGGATATTAGTCATATCGAACAAATGACTATAATTTTTAGATTTACAATGTTGAACGAGTCCTCAAAAAAAATTGAAATACGCGAGCATTTTATAAAATTTTGTCCTATTAATGATTCAACTAGAGTGGGTTTAAGTGAATTTTTAATGAATTTACTTTCAAAGTTGAATTTAAATATTTACGACATGCGTGGCCAAGGGTACGATAATGGGGCAAATATGCGCGGCAAACATAATGGTCTGTAAAACAAATTTTTAGAAATAAATCCGCGAGCATTTTTTGTGCCGTGCACAGCCCATACATTAAATTTAGTAGTGAACGATGCTGCTAAAGTTTCTTTTGAGACTTCTGGTTATTTTGATATAGTTCAAGAATTATTTGTTTTTTTTGCGTCGGTAAAAAGATGGTCAATTCTGAAAAAACACACAACAAATTTAAATTTAAAAGCACTTAGTGATACACGGTGGTCTAGTAGAATAGGCGCTGTGAAGCCCCTGCGTTACCAAATTGGGCAAATATATGATGCATTGGTAGAAGTAATTGAAGATCGTTTATCCGTACAAGACCACAGTGCTTCACATCAAGCCAAATCTTTGGCATTAAAAATTCAGAGTTATAAATTTTTGTGCTCAACAATTATTTGGTACAATATTTTAATCAAAATTAATGTTTTGAGCACGATGATGCAAAATCCTACTATAAATATAAAAACTTGCTTAGAGCATTTTAAAAATTTGTTAGATTTTTTCTTAGCTCTTCGATCAGATGAAGAATTCAATAATGTTCTTACTGACGCTAATACACTTGCGGATGAACTCGGTATTGAACCTAATTTCCCTGCTGTTCAGTCTGTTAGACCACGAAGAAAACTCAGACAATTTGATTATGAACACAGTGATGAACCAATTATTGATCCAAAAAATTATTATAAAGTTAACGTTTATTTTAATATTAAAGATCAAACTTTATTGTCTTTAAGAGACAGATTTGAGGGAATAACAAGATATTATACTATGTTTGGATTTCTCTATAATATGTTTGATTTATCGGAAAACGAAGCGGTCCTGAAAGTAGGAGACAAAGTATTCGCAAGAACCCACATTAGGAACAAGAAAAGCAATAAATACGGCGGACCCTACACTATTCAAGAAATCACCCCCAAAAATACTTGTATATTACTGAATAATAAAAATCAAAGAAAGAAGCTTCACGTAAATGATCTGCTGACTTTTGTTGCTGACGAAGACAACAGAAGCGTAGCTTCGACAAGATGCTCCTCGAATACTCGATCATGGCAATAATATCAATTGCATTTAGTTTTGCACTGGACCAGCCTAAATTCACCCACCTCGAAAATAATCCAGGACTTTATTACGATAAATTAGGAATTGTACAAATAAAAGAAATACAATGGACGCTAATAAAAACAACAGATTGTTCACCAATAATAACCGAATTACAGATATTGGAAAATAACATTAGGAAAATTCAACTGTCATTTGAAACTCATGCCAACGGCGAAACCTACAAAATTGAATTTCATAATTATCAAATAATATTGGAAGTATTATTACGAGAAAATCAAAGAAAAATCGAACACATATTTCCACATGAACGCAGTAAGAGAGGTGCAATCAATGAACTAGGAAATATTCTCAAATTCATAACAGGTAACCTAGATGCAGAAGATGTGGAACGAATCGAAAACGCCATCAATACACTACAGAAAAATCAAGAAAATCAAGCTAATGTTATCATAAAACAAACTTCGTTAATGACACAAGCAATAGAAAAATTCAACAAAACCATGCGGCAATTAAGCACCAATCAATTGGTATTACAATCAAGGATTCTGCAGCTTGAATCAGCGATCAAAACGTCCACGTTACACGAAATCGAGATGTACTCATTTATTAACATGCATTCGATCCAGTTATAAATAGCAGCATTATTAAACCTTTTATTACATATTTTAAACACTCTGAAGGAAGCCGTCACCTTTGCGAAATTGAAAACACTACATCCTTCAATAATAGAAAGAAAGGACCTAACACGAGAATTAGAAGAAACACAGAAAAATGCCTTGCCGTATAAATTGCCCTATTCTACATCCAAAGAATTAGTCGAGTACGAAGAGATTATCACCATCAAAGCATACAGGAAAAATTACAGCCTTAATTTTATATTAGAAATTCCACTTTGTAATGATATCCAATATGAATACTATCATCACCTTTTCCCTGTACCTATCAGGAACAGTAAAAATTACCAAATTATAATTCCTTCCAAACCATATCTCCTATATAACGAACAAAATAGCGTATCAATGGTCAAAAAGTGCAAACAAGTGTTAAAAGACAATTATTATTGTGAAGTGCAGTTTCACGAGTTAATAAAAATTAATTTATGTGAAAGTGACCTTTTAAAATTCGTGAAAAACCCAAACTGTGAAGTGCATCATGCGCAAGTAGATAAACTTAAAATTCAGAAAATAGATTTAAACTGTTGGATTATTGTTAGCCCCCAGGAATTAATTGCTTCTATATATTGTATTAATCATAGTTTTAAGTATCCATTAAACGGCACATACTTATTACAAATTCCCGAAAATTGCAATGTTACTATTGAACACCATTTTCTCTCAACTATTCTAACAAAATTAAAGAAATAATTGCCTGTTTTGGAAAGTATTAATATTCCAGGTTCAATTGGAAATAATAATTTACTGAAATTAAATCTAGAACATATAGATCTCGATGATTTAAAATCAATTAAAATTCAATTTCAAAAGTTACCTACAAATTTTGAAAATAATACGTATTCTGTAATACATCATTCTTTTAATTATTTTACTGCCTTTGCCGTAATTACTTTTATCCTTTATCTAATAGACTTGTCTGTCCGGGACGCTGTTTCAGCAGCCAAACCGTAAGAGATAGAGAAAAAAGTTATTAAAGTTATATGTTTGGAATGGTCATGTCAGGTCAGGAACCGAATTTCAGTCTCTAACACTAATTATTATCTTAATTATCCTAATCATAACTTTTTAGGTTAGATTCTAGGCAAATTTTATCAAGGCGAATGCGACTGGTAGTTTGCTACCAACAATGACGTTATATATGTACGTGTGGTGAATACGCGTTCTATTTGCAAAACGGCCTTTTTTGTTTTTTTAATGAGACATTTGTCTCACTGGGTTGCTAGTAATAGCTATAATAAGTTATAAGCTAAATGTTTATCATAGAATTAAGATGTCATGTTTTAATCAAAAGTCAAAACACAATTCACAGGAAATTTCATTAGAAGAACTCCGTGTACCCCGAAGTTCCGTTTAGGCCGCGAGGAGTTACGTGAGACAGATAAGGCACGCTTTGATAATCTTACGAGATGCATTTCCTTATCTTATCAACTTGCTGCTTGCTTGTAGACAGATTGTAATTAGAATTAAGTCAGTTATGCAGCATTCTTTCTGTAAAGACATTGTATAATTGCTGTGTGGAAATAAAATAATTTTTTTTAATTTAAATTTCGGCACTTAAAATATCACTCCGGCTTTGAATTATTCTGAAAAAACGCAGTTATGATCCTATATCGCTTTTCTGAGTGTATGTCATATCATTGCACAATTGTTGGTGTTTCTCTGCGTGCTCCACATTGCACCATCGTTAAGAAAAATTGCTATGCTTCCGAGTCAATTAAACAGTCGACAAGGTGTTCTCCTCGAGAAGATAAAAACTCGCTACCGGTAGCTACATCCTCATTCGAGCGTGCTCGTAACACGAGTAACTAAAATACGCACGTTTAGTTCTAAACCCACGAGTGACCTTCAACTGGAGTCTGGCGGTAGTTAATTTGCTAATATTAGGGATCAAGTGCTTCTAAAAACATATATTTTGATGTACGGATTTGGTGTCTGTGATCGTGTTCGAGATAGTGGTGAAATAAAGCTCTAAGTAGAACGTGTTTTATGAAATCAAAATGCAAAAGCCTATCTAATCAACAACTCTGCTTGTTTACCGGTGAGTGTCATGTGCTATTATACATCACCAAAAAAACTCCAGCTCAGTTGGTTTAATCAGCTGTTGTTACTTTGTTTCCCTTTTTTCTGCAGTATTTCAATGATTACAGTAGAAACCTCTCCGAATTACAATTAACGAAACTTGACTAAACACAAAATTTTGTTACTTTTTCATGTTACGGAGCTCCATAACCAGGTTTACAAGGTTAGATGGATGTGTTTACTGACATTATAACTTACTTTCATAATACAGTGAAAATGTCCTTATGTAACATTTTCCTGTTATGTACTAAAGATATTAATGAAGTGTTAAGCATAATTCATTACTAAGCATGTATCACATAACAGTTTTAGTATAATTTCGAAGGAAATAATTCGGTTTCTAATATAAAATTGCATAATACAATTGCCTAAGATGAATATCAAAATTAAATGTATACAATGTTTTTGCAGATCTTTCAACTCATTTTTAAAGTTAATACAAGGGCCGCTCTTTATGTTTTGAGATACGCAAAAACTGCTAGTATATAACCAAACATTATTTTATTTTCTCCCTGCATCAATATATTTTTGTAGTTTCATTTACCATAAGTTGAAAACCGAAAACCATTCGTCTTTTCCTATACTATTAAAAAAGTTTTATCCGCGAAATGTGTTTTGAGTTTACAGCATACATAGTTAGAAAAAGACGGATGCTCAATTACTGTGTTTTTGTCTGTCAGATACTTGTTTGTTATCCATACTACAGCATTAAACTCAATAAACTTTAACCTGAAGTATTTGATTAGAACAAACTGGTGTACGGGTTTGCTGTAACTGTCTTCTAGTAGGTACTCTAGCTGAATTGCTTTCACTAACCCCTTGTACCGCAAAAATACTGCAAACATAACTTTTTTGATTCATCGTTGGCGTTTTGGTGTAGTCGATGCTGAGTCGTTTTTCTAGATGCGAACGCAAGATTCTAGGTGGGTTGGAGCATCATAAATGGTTTATAGATTTTATCACCAGTCACTATTTTTGAGCTAATAAGGTGACCACCATATTATAACATTTGCAGCGTTTGTCAACTGATCATTACCAAGGGTTCTCAAAGTGACAGCCATTTTCGGACGTTTTTCGCTGTTTTCACCATTCAAGTAATGTTGCCCCCTTTTGAAACCATTGAGATACTGTTGCCCGAGATGGGCTTTCTTCGTGAAAGGAGTTTTGAAATATTATTTGAAACCATTAATTTGTTTTCCTGTATCTCAAAACCAAAACATACAGAGTGGGCCTCGTATGCCGTTTAAATCGATATTTTTTAGATGTATGAATGATAGTTTATCTATTTCCCGTGATTCCGTAGGCGTAAAGTTTATTATTTAGATTAGGGTAATAATTCCTGTTTAGTTTGTATCTTACAATAATAATAATGGACTTTTAATGGGTTTAAGAAACTATATACAAATTAGATTGATATTAAAAAACTAATGCCATCTGATCTACCACTGAACCCGTTGTGAACAAAAATCTCTCTCAACAACAACAACGGAGGAGGAGGAAAAGAGAGAATCTCTCTCTTTTCCTCCTCCTCCGTTGTGTTGTTGAGAGAGATATCGGACAAATGTCCTGGATATGGCTTTTGAAGCAAGTTCGTGACAAATATTATGCTTATTAGGCAAATAATTGTAAATATTAGCAATATTGTAGGAAACATTTAATTCCTAAAAACCAGTTTTATAGTAAGGGGGTGTTCTTTTCTAAGGATATTAAGATTATGAATATCAGTTCTAAATCTAATTTTGTTGTAATAATGTGGTGGTGGCTTTGTACTAATTATTTTATGGAATAAACATGCAGAATGCAGAAATCGACGATTATTCATGTTGAGCTATTTAACCTCCTTTAATTTATGCGAAATATGTTCGTATTTACGTATACTAAAAATCAATCGAAGACAGGAGTTTTGCATACGCTGAATTCTCTGATTATCAACAGCATCTAAACATGGTTCATAAACAGAATCGCAATAATTAAGTTGTGATAAAACTAGCGATTCACAAAGCATAATTTTAACATTGCGGTTTAAACTATATCTATTATTAAAAATTAATTTGTTTGAGGCAAGATTTCAGTAATGCTGTCGATACATGCTTCTTGAATTTAAATTAGTATCAAGTATAATGCCAAGGTTTCTTGCGTGATCAGAAAGCGGCAGTAATATATCTTTAATTTTAATATCAATATTTTGTTTTGCAATATTTTTTAGTGTAGGTCTACCAAACCGCAGAACCGAACTTTTATTACCATTGATTTTCTTAAACAGTGTTTTTCTGATAGCTCAAAAAGACGTTTAATATTATCATTCACAATAACATTTGCGACAGCCACATTGTCAACAGGAAATTCGTATAATAATTGAAAATTATCGGCGTAAAGATAATATTCACAATGTTTTACAGATGTTTTAAAGTAAAATTTGTATATTATATAAACAATAACGGACCAAGTACTGAACCCTGTGGTACACCTTTAGTAATGGGCAAAAAGTTGGATTTACATTCCTTAAGTATAACAGTCTGAGAGCGATTAGTTAAATAACTTTCAATAATTTTAATGGCGTCGTACCCAAAACCAATAAATTTGAGTATTGCCAACAGTAAATTATGTGATATTATGTCGACCGCCCTGAAATAATTGATCAAAACAAGAAGTAATAAATTATTGTTGTGGTCTAAAGCCTGATAGTATATCCGGAAGAACTTCCTGCTCAACCAAATGTTGACGAATTTGATATGCCATAATTTTTAACAGGACCTTTGACAGTGTAGTATACTAAACGGACGCAAATCTTTGGTTTGCTTGATTTTAGGTAAAGGAATAACAGCAGTTTTCCATAAATTAGGAAAAGTGTTGTGCAAAAGACATGCATTAATTGTATGTGTAATAAATGGAATTGCAAAATTAATATTAATTCCATTGGAATCAAGAGAATTCGATTTTATATTTAGAAAAAAATTAAGAATTTTATTTTAACTGGTAGTTTTAAATTTGATTTTAGATTTAAAATTCGTAAATGTATTACCGTTATAGAAATCGAGTAGCTCTTTATCTTCAAGAATAGTGGAGTTACTGAAGTTAACAAAAGCATTAGGTATTAATTTTGTTAGCGTCACATAAATTGGGGGGAATTTCTGCATGTTGCGACCTATTATATAAATATCTGCTTTTTCAATTCCTTTCAAAGCTTTACCTCTAAGTGACATCATAAGTTTAATTTTTGCAGTCAACCAAGGCCAGGGGTTTTGAAATTTTGATGGTTTTACAAGTTGAGTGTCCATCAAACAAATTAGCTATATTGTAATTTAAAAGTGACTATCGTTTATATCATCGATCTCAAAAATTACTTGCCAAGGAATTGGCGATAAATCGGCATTAAAGTTATCATAATTAAATTCACAAATATCTCTGAACGAATATAAATTTGGTTTGTTTAAAACTGGAATTTTAAAAGGGTAATCACAATAGATTAGATGATGATCAGGCACGTTATGCACACTGACAACTCTTGCTGTTGTAACTTCCTTATTGACAGAGACAACTATAAAATCTATTAAAGTAGAGCTAGTTTTGGTAATACGTGTGGATACATTTATGATTTGTTTATAATTTAACAAATCTATTATCGAAGAAAATTGAATAGCCATTAAACTTTAAAAGGTCAATATTGAAATCGCCAAGATAAATTATTTCTTCCGAAAGAGGTGTCACTACAGATGCTGCATCATCAAGGGCATCTAAAAATTCTATATATGGAAACTGCTATCTTCTATAGACAACTCTAGCAGTTAAAATTAGTTTTTGTAATTTAATTGTAAGCCAAATTTGCTCTATAGCATTGCTATATTTTAGGGAATGAATTAATGAAACAGCAATGAAATTCTTAACATAAATATCGTCACTGTTTTCAGTATTTTCAGAAATGCCAATCACCCGTAAGCAATTTCTTCGGCTATACTGCTCCTGATCATCTCAGCTTTTGGTAGTCTTGACGATGTCAATTTCTATATCTCAAGCTTCATTTATTTATTTTCCTTTTCTAGGGTAGTTGTGACAATTTTCAAATTTTCAATTTTCTCACTGGACTTGATCAATTTTTAAGCAAATTCGTTTAAAAATTCTTCGGTTTTGAAAAATTCCTTGATTTTGTTGCAGATTATGCCGTGGTTATTAGCAATTTGACCTTTTGTGGGCGGCATTTTAGTACGGTGGTTACTAGCACTTTTAACAAGGGAAATAAATAGGTGCACATTCCTTTTATAATTCTGTAGTTTTCTATCAAGGGAGTATACAATCTCTCAATCAAAGGGTTGGGTTTGTGATTTAAGGGGGAGGTTATATGCAACTCAATTTGATGCAGATGAAAATACTTTTAATTAATTTGTCTAGAAGTTTTGTTTCCTCCTTAATGGTTATTTGGATAGGCATTCCATATTGAGATATAAAAATTACTAAATTCTCATCTTTGTAATGCTACTTTTATGTGTTAAATAATGTTTTCGAAAATTTAGAAAGTGCATCAATTATTCTTAGTAGTAGATTATGTAATCAAGGAGAGAAATGCGTTATTTTCCTTATGTGCAGTTTGTGACTAGACGGCGTAGCCCGAGAGTCACAAATTGCACTGAAGGAAAATAACAGTCTCTCCGAATTGCATATACTACTATTTTTTTGACGTTGCAGGAAGATGGAAAACTACAAACCTGTTTTTTTTAAAACCTAATTTTTTGTCATTTTACTTACAATTATTTTAAAATGATCTGTGCTTTAAAATTAGTAGCCTATGATAAATTTTAAAGTTGGTGGCACTATAAGTCTATGTCAAATTTGAGGTTATCAGGTTAGGTTTTGTGTCAGTTTTGACACAGACTGACGCAAAACGTAACCTGCTAACCTCGAATTTGACATCATTGTGATTTCTTGTTGTTTCAGTCATAATAAAAACGCCCTAGGTACATTTCTCTCCTCTAGAGATAAATTCATTGTTTCTGTCACGATTTTGGTATCGTAGAAACCGAGTTTTGTTCCCAGACGTGAAAATAGTATATTATATCATGAGGGACTAAAGTGCACCATTTAATCCCGGGTTGCCTCGAACGTGAAGCCCGATGACTACAACCACTCAAGGGATTTAGGTACTTTAGTCTCGAGGTATATACGCTATTTTTTGCACTTTTGGGAACATTATCATCAAACATTTCCAAAATTTGGAATCTGTTAATTTGGAAACTGACAATTACAATTTATTAAAAACTGAATTGCAGCAGGTCCTGGATAGACTAAATCAGTTGGCAGTACTGAAGTGTATTGTCGGTATAAGTATGTCAAATTCGAGATTTGCAGGTTAAGTTTTGCGTCAGTGTGTGTCAAATGACAAACAAAACCTAACCTACTAACCTCGTGTGTACATAAATTTACCATAGTGACGGTATCATTTTTACTTTAGTCCCTAGGAATTAAATGAGCTACTTCAGTCCCTGTTTACGGGGACTAAAGTATCAACTTTAGTTCCGGAAGTGCAAAAAAACTATTTTTTCCACGCCCGGCAGTAGAAGTCGGTTTCTATAGCATAAAAATTGTGACAGAAGTAAAACATTTACTCCCTAGAGACTAAATAAGACAAAAGGTTCCCTAAGTAGTTTTAATTATGCCTGACACAACAATTATGGCAAATCCGAGGTTTTCAGGTTAGGTTTTGCGTTAGTTTTGACACAAACTGACGCAAAACGTAACCTGCTAACCTCGAATTTGACATAATTGGGAGCTCTTGTCATAATGACTTACAGTGCCACCAACTTTAAAATTTACCATAGGCTACTAACTTTAAAATAATTGTAACTAAAATGTCAATAAATGACGTTAAAAAAAACGGGTTTTTCGTTTTAAATCTTCCTGCAACGTGAAAAAAATAGTATATGCAACTCGGAGAGAATGCTATTTTGCTTCAGTGCAATTTCTCTCCCTCATTGCATAATCTACTATTCCTTGGATTTGAAACATTTATGTGTAAATGTTCGTATGGACGGCTTGGGGTGTTAGTAGCGTTTAATTGTTCTTCGTGTGGCGCCTTTGATATTTAACTTTTTTTAGAAATTTAGCGACTATTAATATAAGAGATAATTGTGTCTTGTAGATATCCTCTTTAATTTGTCAGAGAGAAGAAAAACACTTTGATTTTTCCTCGGGATGAAGTCGCAGCCCAGGTTCACTTAATTTAGCGTTCACGCTATAATAACATAATGTCATTTACTCTACTAATAATTTAAAGATAAAAAAATACAATATAAATAAACAATACTACAAAAAATTATTGCAAGGTATTTAGGTTGGGCAAAGATTTTATATAACTCACAAAACGATTATAAGAAAGATCTTATTGATTTTTTAATGTTATTAGTAAAGAAGGCGCCACATACGAAATCTTTCATATTTAGAAATTACGTGTTGCAGTATGGTAAAATAATTAATTCTAACATTTACATCATGCACTTTGAATCTTCGGATTAATAAATTAGGCAAATATACAGGTGTTTTTGACGCCTATAGTTTATACAAGAAATTTAAGCACAAATAGCCTTGTTTGATATGTGTGGTTCGCCCATTCTGCGAGAGATAAGGTGGTACATGACTTCTACAAGAAATGTTACAGATAAAGCGCATAAGGGCGTTTTGAATCTTTTGTAGCTTTTGTTGATTATATTTTGGCAAGAAGTAATAATACACCATAGCGCAATAATCAATATGGATATATGAGGAATTTAACAAGTTTTAGTTTTAATTCTTCATCAAGTTGAAACTTGAGGTGATACAATGATTTTAGTTTATAAAGCGTAATTTTATAAACCTTATTAACATGTTCGTTAAAACAGTTTATGATTCACATAAAAGTTTAAATTTTTTGTGAGTGAAGTCCATTCAATTGCAGTACCATTAACCGTAACAATTTCATTGCATATTACATATCTATGTCTCTCCACACCTATACACATCGCTACAGTTTTATTGGGGTTTTTAAGACTTTTCCAGAGCATTTTTAAATTATTTTTATTTTGATGAACGATATACTGCATGTATGCTTTCTTATCTCTAGCTATGGATTCTTTTACATAATTTCTTCAACGGCTTACTTAGTTTTCGGGTATTTTTTATATGCTGTTTTCTTTAGCTGAATCATAACTTTTATCATATCAGTAATATACCGTGTGAATAATGTAAGACTATACATTGGCAACTTTATTTTAGCATTAATCAATTTACCCATGCTAGTAACAATAATTGTCGATTTTTTCTGTAGTCACTATGTTGTTATTTTGTTTACAAATCGATAGCATAAAAAATTTAGCTTTTGTTTAGCATTTTGTAATATCAAGGAAACAAATACAAGCAAATGATCAGAGTTGCTGTTGATGTCGAATATGCCGCAGTGCTCAAAGTCTAAATTTTCAATGACATCAATTAATGACTCCGCAGTTTGAGTAATCCTTGTTTATTTATAATTTGTCTTAGATGAAAGTCTGACATTAAAAATTTGTGTCATGTAACAAATCAATATTAGAGTCACCTAACAATACTAAACACTGAGTGTTTAGATAAACTTGCTCTCTAACGTCAGACTTCGTACTTACTGTAGGAGGTTTGTAAACCATGCGGACATGTTCGTAATGTAAACTAGTATCCACAATTGTTCAATTCCGTTCTCATAAATTTCTGAAACGCTAATTACATCATGATTATTTTTTAAAACGTAGTTTTTAAAACTCAAAAGGTTTGATGTAATTAAGCGAACACTAATATGGTTAAATGTTATTAATCGTGTATTTTTGTTTAACGATGCTAGCTACACCATTGCTGTATTTTATAAACAAATTATTGTATTGTTTCCTGGTATAAGTCTAATTCGTTTTTAATCTCCTTGTGGTAGTCTTGCTTCATTTTCGTTTGATCCGTAGAGATAGCAATGTCGAAGTTGAAATTATTTAATTTCCTTTTATTTGTAAGCACTACAAAAGCATCGTCCTTAGAAGCAAGCTCGACTTTTAACGGAGCTGATTTGTTATCACGAGGTTTTTCAAGTCTATATACTTTCAAGACATCAGTTTTTACATTAGCAGCTGTTTGTAAATAATCATTGTTTGCACGTAGCTTGTATATTATAACGTTTCACTCTCTCTTCTGTCTTCCTACAACTTCCTGAATCATCACCCTCGTGAAATGTTTCTTTATCGGGTCTTTTATTATGTTTTAACGCATTAATGTCTTCTAACAAAATCACTTATTTCTGCAAATCTTAGATAGCTTGTAAAAGTGGATTGTTATCACTATGATAAAAACTTGGTTTAAATTGTTAAATTGTTTTGAACTTTTGCCACTATTGTGGTTTCTTCATAAAAATTAAAGTTAAAAATTACACAGTATCTGAAATACAAAATGTTTAAAAATTAGATAGGTGGACAGATAGAAATGTCCTTAAGCATGTGACTCACGAGCTTCAAAGGTTACCATTTTTTATTTCATTGAAGAAACGCATTTTTATATAAAAAACTTAAATAACCAGGCCAAAAACTTTCCAGCTCCAAGACCCACTCGACTAAACTGATAGATGACAAGTAAATTCCCGTTGAGCAAAATGCCATTCCAAAAGTCAAATTTTAAAGGTTTAAAATAAATATAAAAAAATAGAAGAGGAACCTTTATATGATATAGTAAGTGCTGTTTAGTTTATCAATATCTGTTTTGTAATAATAGATAGTAATAATAATAAAGTTTTATTTTCAAAACTAATTTACACAATTTTTTAAATCAATATTAAATATTTGAATGGAAGAGCGAGGGCAATCAGATGAACCCTGCTAAGGGAATCCCTGCTCTTCCTTACCATTGCAGGAAGAAAAAACATCATAAATGACAACAATAAAAAATCACCAAGCAGGTGAAGCAAAGATAACAACATAATCCATATTTTAAAATAAAAAATTTAGCTGCAATGTGCAATACTCAGTCATTCAGGAAGAATTACAACTAAAAATAATAAAAAAACCATGCGTTAATATAAAATTGAAAAAAATAATACAAAAATTAATAATGAATTTAGTCTAATCAGTGTCATCAAATAAGCAACCTTTTTTTCGAAATTTAAAAGTACATAGAGCAGAAGTATATTATAGGAGAATGGACGCTTATACAATTCAGACTGATGTGATGGAAGATCTAGGTAAAGACCTATTTGTCTCAAATTCGAATTAATTTATGAATATCAGTACGAAATTTTATTTTATTGTATTTACAAGTAAGGAGGGGATTTATTGATGATTACTTTATAGTAAAATACGAAAGAATGTAGTAGACGCCGTTTTTTCATACTGAGCCTCTTTAATTTTGTGTGAGATATGTTCGCGACTTCTAATATCATGGACAAGTCGCACATAGGAGTTTTGAACAATTTGAACTATTTTGCTAGGTGCATTATTAATACAAGGACCATACACGATATCGCTAGATGAAAATACTTTTTGATCATACTTTAGATTCAACTATACAAATAAGTTAGAAACACCATATTTGCTAATCACGGCCATAACAAAAATAATTGAACTATTAATACCACACCTCGATAACATCATGCCCTTTCTTACAACCTTAATTCCCCTATTAACCACCAATGGAGCACGATAGTACACTGAAGTCGTAAAAACTAGCATCCAACCTGTAGTAATAGTAAGGAATAACAAAAAGCGAAGCTATCCATGTATACTAATAGAAATACAAAAGCTAATTAAACTTAAGAACAAAACAAGGTGTGAATGGCAAAGGACGCGTAGGCCGCCTTTAAAAATACTAATAAATCAATTCACCCACAAAGTTAGATGGGAACTGGTAACTACAAGTTCAGAATGTATAACAAATATATAGAAGAACTTGAACCGCGCGACGCAACAATGTGGCAGGTTACGAAGAAACTAATAAGACAAACCGAACATTATTCCTCCATTAACATATAGCAATATCACATACGTCACGGATGAAGAAAAAGCCAATGTGCTGGCAGCGCACTAAGAACATATCTTCACACCAAATGACAGAAATATAGTACACGATCATTTACAAGAAGTGAGCACAACTGTCAATGACTTTAGCAGCTGGAATTCGAAAGAGTTTGTACCAACGTCATCAACAGAAATTAAAGAAATTATCACAAAACTCTCAAACAAAAAATCCCCGGGATCAGATCTTATAACAAACTCAATAACTAAACAACTTACAATAAAGTCAGTAGCGTTCTTAGCTAGAACCTTTAATGCATGTCTCAGACTTGGTTATTTCCCAAATGAGCGAAACATGCTATTATACTACCTTTTCCTAAAAATGGCTAAAATAAACATAGATCTGATGGTTATGCTCGAATAAGCTTACTTACTTTCAACGCTCTCAAAGCTACTGGGAAAAAATATTCAAACACGACTTCAAATCATACTGGAAGGGCAAAACATCATACCATATTATCAACTTGGTTTAAAAAAAAAAACATCCGATCACGCACCAGCTTTTAAAATTAACGGAAACTATAGAAAGAGGTTTCGAGAACAAGGTATATACGGCATAGGGTATGACATGGAGGACTTAGATATGAAATGATGAAACTAGGACGTCCAGACTCATCGACGCCATAACGTCGTTCATTACAGGGAGAAAATTTGCTGTTCGGGTGCACGCTACATTCTCCACCCAAAGAAAAATTGAGGCGGCAGTACTGCACGGCAGAGTAGCAGTAATCGGGCACTTTTTATAGAGCACCTGTCAATCATCCGATTAAATTGATTGACCTAATTAAATTGATCTAATTAAATGACCTAATTAATTTCGCGGATTGCTCTAATTAATTTTGATATGTGCTACTGATTAAATTACGCATTAGCTACTGATTAAAGGACGCGTCGCCCATTTCTTAATTTGCTTCCGGAATTACGCGGCGGCCATTTTAATTTCAATTTAGCGCACGTTTTGAATTTCAAATTGGTAAATCTGTCTCTCTTGTACTCATTGGGTATTGGCTGTCTCTTTTGCATTCACAGGATGGATGTTTATATTTAAAAAAATCTCTAGACGACTAGGATTTGAACCCTCTACGTTCGTGTTTATATTTGGGTTGCATCCGTGTACGCCTCTAGACCAACGAAGCGCCATGGATTTAAAGGTTTTGAACAGAAGGCCATTTCACTGTTCTGTCGGCACGCTTCCATGTTTTAAACTAAATATTTCTTTTTAATTATAATTTATAAGAGCGGAATTGCATCGTCTATAGTTTTAAAAGTTTGATAATAATTTAAAAAACTGGTTTCGTAAGTGGCCTTGATGGAATTAATTATTTTATTTTTATCATTCAGCCCAACAGGCCCTGACTTGTCGGCGACAAGAGGCAAATTCAGATCGTAAATATAAAACGAGTTACAAATTTGAGTTTAATATATTTCTGAAATACCTCTGTTCAGATAGCTTTTATTCTATTAAAAATTTGACGGGCCGCGATTTTAAAATTTGGTCCGTAACAATTAGCTACTTTTAATTACAGGAATTTGATTTTACACATACAGGCTGTTTCCTAAAAAACGCCGCAACCCATAACTCCGTTGTTTTAAATTTTAGACCCAACAAACTATATATATTCTTAAATGGCAAAACAAGAGCTACCTTTTGACATCGCCCGTTCGTAAATATCTTTCAACTGTTTTGAGCAACGATGTTCAACTTTTTTATTTTAAATGGAACACCCTGTATATTTTTATATATTTGGATTCAGGATGAAATTCTGCATGCAGTAGTATGCTTCATTTGTTTTTTGGACACTTAGGGCCGGTTGCAGAAAGCAATGTTAAGTCTGGAGTTAGCTAATATCGCGTCAAAGTGAACAAAAACTAATCAAATCTCAAATGCCTATGGTAACTAATACATTAGTAAACAAAATTTGATGCGATTTTGTTCCCTTTGACGCGATGTTAGCTAACACCAGACTTAACATTGCTTTCTGCAACCGGCCCTTAGAAATGTATAAAATATTTTTTTAATATTGCATGTAGAAGGTCGTACAGTACCATAAAATTTTCAAGTGTGCCGTGGAAAACAATCAGAATGCTGAAATATTTTATTGGAAACAAATTTAAACAAAACTACAAAACATATCTACAAGTATTGCTCAAACTGACCGCCACCTTGTTGAACACACAACTGACATCTTCTAGTTACTCCATTGGTCGCATTCAATATCAAATTGGGAGGTATTTCGCGACAAGCATTGATAATCCTCTGCCTTAGAATTTCTTCGTTTTCTGGACGTGTTAGATAAAATATTTCAACATTCTAATTGTTTTCCACAGCACACTTGAAAATTTTATGGTACTGTACGACTGTCTACATGGAATATTAAAAAATTATTTTAAACATTTCTAAGTGTCCAAAAAACAAATGAAGCATACTACTGCATGCAGAATTTCATCCTGAATCCAAATATATAAAAATATACAGGGTGTTCCATTTAAAATAAAAAAGTTGAACATCGTTGCTCAAAACAGTTGAAAGATATTTACGAACGGGCGATGTCAAAAGGTAGCTCTTGTCTTGCCATTTAAGAATATATATAGTTTGTTGGGTCTAAAATTTAAAACAACGGAGTTATGGGTTGCGGCGTTTTTTAGGAAACAGCCTGTATAATAATTAACCACATGTGAATAATTATTTTGAATCGGGAAATCCGCGGCGGCCATTTCTGCATTTGATTACGTCACGCCGAAGTCTTCCGTCTCACTCTTCGCAGCTGTTCTCTCTCGCTCGCATTTATTTAATTTAAAAAAAGCTTTTTGCGCCGGCCCCTAGTCGGATTTGAACCCTAGTTGTCACGAGATTGTCATGTTTGGCTTTTATTTTATAAGTAAGCGTCTGAAGTTGTGTCATTATATCGATCAAAACTGTATTTTAGTTTTTAAAATCCCAGTATAAATGCAAACGGACGAAAATAAAAACGCTTTGTATTAAAGAAATATATTGTTATTAAAATATATGTGTTCACAATACTCGACTCTTATTTCTAAAAAATTACTTCAAGTCAATTTACAAAAAATGTTTAGATTAGAACACGTTTGTACAGTTTTAAAATGCATGGTAGACAATTTTGCATTTAATCAAAAGTACATTGCTGATAAAAAGGTAGCACGTGTCTTTTCTAAGTGACAGGGCGGCTCCGACCCCCTAGCGGGTAAAGGGTTGCTGTTGAAAAAGAATCGGATTATATCATTATATGCCACAAAACTTTGACGTTTTACAATAAAATTGCATTTGATATTCAGGTAAATCGGTGGCTTGCTTAAAAGACATTTGTTCTTGATGTTTGGCGGCTAAGGTGAGCAAAAAGTTACTTCTATGTTGAAATAAACGGGACCAGCTTAAAACTTTGCTAATATTTAGACTGTGTGTCGGTTTTTAATAATACTTACGATATTTTTCTTTTCGTAATTAAAAAACATGTAGGTTAAATATAAAATTACAGCAGTAGAGGTGCCGTGAACAAACTAACTTAAAAATGAGTGTTGAATGTTTTAAGATAGAAGTTTTTTTTTTGCACCAAGGCCTACATAAATACAATTTATCGATATATCTCGGCCACCTATTATAAAATGGCTGTTCATAAAAACCGCTCTACCATATAAGTCTAAAGATTAGCAAAGTTTTAAGCTAGTCCCGTTTATTTCAACATAGAAGTAACTTTTTGCTCACCTTAGCCACCAAACATCAAGAACAAATGGCTTTTAAGCAAGCCACCGATTTACCTGAATATCAAAAGCAATTTTATTGTAAAACCTCAGAGTTTTGTGGCATATAATGATAGAATCCGATTCTTTTTCAACAGCAACCCTTTACCCGCTAGAGGGTCGGAGCCGCCCTGTCACTTAGAAAAGACACGTGCTACCTTTTTATCAGAAATGTACTTTTGATTAAATGCAAAATCATCTATCATGCATTTTAAAACTGTACAAACGTGTTCTAATCTATAACATTTTTTGTAAATTGACTTGAAGTAATTTTGTAGAAATAATAGTCGAGTATTGTGAACACATTTATTTTAATAACAATATATTTCTTTATTACAAAGTGTTTGCATTTTTATTTTCGTCCGTTTGCATTTATACTGGGATTTTTAAAACTAAAATACAGTTTTGATCGATATAATGACACAACTTTAGACGCTTACTTATAAAATAAAAGCCAAACATGTCAATCTCGGTGTTACAAATTAAAGACCGTCGTGCCATCAAACCTGCACCGATTTGTTGGAAAACAAGATGTAGTTTTCTTATAAAAATCAAGGTTTTGTGCAGTGTCGTGTTTTTCGAGAGGGTTGAATACACCCGTCCCGCTTAAGTAAATGAATATAATACCCCCAAAAACCTGCAGGCATAAACTTGTCCATTTCTCGCGCGAAAATAATTTTAACGAATTTTAAGTAACCGCCCCCGGATTCCCACGCAGAGTATGCGAAAAACTCGTACCTACCCATAATGCAAAGCAAAATAGGAAGCTAGAGAGGCCAATGAGGGCTGGATGAGATAGTACATTAAAATTAAAAAACGCCTAATTGTAATTTCTTCAGACAAAGTTGAAATTAATATTATGAAATTTGAGCATAAATTTAAAACAGCCACATTGACCAATAGGCCATCGAGAAAAGTTTGTTTGAATTTTTATAGAGGATCCAACAGTTGCAGGCCAAATCTCCTGGCCGCGGTACGACAAGCCACGACCTGTTATGTATGATAAAAATAAAATAATTAATTCCATCAAGACCACTTACGAAACCAGTTTTTTAAAATTATTATCAAAATTTTAAAACTATAGACATGCAATTCCGCTGTTATAAATTATACTTAAAAATAAATATTTAGTTTAAAAATATGGAAGCGTGACGAATCATCAGTGAAATGGCCTTCTGTTCAAAACCTTTAAATCGGTGGCGCTTCGTTGGTCTAGAGGCGTACACGGATGCAACCCAAATATAAACACGAACGTAGAGGGTTGAAATCCGAGTCGCCCAGAGATTTTTTTAAATATAAACATCCATCCTGTGAATGCAAGAGAGACAGCCAATACCCAACGAGTACAAGAGAGACAGATTTACCAATTTGAAATTCAAAACGGGCGCTAAATTGAAATTCAAAACGGGCGCTAAATTGAAATTAAAATGGCAGCCGAAAGAAGTGCGCGCGTAAAAAACCAAGATGGCCGACACCCGGGAAGTTTAAATTCAAAAAATGGAACTTAGAAAAAATCTGAAAAATTTCAAATTCAAAAATTTTTCGCGAAAATTGAAATTAAAATGGCCGCCGCGTAACTCCGGAAGCAAATTAAAAATGGCCGCCGCGTAATTTAATCAGTAGCTAATGCTTAATTTAATCAGTAGCACATATCAAACCGCCAATTTAATTAGGTCAAACCGCGGATTTACTTCGCGGATTTAATTGTTTCAATTAATTTGATTGCTCCAATTTAGGTGTCGCACTTCTACTCAGAGTACTCGGACAACACTGTTGAACCTCCATTCCCATGATCTAGCATCACGCAAAATGAATATCTTGAGACAGTAGTTAACAGTCTTCAAACTGCACTAAATACGCTATGCTTATGGTTCGACAACTGGAAAGTCAAGATTAATGCATCAAAAAGCCATGTTAAAGTATTCACTCTGAAACAAATTGAGAATCTTCCAAAGGTAAGAATCAATCGAAATATAATTGAACAAAAAAATTAAAAAAGTAAGTGAATATTATATACAAGACTCTACTTACTATACCCTCCGATAAACAGAAAGTCTCCGTATGGAGTGTACATCGTTAATCCATAAAACTATATTACGACCTATTATAAAGTACTCGTGTCCGGTTTGGAGCAAGACATCTAAGACCCATTTAAAAAAAACTGCAAGTATTGCAAACTAACATTTCAAGAATTACAGTGAACGCACCATTGTTCATAAGAAATGAGCAAATTCATAGAGAACTTAACTTACCAATTGTGGAAGAATTTATAAAAAACCGTTGTACCAAATTCTTTGCTAATAATGCTACTATAAATGAGTGTCCTAGTGCGATGTTTTACAACCTCGGCCAGATAAACAAACATCAAAGACTAAAAAGAAAACTCCCACAGGATCTGCTGTGAACAATTAGAATCAATTATGAACTAACAGTGAATAACGACTAACAGTCTGTGTAGCATAAACATATAAACTTAATGTATTCAGAGGTATGTAGACCTCACTCAATAGTTATTAGTCCTAAGCAATTGTATAACTGAGTCATGAATAGTAAATGTATGTTGAACTGAGTTGAATGAAAAAAGGATTTACAGCATTACAACCACTGTGCGTCATACCGCCGTGCTCCACGTATTACACTGCACTTGAACGACTAATCAGCGTTACATCGCTCTGAGCGGCTGGCACAGATCAACATACCAAGCTTCAGATCGCAGTGCGACTTTCTCTCTGACGATGCAAGCTACAAGCTCTTCCGTTAGATAATATGGGTGCACAAACAGCAACAAGGCCAAATGCCTCAGTATCCTCGTTCTTAAGGTACTCAGACAACACGATCCACCAAAGAGCACGGCAATTGCGAGGATCCTTGCTCGAGTTCACAAGATGCAAGGCACATTAAGCCAGAGAATACTGGCTGTTTATTTTCCTTTGTTTTCTTTATTGTTCTTTATGAGTGTTTAAAGACTAATATGTATTTGTTTATTTGTGTAATCTAATTGGCTTTTGATGTGCAGATGTTTGAAGTCTTTCAGCCCCATAACACCACCGATGCAGGTCGGTTTTCTGGTTTTGGCAATTAGTGACTTTTCACAACCACGGCTGGGCTATATAGCCTAAGCGTTTCACTTATTCTGAGCTAGCTAGGTATAGGAGCAGGGCAGTAATTTATGAAAATGCTAAGGCATATGAAACGTGTTTCTTATTCAAGAAATTTAAGCATTGAGTAATTTTACAACCAAACAAATTTAATGGGAATTATGAACACAAACATCAACACTGATGTAATGGCGAACGTTCGGCGTTTATATAGGTCTCGGTCAATCGAACTGAGTACAACCGACCTAACAATAGTATAGGAGATTTTACTGAATTGTTTCGTTATGCTTAGTATAGGTGGCTTATTATTCGTCGAACTGTAAGCATACAGTAATACCTTTGCAGTTTTAAGCGGTACGAATAAGTAACAAGTTTTAA
Organism: Agriotes lineatus; assembly: GCA_940337035.1. Taxonomy (NCBI): domain Eukaryota; kingdom Metazoa; phylum Arthropoda; class Insecta; order Coleoptera; family Elateridae; genus Agriotes; species Agriotes lineatus. The sequence continues at coordinate 6,960,069 of OW679203.1, read as the reverse complement.
GGTTTAAGTGTCACTCACGTTGATAGACTGAAAAATACACGTAAATCGAGAAACTTTAACTCGTCTATTGAAATGTCATTTTATATCATCTTAATTATTTTAATATTTGTAATTATGTAGGTTTAACTTTTTTAATATAGGTACATATATCCAGGGAATTACATCTTCAATTTTTTATTTTCCTTGCAGAAGTATAGCTTGATTCAGAAATGTCTCGGCTTTAATTTTGTTTATATACGAATTGCCAACGAACGTGTATTTCATATAAATAGGGCTTTTCGGATCATTTGCAGTACTAAAAGTACTAAAACCTTTTCCTTCGTAATTTCTTCGGAAGCTGATTTGTTTCAAATTGATATGTGCTACTCACAAAATAATATAGGAATAACTATGAGTTAACGCCGAATGTCAGTTTCTTCATTCGCTTTACAAATGTGGGTAGATTTTAGCCGGTTTCACAAGTTGTCTTCAGCTGTCCTTTTGTTTGTTTTTCTACTTCATTATACATCATCCCCTACATCATTCCTCAAATGAGTAGAATTTTGCAGAAAGTGCTAAAATTTTAAATTATGCTAACATAATTTCTTTGTTTCTATCATTGTTCTGTTAAATCAAGTCATGTAGGAAACAAGGCAAACGCTAATTAGTTATGACACAGGGTATTTCAGGCTTGTATTGTTGTTTTTTCGGAGTATGGTAATGATTGAGCCTTCTCCGTAATTCTACCATATCACTGCAATAGCCATAATACACAAAATGTATTTCTGCATATTGACATTCAAAAAAAGGTTCCATTATTAATTCTACGATTACAAACCTACAGAGGTGGCCAAATTACTTTTAAAAAATAATTAATTACTAATTACCAATTACCGCCCAGTGTATTAATTTAATTACCAGAGATTCAATTACTCACAGGAAATAAGAATTCAATTACCAATTACTTAGTAATTGTACAACATCAATTACTTTCAATAAAAATTATTATCATATAGTTGCATTTAGTCGAATTTTCTTGCAAGTTGCAACTATCATTAGTGTCGTGTCGATTCGTAATCGTTATCTAAAAATGCTTAATTTTTATGTTTTGTTATCTATAATAACCTAATACTTTATCACTCTTGAAGGTTTTTTGATAAATAAATCTTCTAGCTACATGCACCCTTCACCAAAACCAAAAGTTTTTAGTTTGTTTTGATGTAAGATGTAAGTAAATAAATAAATTCAAGGATAACAATTATACAGGGTGCCCCCCAAAAAAAAATGGGACACCGATTTGGTATAGATTCCTTAGGTTATAATAAACCGATTAAACCTAATATATTTTAATACAAAGTCTCTTCAGTAAGAAGGCTTGGAAGTTCAAATCTATATATTTTTTTATATTAGTTTCCACATAAGTTATCACTAAAGTTGAGCTTTATATCACGATTGTGTATTTAGTTGCCGAGGTCCGAAGGGCCAAAGCAAATAAACCACACAAGGATTGAAATCGAACGTCCAATGCCCAGGGGTACATTGTTTTTTTAAATCGAGAAATCGCGAAGTTACAACATTTTAACCAACTTCTATAGGTTACGTTGACGTCGGTTGACGTTTACCTATCGCCCAGACGCCTACAAAAAATTGTAAAACAATGGATTACTTCACTGCCGATTTCTCGTATTTTATTTGACGATTTTAACGTTCTTCACTGTCAATTTTAAAAAAAAATCGAATATGAAGAAATGTCGAATTTAATTTTGGCTAGATTTTGTAATGATATTAGAAAAAATAGGACCCTGAATATGTTATAAAAGTGATTTTTCCATGTTCGTGATAAATTAATCCACTCCCTTTGTATCACTCGCTCGTAAATTAAACGTTGAAAAACTTTCACTTTTCTTAACTTGTAGAACAATCTATTATTTAATACGCTTAACATGAGGCTGAATGACGAAAATATGTAACTTACCTATGTATACAGGGTGGAGCATTGGATTTCTTAAGTGTTTGACAGCAAATTTCTATTTAGATTTTGTAGAAGAACGATCCAATTGGCGCAACTTGAGCATTTTTTGTTGGCTCTGTTCGAAAATACTTTTTTTACCCCTTTATACGAAAGTGACATTTTCAGTCGCCTGTTAGGGGTATAGGGAAAACATACGTTTGTGTCCCTGGTTGGTTTCCAATGGCAGTGGGAGGGAGTATAATACATTGACTGCCGTTGCCATTAGAGACGGGAGACAATGTGATTATGATTAATAATAAATCAACTAGCCTCCTGGTTTTAATATTTAAATATTTTTTAATGCAGCTGATTACAAGAGATAGTCTCATCATAAAATGTAAAAGTGTTGTATGTATAACTCTGGACTAAAACATCATTTCATTCCTTGCATGATTACAGTAAATTGATTAGGTACTGTTCTCGCAAACTCTGAAGAACTAAACTACATCTGCGCGAGGGCATGATACATTTTCCTCCCTAGTAATACAAATAGTTATTAAAAATGTATTAGGTAACTTCTGAAATTTTAAAACAAAATATCAATTTGGTGTTGATCAGGGACCGTTGAAAGTTGACAGATGACTGATAAACCGAGTTGAAAACGGCTGATTGAAATAAGAATTCGTACTTTAGATACAAAAACAAAAGGCATTTGCCCAAGCACGTAACAATGAAGTCATTTTTACACTCAAGTGACCTTTATACTGTGTTCAAAAAGAAATTACATAAGGGTTGAATATGGCAATTGTTAGAATTTTCAATCGCGATATCAGCGTATAATATAAACTTATGACAGCAACAACAGTGATTATGTTAATGAATTCTAAAGCTTGCTGTTGCCAATACCTTTTTATTCCATGGCCAACCCTTAAGTAATTTCTTTTTGAACACACCGGATAAGAAAATTACTGTGAACGCTCGACATTTAAATTGCTCAGGTTCCTTTCATATTTTCAGTTCTAATTTCAAAATGTTATTAACATCTTTAATAATAACTATTTTAAGTTTAGGGCAATAAAATATCTGAAATTACGTAAATTAGGTCACTATACACTGTTCTTTTAAAAAACTAAATGGAATTTTGTGTAAAATGTTTAAGAAGCCAATATTTGAATGTCTCGTAATTAGCAAGGGGGTTTTTAATAATAATCGAAGCTAAAATGCTGCAGCAGTCCATAAAAATTATGCACTAGTGCCAGTATATAAGCAGCATATGAGCATTATAAGTCAAATAAGCGACAAAGAATGGATAATTTACAAAATGTTCAATGCAAGAATGCGGTAAACTTAGCGGCGGCGTTTTAAAATTTTCTGGACTTAAGGTCTGTTACACTTGCACGGATCGTTAAAGCAAGCAAATTGAAATGAATAAATAATCATTATGAACCAATATCGTCTAATGAAGCTATTTAAAATTATTATTTTATCGTAGGTATTGTAATCTGTAATGTACTTACCGCAAATATTCTTATAGCGTCTTACACTTAGCGTCTCTCACAATAAATATTAGTGTCACTGTTACAAGCTACAGATACACGCATTAATGCTCGTGGATGCGTCATACAAAATGCAGAAGTTGCTGTTATTCGACTCGTCAGAGGAAATAATAAATTAGGCTTATATTGCGCGGGGAACACCCTGCGATTTGCTTAATATGTAACTTAATAAGACCTTATCTTATTTATGCGTTCTGGAGATTTAGCACCCTATCGAGGTCAGTAATTCAGTAATCGAAATATAACAAAGTAATTCAATTACCTCGAGTAATTTCAGTTACCACAAGTAATTCAAATACCTATAAAGTAATTTAAATACTTTACAGTAATTTAATTACACGAAAGTAATTGAGTAACTTAATGCAGTAATTAATTAGTTTTAAAAAGTAATTTTCAAGTACTTTCTAACAAAGATGGCAATTTCCAATTACAATTCCCGCATTTTGAAAAGTAATTCAATTCCAGGGCAAATAAACAAAAAGGAATTTAATTAGTAATTTAATTAAAAAGTAATTAATTACTGCCCACCTCTCCCTACAAAGTATACACATCCACTCTTGTCACAGATCCCCTATAAGACAATTAATTGTTGTTTACTAAAAGATAAAAACTTATTGCTTTTTCTGTCCACAGAAACATAAAATGGCAATATTATCGGACTGCATTTGTTTGGATATTTTGGCGACCTTAGTAGCAGCAATCGCAGGGCTGATAACTTACTTCAAATGGTCATACAAATACTGGGAGAGAAAGAACATTCCCTACTTAGAGCCTACCTTTCCTTTTGGAACTTTGGACAATCCTTTCGGCGATTCCAGGCCATTTAACGAGCAAAGTAAGCGATCCTATGACTTCTTCAAATCTAAGGGACACAAGCATGGCGGTTTATTTGCATTCGCAACCCCCATGTACATGCCTATTGATCCAGAATATCTAAAAAACATCTTCGTTAGAGATTTCGATCATTTTATGGATCGTGGGGCGTATTACAATGAAAAGGACGACCCAGTCAGTGCGCATCTCTTTAGTATCGAAGGAAAGAAATGGAGAAATCTTCGTATTAAGCTTACACCCACGTTTACTTCGGGAAAAATGAAAATGATGTTTCCTATACTCATCGAATGCTCTAAACAACTGAAAGCTGCTATGGATCACAGCTGTTCAAAAGAAGAACCTGTGGATATTAAAGATATGTTAGGCCGTTTTACGATTGATGTAATTGGTTCTTGTGCTTTCGGCATAGAATGCAACAGTTTCACAAACCCGAATTCTGATTTTCGAAAATACGCAAAGAAAGTTTTTATGACTACCCCCTTAGAGCAATTCAGAAATTTTATATCTTTCATTGCTCCAAACCTAGCCAGGTCTTTTGGCTTCAGAATGACGCCAAAGGATTCTGCTGATTTTTTCATGAATGTAATTAAAAACACAGTGGATTATAGAGAACAGAATGGTGTAGAACGTAAGGACTTCATGCAATTATTAATAAACTTGAAAAATAACATTAAGGACGAGAATGGAGAAGATCACGCACATTTACATGATGGGAAAAGCTTGACCATAGAAGAGTTGGCTGCTCAAGCATTTGTCTTCTTCCTGGCTGGATTTGAGACTTCTTCCACTGCAATGACGTTTTGTCTTTACGAGTTAGCTATAAATCAGGAAATTCAAAATAGACTGCGAGAGGAAGTCAATGCTGTTTTGGGGAAATACGACGGGAAGCTTACTTATGATGGCATAATGGAGATGAAATATATGGCTCAAGTTCTTGATGGTCAGTAAACAATTCTCTAAAAGCATGTTATCATATATTGATTGTCAGATGTAAAATTGTTTTAAAACCTGTTGTACAAGTAATAGATATTAACGATACAAGTTTGATTATGAGCATCTTAACGAAACGAGTTTGATTGATAAAATGAGGCGGTGAGCCGAGTTTTGCAGCAATCAAACGAGTCTCGTTAAGTGCCATAAGCAAACGTGTATTGTTCAATATTTTATCTTCATCAATAATTTTTGGTTCAATGTATTTTTTTATAATATCCATTACCGCACTCAGTGCAGTAATGAAGCTCTTAACGATACTAAAATTGATTTGATTAATAGTCTATAACAACATCGATGAAGATAAAATAGTAATACCTAACTACCCATACTACTTTGGATGGAAGCTAGGAATCTATTATTACAATAGAATTAATGGTTTCGTATTGTGTGCATTATAGTTAATGTTTCTAATTCCTGCTTAATATTACATTTCAGAAACGTTAAGGAAGTACCCTCCATTGCCATCTTTAAACAGAAAATGCATAGAAGAATACCAAATGCCTGGAACTGACTTTATTTTAGAAAAAGGCACTCCAGTCACAATTTCTGTATTTGGCTTGCACTATGATGAGGAGTACTTTCCTGAACCTGAAAAGTTTGATCCCGAGAGATTCAGTGAGGAGAACAAAAGCAAAATTGTACCTTATACCTACTTACCGTTCGGAGAGGGACCTAGAAATTGCATCGGTGAGTAACTTCCAGGTCATGTAACTGTAAGCCTATGTTCACTTTTTCAGGCCTTCGATTTGGAATCATGCAAGCTAAACTTGGGCTTGTAACTTTATTGAAGAACTACACCTTTTCGCTGAACAAGAAAACCCAGGTGCCTCTCAAAATGAACCCTTCCAGTTTTGTTTTGTCTGCACTTGGAAGCGTTTGGCTGGACGTTAAAGAAGTTCGCAAATAAATAACGGTCATCTGTAGCAGTTCAGGCACTGAACAGTATTTATGCATGTTTAATTGGTACTTATAAACTAAGTTAAATTATAAATGTAGGTCTATAAATCACGTATTGTAAATAAACTAATAATATGTAACTTAGTTTGTACGAGCAGCACTTTTCTATTAGCCAGCCAGTTGATTAGACGGGGCAATAAATAAGTAAAAAAAAAGTGTTTTGTTGAATGCAACAAGCACAACAAGAGGAGAAATTGAGCGAAATTATATTGATCTCCACTCTAATTCTGAGGCAATACTAGTTGCTTGAGTGCCTACAGCATACATGACCAAGCAGCATTGCTTAGCGATAGATGCATCTCCGGCAGCACCCAATATTTATATGATATTAATTTTACATTTCGGTAATATTTGTAGCGTACAAATCTCGTTTAAATATTTTCAAGCTAAAACTAAAATTGTATTAAAATTATATTAAATGCTACACAAAACATTTGCCATTAATGTTTTTAAAATCTTTGTGTGATAATTTCATGGCAATATTTTAAGGTTAGTGTTTGGGGAGCATTTATATAATATTGTATTTTAAGTTGCTTAAAATATTAAAGTATATAATATTTCAAGTAGTATTAACTTTGTGAGATCTAGCAAATATTAATCTACTATTTGGAACGAAGATACCTGCAATATTGCAGGAATTCTGAGGAATGATGAAATGAATATATTATTGAAACATTATTTCTAACATTTTTCCAAATATTTGTGAAATTTTGCAAAAACATATTTAAATGATATTTGACGGTAATATTAAAGATATTTAAAATAAATTATTTCTAGTTTATTTTTCAACTACCTTCAGTACCCAGTTTATTCTAATACGAACTAAAATCCAGTAAAATCGTTGGCCCATTTAAGTTGTTTATTACAATATTCGTTTTTAAAAATAATATAAGATATAGTACAGTAGAGGTTAAAACAGCTTGTAACAATTCTTATCTGTTCAAAACTTCCAGTGCTTTCCAAGATACTTAACTTAATTCGTCGAATTCTTCGTGTAGGCGGAATTTACTTATTATCCGGAAGCCTTTTAGTAGGTGGATGGCATACTGGTGCACTTACATTTCTAGAAATTTTAGTAGAAACAGTCTTGACTTACGGTATTTTGTCCATACTTTTGCAATATGAATGCCCAAATGATAAAATACAATGTTTAAATATCCTAAGCCATAGAGAAGGAAATTAAAGCTAAGAGCATTGGCGACAATTTAGTAACCTTCCTGGAATGAATGCATTTTCACACCTATACCTCATCGCTGTATGCATATTATCGGCAGTGGCGGCTGTAATTTGAATAAATATGTACATAAGAATTTGATTATTTGTAATAATAACACACCAATCATATTATCTCAGTAAAATCTAGCAAAGATCGTTCTACTCTGTAAAACAAACACACCTGTAATATGTAAAAAGAAATCTTGAGAAACGCAGAAATTTCCATCGCAACGCATACATTCATCACTAGTGACGACCGGTGAACTTTCCTGGATAGGAAAGAAGAGGAAGCTATCGGTATGTAATCTTAACATTTACAAAACAATAATAGTTTGTAAGTACCTATCAGATTAGTCATTAGCATGACTGGTATTCACATTTACATTTTAGGTGTCCGCAGAAAACAATACTCGGCAACAGAAGCTGATATGAAATTCTCTGCAACAGATTTTTTGGCAACTGCTAAAGGGAGACTATCAAGGGCACGAAAGATAAGGAAGGTAAATGCATATGTGTTGTAATTTTTTCATCGGTTTCAGGATATTAAGGCTTTGTTTATACAAAAGTAGGCTGGCAACTAATTCATAGTTGTAATATTCCTTTACAGTACATGGCAACCATTACCATACTGCAACCGATAAACTATTGAACAAACCACGAAAGTTATGAATCATAACAGCCTTAGATGTCTTAAAATCCTCGCTCTACAAACTTGGATTTCAAAACATGCAGCAGTTATAATATTCATTACATTCCTAGATGTGTTAATAGCTATAACGTACATGTATAACATATGTTAGGGTCAGATGTAATAATGTAATACACATTTTAATATAAGAAACCATAGGAACTGTTTAAAAAAAATTTTATTCAGAAAGTAACTCAGTGAGTCTTTCAATTATAGTTAAGTTTCTTAAGAAATACTCTGAGCTTTATAAATTGAGTTTGTAGATATTTTATAAATAAACGTGGTTTTTTTCTCATAATTATAAATTCAAGCCAAATTTTAATTATAGCATTATGAACAGATAATTTAATTAAATCGATTTCAAAATTGTGATAAATGACTTTGGATAACGGCTAATACATAAGTATAATATTATTGTATAGTGATTTCTAAACAAAAACTGCAAAATTTAGTACGTTATTGTGATTACCCCACAATCTTGCATAGGTACATAACTACACTCTAATTTCATTTAGATTGACGAAACCAAATGATAAAAATTACCTGTTAACAACTGGTTGTCCTTATCAAAAGTCTGTGGCAGTGAGTAGAGCTGTATATTATTCAAAAATCATTTTACTAATAATGAAATCTAATGTTTTTTTCTATTTCAATGTTATATTTGAATGACTTTTACTGTATTTGACAAATGTAATGTGTTAATAAAACCCGTGTTTTTAATAAACTATTCTATTTTTGCAATACCAATAAATAAACCGGACTCAAACAGATAAATATCTTTTTTTATTATTATTATTATTAATTAAGCTGAATAATCCGCGTGCTTGTAAACTAGTCTGAATAAATTTTTACGATTTTCTGTCAAACTTTTTTGCTGTGAAGAAGTATATCTCGTCAATTTTCCGCCACAAAAAGCTTTTGTTGAGCTGCAAATTTACATGACAAATTTCTTAGCAAAACATTCTGACAGAAAACTTCAAAATTTAATCGACTATTTCAATGCACTTGGGATAGTACTGTTCGTTATTTATCCTCAGTATTACTGTAACAGATATTGGAAATATTTCTACAATACTTTGAATAAATATTATGTGTACATTATTTCTAATAATTTTGAAATATTTCTTCCAATTATTAGCACAATGCTTTCAAGCCAATATTGTAGTAATATTTCCAACATATGCTACAAACATATTTGCGAGTATACAGTAATAATATTTTTCTCAATTATTAGCTAAATATTTTTAAGAAATATTTAGATAATACTGATATGGATTTATTTGTCAAATATTATACAACTATATTTAGGCAATACTTCTAACAAATATATCTGTAATACAAGCTAAGTGTTAACATAAATATTGTTTCGTAATGTTTAGGAAATATTGTGTGCTGCTTGGGTTGCGCCAATACAGAGACGAACCTAGAAAAGATGGTCCAAATAGAGCTTGCCGAAGATCAAACTTGTCTGGATAGCAGCGTGCAGAGAGTTCCCATCAAGCGGTCGGAAATAGCTAAGTAATGTAATAAGTTAAAAACCTAGAACTTAAAATCGCAGCATGGAATGTCAGACTTGAGCATAGAACAGCCCTTTATGGCTCACGAGCTCCACAGATACGACACCGATATAGCAGCATTCAACGAAACCAGGTTTTCAAGTGAAGGACCAGTAAGCTTGATGATGGTCATTGGACAAAACGTTTGTATGGATACGACTTTTCATCTTTGTGCGGAGTAGGCTGCATAATCAAGAAAAAAACCGAACAGTTGCTGTATCTGGGCATTAGAAATAAATTTTGCCTTGTTTGTGCCACAGCCAATGCGAAAAATATCGAACCAAAGATACATACTTGTTTCAAAAACTACAACGGACCAAAGCCTTGGATATGAACTCAATTAAATTGTCAAAATTACAGATTCCTACTTATCAACCATTATGACGTTTTAACTAACATGTCATATTTTTAGGTTATCTAGTTCTTAAATGTGACCGTTCCCATCTATTTTGTATCATCAATCCCTTTATACAACAAATATGTAAGAAATAAACTTATGTTTTCTAATATTTTCTTTATAGATAACACCTGACTAATAGAATAACAATATTTTCTTTAACCAAATTGGGTTACACTTGCAACCAACAAATGGACAAGTAAATGATATCGGTTATAACTTCACATTTAAATTAAGTTAATAACTATGATTCTTTCTAACTTATATTTGTTTTAGCTAATTCACAGTCAACTTTTGATGAAGAACTGTCGATGCTATTGCATGAAATAGAAATTTTAATGATGAAGTCGTGCTATTCTACTCAATATCCTTTTTATTTGCTTTATAATTAAGCTGCATGTTACTTATAATTTATTTAAAATGTTTTATTTTCATTTTTATACCATATTAATATTTAACTACAAAAGATATGTTTATTTGATACAAACACATGAAATATTTCAAATCTGTTTAACAACTTTTTTAGTCGACAGGCCTTGCCTTCTTATCATTTTCATATTCTTCCTGCAATTTCCCACGTACGGTGTGGTTCGGATCGTGTTTCTCAAGAAGGTCAACAATACCTTGAATGACTGAAAATGGAGGACATACAGAGGCTTTGTTCCAAAAGCTAAACGGTGTTGCTTACCTTCACACATTTTCGTGGATGCTTTCCAACTGGTTGTGCAAATCAGTGAGAAGTCTATGCTGCCGTTCTCGTTGATGTTGGGGTGGTATATTTTCGTCATGAATCTTGCCCTTGGAGGCTTAAATGGGTAATCGGCAGGAAACTTAATTTCAATTTTGAAAGCCCCTTTGTTGTAGGGTGGATGGTCCTGGAATTGCGTGTTGTAAAATTCTTCTCATTCTTTTTTTAATGTACTTGTAATAGTCTGTGTGGGAAAGTTTCTTCCCATTAGGACTTCCGAAACTTAGCTAAGCATTGTACAGGTTATTTTAAGTAACACTTCTTTTGTCCATACATTTAATTTAGCACGATTCGTTCACCAAATAAAGATGAATATTATTTAAGAAGCAATTTCCCCGGAATTTATTCTACTACAATTATTGCAATTATGTTTCTGTATTTAAATGCTTCTCACTTTGCAGATAAATGAGTGAATAACTTAGAATGACACCAACAACACTTGGATATCTTATGAATACCATTATATTCATAGACGATATAGAATCAGATGACATAGTCACATTTAATGTTAATACGATAAATGAAATGAAAGAAAATATAACGTGCACTACCAGTGGTTTTTGTTTTAGAATTTTTCATATGAACATAAGAAGTATAGAAAGGATTTTGATGAATTTGAGTGACTTATTACTGAAAGCAATCTAAACTTTGATTTCATAATACTTTCTGAAACGTGGTTTATTGAAGATGTGTCGTTCTTTAACATCGATGGTTACACAACCTACTACAACAATAGTAAATTTAATAAAAACGACGATGTTGTAGTATTTGCAAAATCAAATTTACCTGTTAATATCACCATGTTTCATTTTGATAAGCAATATAACATAAATAAGATTAAAAACTACAATCGCAAACAAACAGTGTGGTATAACACCAGTTTATAGACCTCCTTCATATCCAGTTACTGATTTTTTAGAGCAAATGGTACAGTACATTTCTGATAATGGTAAACTTGCTTGTGAATTTTTCTTTGGTGACATTAATATTGACCTACTAAATTCTAGCGATCCAAACGTTCATAATTATTTAGATATTTTAAGTAGGAACGGTTTCAGTTCATGTATAAATGCACCTACTCGAAATAATAAAACATGCATCGACCATATCTTTGCTAAAATAAATAATTACGCCTTTGATATATTACCAGTAGTTCTACATTCCAAAATTACAGATTATTGTCCAATTTTACTGCAACTTAGCTGTCCAAACTCCAAAGATAATTTAAAATCTGGTGGCATTATAATTGCGAAGAAACAACAAAAAACTATAAAGATTGTGGATTACCGAAAATTAAAAGAAAATCTGAGTTCAGTTCTTTGGGTTCAAATATAGTAAAAAAATATTGATTATTCACTAGAAACACTTGTTGAACTAGTACAAAAAGAATTGTTCTCTTGTAGTAGAATAAAAGTACTAAATAATAAATATAAAAAGAGAAAACCATGGATCACTAATGGCATTATTCAATCTATAAACATTAGGGATAAATTATATCATCAAGCCCGTTTATATCCTAATAATGTAATAATACAAGATGCTTATCTCAGATATAAAACTTCAATCTCAAATCTGATTAAAACTGCAAAAAATGGTTATTACAAACAAAAAATTGAAATATCATAATCATAATCATAATCATAATCATAATCATAATCATAATCATCATAATCATAATCATCATAATCATAATCATAACTCTATAATAAAGCAGAACAGGTCCCAAGGTCAAACATATCAACTCGTGGTCTATGCGTAGTTAGGTATTGTGGGCGTGGTCTTGATATTTTCTAAGAGCCAGTAATATGGAAGGAGAGAACAACTAATGCTCTTGTTAGGGCCTACACACATTTTTTTACACAACACAGGAATGTTTGTACTATGTACACATAAATATTAAATCTGCAAATAACCTAAATTCGGAGCTTTGTACAAAAATATGGTTATAAACTTTTTGCAAGTGGACTTTACTACCTCTAGGAAGAAAATGCGTCGTGCATCACGTGACCACAATTCGAGGTTGGAGGTAAAATAACCTAAAATTGTAATGTAAACATTACGGTAACCGTAGTTTCGGAGTGCTGTACTTGCAAAAATATTTAGTTTTTTAATTAGAATTGGCTGCCAAAGGATTATTTAAATATTTTTATTGCCATAAGTGTTTATTTGTTCAGTTTTTAAAATGCCTTCGTTCTGTATGGTGGTAAAGTGTGGTAGTAATGCAGCCAGGGATGCACCATTGATTCGTTTCTTTAGGTAAATAAGTATATAAATTAAATAGTTTATTTCACGATCTGTATTGTTTTCTTTATTATGATTTGATATTTTTTACAGAATTCCTTCAATTTTCACCAGTGGCAGAAAAGTTTCCAAACTCTTGCAGTTACGGAGAAAAAAATGGATTGCTGCAATCAAGAGAGACGATTTGACAGAATCAAAACTTAAATAAGGTCGTGTATGTTCACTCCATTTTCATTCTGGTAAGAAATAGTGAGTAGTAGCGAAAAATTTCGAATTTGTAATTTAAATGACTTCCTCTTCAGAAAAACCGGCTTCTTTGTTTGACCAAGACAACCCCGATTGGGTACCCACAAAATGTATGGGCCACACAACATCCCTCCAGGTGAAATCAACAGTTAGATTTAAAAGACTGAAAGATCGTGATGCTAAGGTATGTATCGATTGATTTTATTGCTCGATTTTGTGCATGTTAGTACTGAATCTGAATGCTATACTTTTTATATTTGAAAGTAGGTATTACAGTTTTAATTGATTACAGACTAAACAAATACCTATTAATCCACCAGAAGACGTAGAAGAAAGTATGGATGTTGATGTTCCAGCGGAGATCACCCACGAGCAGCTTCAATTTGGGCTTCGTAAAGCAAATGAAGAAATTGATTCGTTAAGGGAGGAATTAAAAAAATATAAGTTGGACCAGGACTATTTCAAAAATAGTGATAGTAATACATTATATTATACAGGATTTCCTGAATATGTATGTTTAGAAAATGTCTATAAAGTAGTAGAGCCTTACCTTTCAGGACAAGGCAGTTTGACAAAATTTCAACAATTAGTGTTAGGTTTAATGAAATTAAGGCTAAATTTAGCGTTTACTGATCTGGGCAATAGATTTCAGTGCCACCGTACAACAGCGGCACAAACATTTGAAAGGGTTGTCGAAATTCTTTATTGCAGACTAAAGTGTTTTATACAATGGCCAAGCAGAGAGGATATACAAATGAACATGCCCAGTTCATTTAAAAATGTTTTTAAGTTACGCACTACAGTGATAATTGATTGTTTCGAGGTTTTTATTGAGAAACCCTCAAATCTAGAGGCAGCTGCAAAAACTTGTTCTCATAAGCACCATCACACGATGAAATTTTTAATAGGCATTACTCCGCAAGGAGTTATAATGTTTATTTCAAATGCGTATGGGGGTCGTGCAAGTGATAAGTTTATCACTGAAACCTGTGGCTTTCTCGACAAATTAATGCCGGGCGACTTAGTCGTAGCTGATCGAGGTTTTGCCATAGAAGATTCAGTTAAAATCTATTGTGCAGAAGTACAGTGCCCTGCTTTTAAAAAAAAAATAAAGCAGTTTAATGCTCTAGAGGTAGAATTGACAAGGAAATTAGCAAGCGTACGAATTCACATCGAGAGAGTGATAGGGCTTTTGAAATTAAAATTTAAAATATTGCACGAAATTTTCCCTTTAGTAGCCCTGAAAAAGGGGGACGATGATTTTGCATTTATTGATAAAATAGTAGTGGTTTGTTCAGTATTATTAAATTTGTGTCCTGGAATTGTTCCACTTGACTAAATATTTCAAATAAAAAACTGTTAAAAGCAAATTATTACTTCCTTTTACTATAAAGGAAGTATTGGATTCACCCCAAAAATTCGAAATTGAGTTTTCAACGGATCTTCACGTTTTAGAGTCCCCTGATCCCAAAAAACATATTTTTTTCATTGGTCTGTCTGTGTGTCTGTGTGTGTGTCTGTCTGTCTGTGTGTCTGTCTGTGAACAGAATATCTCAAAAACGAAAAGAGGTATGGCGTTGAAACTTCATATATAAGTTTTGTGTACTATGTAGATGTGACAGCAAGCTTTTGAAGAAAATCGCATAACCGGAAGTAGGTGTTTACTCTTGTGATTTTTCAGTTTTTTTCGATTTTTTCAAAAACGGCTCTAACGATTTTTTTTGAAACTTTACATTTTTCTTACATTTTTAATGTGTATTGATGTGAGATAGGTGATTTTCCAGTTGAATACTTCTAAAGTGGGTTTCTTTTGTTTTTTTTTTCTATTTTTTTTATTAACTCCTATTTTAAATAAAACACCCGGTATATTATTACATTTTTGAATTCACCTTAAAATTCTAGAGAAAATTTGTCTCTTCAACTAACACTCAATTTTGTACCGTTTTTGTAGAATTTGTAATTTTTGAAAATTTTTAACAAATGGTTAAAAATTAAAAATGAAATTTTTGACTAATTATAAGATCACTGTAAAAGGAAGTTGTGTGAGTGTATCACACCAGATTTTTTTTATTTAATTCCAACAAATAAATACTAATATAATAGCTATTATAATACCTTACATATTACTTAGCTCACAAAAAAGCATTACATTTCATAAAATCTGTATGTTAAACCTACAGAAAGAGTTATAAATGTTTATTTGCAAAACTTGCAAATCCACGGATTATTATCAGGTGTTGTTTTTAAACCTAGGCAACTCAAATGGTACCATTCGATTTTGCAGAACCCGGAGTCGCACCCTATCATTGGCGTTTTCTCATCGTCTTCTTGCCGACACACACAATACAAAACTTTCTGCAGCACCCTTTGTTTCGTCCTCTGATGTTGTTAGAACAACTTCATCATATAACTCTACAGGACATCTTGCATCTTCCCAGTCATTGTCCTGCTTTTCTACTTCTGCTTCGTCTGCTTTTGTTTCCGCTTTTGTAAAATACTTTCCCAGTACCTCAGGAAAAAGTACTTTAAAAAACAGATTTTTTGCTTTTTCGCTTTCACGTTCCCAAAATACGCTGTTGAATTGGATTTTGGTGAAAGTACAGTTTTCCTTACTCCACGCAAGTAAATAGCAATAGTCTACTTTCGTAAGAGCAAGTTGCATTTGCACCTGATAATAATAGGCATGGTCTTCTGAAACTGTCACTTCACCATCCTTAAACTTCAAAAAAAAATTCTTTTTCTCTTCCATCAATTCAATTACACCACTATGTCTTGCACAATATAGGCATTTCACCTCGAGAAGACCCATACCACAACAATTGCATTGTACAACTGCATCTGGAGATGCACCAAAATATGGGTAATTGGAATTTATGAACAAACCCATCTTGTCCGCTCCAAAATTTTCATGCGTCTCCTGCATTTTTTTAGTAAAATCAGCAACGGCTTGCACCTCATGTTCGCATCCATACTCTAGGGCCTTCACCTTTAATTTATATTGAGAGGGATAGCAGATGGACTTGATTACTGACATGGATGGCTTATCCACGGAGGTCCTGCAACAGCTTTTAAATTTAGAAGCTGTCACTCGTCCAGCTCGATACAAAAACCAAGCTCTTGATTTGGACTGCAGTCGTGTTTCCTTTTCAATATTTCTGCAGTCTAGGTTGGGTACCGACAGATCTGCGGACAAACCTGAAAATTGTTACATTAGGTAAATGTTATTCTCATTAAATTTAATTAAATTACAGACAAAAAATGTATTTAACTATAATTACCTATTTCTTGCAGTTCACGTAATGTTTTGTTCTCGTGCTCCTCCTTATAATGTACCATAATCGTAAATTTTTTCTTGTATTCAATTTCAGCATAAATCCGCTCAGAAAAGGGCTTCGTGACGGTATGCAGTACCGAACCTTGAGAAGTGTTTGCCAAATTTCGAAGTAAATCGAATTTCTCATCTTCAGTCATTGAGGGTACAACTGTTCTCTCCTTGTCTCTACATCGCAGAGGTTGATCGTGTCCAAGTCCACCCCACGACTTGGATCGGCAGGCTTATTTGTTGGGGGCATCCAATATGCCGTTTTACCCGTGCAACTAACTTGCTCCAACTTCCTCACAGCTTCCTCTAGACAAAATAGCACTGCTGCCACATGTGTACAGCTTTCACCAAGCCCAGCAACTCAGTCGCAATGCGCAGACACAATTTCACCGTCCTTCTTCGCAATTATCCACGGCAATAGCAACTTCTCTCTTAGACGTTGAGAGTGCAACACCTACAACAAACAATATAGTTAAGTACATAATTATCATTATAATATATTAAATTCTTACGTTTCCTAATACAAGCACGCAACACCCAAAGGTTTTCACGCAAATCTTTACCCAGCCACAAGCTGCCTGATTATATGCCTCGAGACTTTTGTAGGCTTTCATTTGTTCACATGTATATGCACTTTTGGCGTACACTAAATAATTAAATAAATCCGGATAAAAAACTTTCGGGAAACTTTCAATCTCGGTCGAGCAATCTTCTAATGCGATTAAGTAAGGATCAACTTCAATTGTTGATATTTTCGACATGTATCTATCTCGGTGTGCTTCCTCGAGGGTTAAATAATAATTGCTCAGCTCCATTTTCTTCCCCTTTCAAAAAATTGCGTTTATTTAAAATAGAAGTTGGCCATGTATGCTGGAGAATACCTACCCACTAATAATCTCTTTCTTCAATAACAACACCTTAGTTCTTAAACAATAATGTCACTATATAATATTTCTAACACTACTAACCACTATTAACTACACTTAAAACTGTTAAAATAACTTTAAAAACGCTAAATCAACAAACAAAACAATACCACGCGACGCAACTCCAAGCATAAAAATCTGGTGTGATACACTCACACAACTTCCTTTTACAGTGTTCTTATAATTAGTCAAAAATTTCATTTTTAATTTTTAGCCATTTGTCAAAAATTACAAATACTACAAAAACGGTACAAAATAGAGCGTTAGTTGAAGAGACAAATTTTCTCTAGAATTTTAAGGTGAATTCAAAAATGTAATAATATACCGGGTGTTTTATTTAAAATGGGAGTTAATAAAAAAAATAGCAAAAAAAAACAAAAGAAACCCACTTTAGAAGTATTCAACTGGAAAATCACCTATTTCACATCAATACACATTAAAAATGTAGTAAAAATGTAAAGTTTAAAAAAAATCGTTGGAGGTATTCAACTGGAAAATCACCTATCTTTCATCAATATAAATTAAAAATGTAATAAACATGTAAAGTTTGAAAAAAAATCGTTTTAAGAGTTGTTTTTGAAAAATTTTCTTCAAAAGCTTGCTGTCGCATCTAGATAGTACACAAAAAGTTTTTTAATTTTTCTCGAAAATTTTTTTATGTAAGGGCATAAAATATTTATATTGTTGAAAAGAGAAAAAAAACCTCTACCAGAAAATGTCAAAAAATATATACAGTGTCATTTAAAAAAATTGCACGTGACGTCACCACTCTGAAACAATTGAAGATAAAAAAAATTTGATAGTGTTAAAATGTAGGTTTTTATGTGCCATTTGATTTGATATAAGGTTATTGGGTCTAAAATAATTAATAAAGTAGCTAGAAGGCGGGGCCTTTTTTATAGAACAGACGGTATATATATTGTGACGTAATGTAATAATAGTAATTTATTATACAAGACGATAAAGTTAAATTTTATCCACGAGTGAATCGTTTAACGTCGAGACGTTAATGATTCAAGAGTGGATAGAAATAACTTTATCGTCGTGTATAATACCATATTTTTTTCTATAGCAAGAATCTTAACAATTTCAATAGAAAATAAGGACAGTCAATCACATTTCAAAATGTCAGTAGCTAGATTGGGTTGCTACGATAATACAAAGCTGTCATATTTAATTTAAACAAAAGTTAGAAAATTAAATTACTTTATCTATCCTTGATGTTAAAGTGCTACTTTATCTACCCTTGCTGTTAAAGTAAAACTTGACCTTTTGTTTTGAGTTGATAAAAGCACACTTTAACATGAGCTATAGAAAAATAGTAATTTATTATACAAGACGATAAAGTTAAATTTTATCCACGAGTGAATAGTTTAACGTCGAGACGAAGTCGAGACGTTAATGATTCAAGAGTGGATAGAAATAACTTTATCGTCGTGTATAATACAATATTTTTTTCTATAGCAAGAACTTTAACAATTTTAAAAGAAAATAATGACAGTCAATCACATTTCAAAATGTCAGTAGCTAGATTGGGTTGCTACGATAATACGAAGTTGTCATATTTAATTTAAACAAAAGTTAGAAAATTAAATTACTTTATCTATCCTTGATGTTAAAGTGCTACTTTATCTACCCTTGCTGTTAAAGTAAAACTTTTGTTTTGAGTTGATAAAAGCACACTTTAACATGTGCTATAGAAAAAATACATTTTTATGGGTGGTCCAGTACATTTGTGGAGCAGTATATAAATAGAATTATTTTGTTATTCTATGTTGATAGAATTTGTAAATATGTTGATCCTTTATACTTTATCCA
The DNA here is from genome assembly GCA_940337035.1 of Agriotes lineatus. Lineage (NCBI taxonomy): Eukaryota > Metazoa > Arthropoda > Insecta > Coleoptera > Elateridae > Agriotes > Agriotes lineatus. Next base: position 6,940,642 of record OW679203.1, on the reverse strand, counting down.
TTGCAATTCTTTTTCATACTTAATTTAGACATTAGTTATTCTGTTATTTTGTACTGTTATGTAAATATTTTGATTGTTTATGTACCTTAAATTCATTAAAATTTTGTTATAAATTATGGAATAATAAGATTAATGATAGCAAGCTGCTTTTGCTATTAACTTTAAGAGTACCCGCTAGGCTTGTTCGTTTCTCACGGTTATTCTTTGTACCTTCTTTTTATACCAGAATTCCGATTACTGATATATTAAAGCTTGTGAATCAAATTTACATACTGCTCAACATTGATTTGTCAGCTCCATACCGTATGTTTGCATCTGTTGTAAAAAAGTATTATTATAACTAAAATGAAACAAAATGAACTATTGATGTAACAAATTTTTAAGACTTAAATTTACCAATCAGTACGGGAAGTCATAGTAGCAAGTTACGGCATCGATCCATCTCCTGCAACCATGATTAAAGTTTATTTTAGTTAGGATGATTATTTTAATTTTAATTTACATGCTATAACGCTCATACCTGCATATAGCAGAATATATCTACACTGCATCTCTTGTAATAAGGGTAACACTTGTTAGAGATGCCACAATAAATAAATATTAAATAGCTTCAAAATATCCGTTATTCTTTATGCATTAATAGTTATTTAACCAACAAGTGTGTTAATGAAGGCGATTAATAATCGAGTGAGTGCCTTTAATAGTTGAGATTATTAATAACCCATTAACAAACAAGTTGATTACAAAAAATTTTCGTTGACCTCAAAATCTTTTTTTGTGACGAAAAATTTGATTAATACAACTAACCTCCATGCAAAATATCATCAAAACATCAAAATCACAAAAACAGTTAATTAATGAAAAAGAGTGGATTAATCAAAAACAGTGTATTAATGACTTCTATTAATCCATCCTTTTTTAGGAAAAATAATTCATTAATATTGAAATTAAGAAGCGGTCAACGAAAAAATGATTTTTCTTATTCTTTTATGTTGTGTAGACAGCATGTGTAATTTTATTGATTGTTAATGTAGCTTACATAGTTTTAAAATATCCTTATGTTTCTTATCGTATAGGTACCTACTATTTAATAATTTTTGCTATGTGATGTTGTAATTTGGCTTTTTATTAATTGGCCACATGCAGAAAAAGATAATAAAATAATTTTACATTATATAATAAATGGTGGTGGATAGTATTAACGTTAGATCCTTAATTAACAAATTTTAATAATTTTGTAGATATTATTATTATTATTAAAGTAAAAATAATTAGATTAACTTTGTTAATACAATTTATTTCATATTTATACAATTATAGGAGAGCATAAATTTACGAGTGCAGAAGAAACTGTTAATATCTGATCTACCACAGCAACATCGTCAGTTTTCTTTTTCGCCAGGAACATAGGCATTGTTTCGTGAAGAACTGTATTTTTTTGACGAAGGACACCAATAACGCGTTGGACGTGTATTCTGAAAAAAAGATATAATTAAGATAATTATTGTAACAATATACTTGCACTACCTCACGCTTGCTATATTCCTGGTTGATGCTATATCCCTTGGATCGAGCTGCCGTTTCCCTTTTAGAAAAGCAGAGGCGTAATCACTGTGGCCATATGTAGTCCTACGGAGTCTTTTATTAAAAAGCCACGATCTGCCAATACAAAATCTTCTGGCAAGAGATTGTTTAAAATCCCACAAATGTTGGACCTTTATCGCTTATTCTGCCACCATATCCATGTGATACAAATGATATTGATCCAGGAGGAGTGATGCCTATTAGTACCTTTACCGTATTATGTTGTTTGTACGTAGATCATGTAGTACATTGTACTTCAAGGCTACTTGATTTTTCCACTCTCATCTCAAAACAATTGATTATTACTGAAATCTTGTTGCCAAATGCTACCTTGAAGCATTCTGGCATTGATTTAATTAGCTGATCTCGTTCAGGCCAAATAATAAAATTTTTCATCCGATGATACATAATATTCAATGTGGTATAAAATATTCTAGAAATTGTTTGTACACTGACGTTAAACATGTATGCCAATAAACTAAAATCTAAATGTAATCTAAGTTTTATCACCGTTATCATAAACATGGCTCTAAGCATGTTTTACGTACTGAATTAGGAATAAATATATAGAATTAAATGTGAACTGTATATATTGTATGTATTTGGTGTAGCATTTGCCATAGTAGACGTGTGTAAAAGAATTTTTTTTGTAATGTCACAAACAAAGTATATCTATCTAACGCCCAAAACTTTAAATGCGGCATGTGCCGTGGGCTACGTCATTCTTTCATGCTCACGTAAAACTTTTACATTCACTGGAAAACTCTCACTTTTCTTAACTTGTAGAACAATTCTTTTCATAATTTTTTTTTACTGCGTTCCAACAACGTCATATTAATTAGGACGCCTTCCAGGGGCGAGCGTTTCCTTTCCAGAGACTTTCCATTTGAAAATATATTTTTTGGAACTTTTCCTTACTGCCAATCTCTAGCGTGCTTTTAAAACTTTCTTTAGTGCAACAAAAGTTATTAAATTCGTCGTACATTTTAAATGCGGCATATGCCGCGGGTTTCAGCTAGTATAAAAATAATTCACAGAAACTTTGGAAATTAGCGAAAGAATCGCTTAATAAGAATCCTCCAAAACAAAACATACATTCACTTAAAATGAATGGTGCAGATTTAAAAGAGGAATCCGAAATAGCTATGAAATTTAACGAACATTTTATTAATATGAGCAAAAATCTAGCAGAATAAATTAAAATTGACAGAGAAAATATAAATGCAAGGCTAAATCAGATACCGAAAAACGACAATAACTTCTTCTTAACACCGACAGACGCAACTGAGGTTTTGAACATAATAAACTCAGTAAAATCTAATAAATCTCCAGGTGCAGATAATATTACGGCCACAGTCCTTAAATCTATTTAATAATTGCTGAACCACTTACAAGGATATTTAATGAATGTTTTTTATATGGTTACTTTTCCAATTGCCTCAAAACTGCTATCATAATTCCATTATATAAAGATGGCTCTAGAGATTCCGTTAATAACTATAGGCGTATATCTTTAATAACAAACATTGCCAACATTCTTGAAAAATTAATAAAATGTAGACTTATGAACTTCTTATTAAAGTAGGTACAACATTATATCACCAAATCAATATGGATTTATGCAAAATAAAGGAACTGAAGATGCAGTCTTCCACCTTTCTAGCAATATATAATTATGATCTACTAAATAACTCTAAAGCATGTGCTGCTGTATTTCTTGATTTGGCAAAGGCCTTCGACACCGTGAATCATGACATATTACTGAAAAAATTCATGGGATACGAGGAGTTCCTCTTGATCTGTTCAAAAATTCTTTATGCAATAGGACTCAGGTTGTAAAAGTTAAAAAACATATAAGCCCGCTTTTAACAACAATGTGTGGAATTCCGCAGGGAACCGTATTAGGTCCGATTTTATTTTTAATCTATATTAACGACCTGTTAACTTCCACGGTACTCGACGGTTATATTATTGCATATGCAGAAGACAATGTCTTAGTGACTAATGCAGAAAACTGGGATATTGTTAAAAATTCAGTTATACGAGATCTAAATGTTATAAAAAATGGTTAGATGTAAATATATTAATGTTAATTTCTCTAAAAGCTGCCTTGTTAGCTTTAGTATTTATGAAAATACACAACTGACATATTCAGAAATTATAATGCACAGTAGTAATTGCCCTTTAAGAAACTGTAAATGGATAAAAATTCATAAAGCTACATCTGTAAAGTATCTAGGCGTTATTATCGACCAATATATGAGATGGGATGTTTACATTAATAACCTGTGCAGTAAGCTCAGAAAACTATTGCATACTTTTAAAAAACTTAGGGAAATTTTAACTTTTCTTCAGCTTACTGTTTTTTATTATGCACTGGCGCAATCACTATACTCGGGCCGCCGAACAGATAGAATGGAGCAGGCAACCCAAATAACATATTACAAAGGTCACTTGATAATATTTTAATTATAATTACCAAAAAGGATCGGAGATGCCGACCCTTACAATTAGAACTAATTTCAATAATTGTCATTAAACAACTTTTTGAGGTTATGATGCAAATAGAAATGTCGACCAACTTAAAAGTCAAGCCTGACATTTGTGCACTTGTAATTGAAAATGTTTAGGCCTGTGGCATGGCTCTTTCTAAATCTCATTATTGGCTGCGGCGTCGAAACCAAAACACGTTGCCCGTGATATGGTTAAGTTTGTAGCGTTTTTTCTTTGGAGTTCCTTTATTCAACCATTTACAAGGACTAAATTGTGCATCTCTACTGCTGTTTTCAAAGTTACATGCAAGTATAAAATATTGACTTGTAAAGTAGTCTCTTAAGGAAATTTTAATTATTCATAGAGCTGCCTGCATTATGGGTAACCGTAAGAAGCTAATTCGTAGTCAAGGACGTGAAAGAATCTAAAGCGACTATTGCAATTTTTCTCAGTCGTTTTGCAAGAACGAGTGACTAAAGCAACCAATGTTGGCCTAAATACTATTAGAGGAGCCCAACAAAGTGGCGGAAGAAAATTTACTTCTCCAAAAAAACAAATTACTAAACTTACCCCAGGTCATCTGTCGATCAATATAAAGAAGTAATCCCAAGTGTGATCTATAACTTTGCCATAAAAAGAGACCTACAATGAAAGCTGTATTCGAAGTCGAACAAAATGAAGGGGAGTGTTAATTTCACTGAGAAATTACATTCCTTTAGGCGATTGGTACATAAAATGGGTTTTTAATAGAGAAAATGTCAAGACAATAGGCACACGTTCTAATAGAGAAGAGAGAAATAGCAAATTGTGTTGAATTTTTAAGATAAAATATAAAGCCGAATGCTGAAATATTGTGTACACTGATGAAACGTACTTGCATAGCTTCCATACTGTTCTAAATGTTGTGATGATGGTACCAACAATTCTTTAAAATCCCCCGTCAGTAAAGAGCAAGCATTGATTATTCTTTATGCCGGAGGTAGAAAAGGTTTCGTACCAAATTCATTCCTGACGTTTAAATCAGGACTTAAGAGACAGATTATTGCCACGATGAAATAAACCATTAAAATTATGTGAATTGCATGAAAGAAAAATTATTAGCAAATCTTCAAAAAAGTCGGTTTTGGTCATCGATAATGCATGGTATCACAATGTCTGTACTGAGCCGAATCCAACACTTGTTTGGAAAAAGCAGACATGCAAAAGTGGTTATCAGTAAGAAACATTTATATTAAGTTGAATGAAACAAAACCAATTATATGGTACCAGAAAATTACATAAACCTACACATAAAAGTTATATGATTGAGAAATTATTAGCGGAACATGGTCATACGTAGTCCTACGATTACCCCCTTACCATCCAGAATTAAACCAGATTGGGAAAATATGGGTGTCAGTAAAGAACTATGTTGCTACAAATAATACAACATTCAAATTAGACGATGTTAACACTTCTGCAGAAAATAATTTTGGAAGTGTGAGTGTGCAAGAATGGAAGAATATATGTGCAGTGTCGACAAACATAAGTGGGAATACATTATGGATAACAGAGAAGAAATAATTATTACAGTAGACGGCAGCGGTGAATCCGGTTCTAATCTATCGTCTGAACAAGAAGATGATTTCGTTGAAGACAATTTAGGTTGTTAACCATTAGAGGAATCTATATTGAATTATTTTACCATTTATTTGATTAATTGGCTGTTTTTTTTATTGTATTTTATGTATTTTTCTTTGCTTCACAAATAATTTCAGAAACTAGAAAGTCATTAGATTTTTAAGTCATTTAGAAGTTATTTAAATTTTTATATTTTGTAAATCTAAATAAAATATGTTCATTTTCAAACACCATAAAAGTGAAAACTTATGTGACTTGCTTCGCAAAGTGAAAGCGTTAATTATAATTATAACCAAAGGTAAAGGTAGTACTTTAACTGATTAGGCATATAAAGTTGCCACTGTTGCTACTTTATCTGCCTACTCATACTCATATAAGATAACAAAATCAAACATTTCAGCAATATAATTTAATTATTATTTGTGATTTTCATCCATCATAACCATGGAAGAATTATTTCCAACGTATCACAATTTTACCTCAATCTTGAGTTTTTACATTTCTACTAAATTATTGTTTTCTAATTTTGTTACTTTTATTGCAGTATAAGTATTCGTTTGAAAATAAAATTTTATATGTTATTCGCAATAAAAGTGGCTTTATGTGCTTTGCCTGCTACCAGCCTCAACACATAAAGCTTCTATAAAAATATAATTAATATTTTTATTTGTTTATTTATTTCTTTTATTTCATACTGATGTCAAAAATAACATTTTTTGTATTCGCTCCCCAAACTGGTTGCTTTGGCAACTGTCTAGGATCCTCAAAATGGCCATTTAGAGGCCTTGTACTTAAAGTCGTCATGGCAACATTTTAGCGGACTCAAACATTAGTTGCCATGACGACTTTAAGTACAAGGCCTCTAAATGGCCATTTTGAGGATCCTAGACAGTTTCCAAAGTAACCAGTTTGGGGAGCGAAAAATACATTTTCGCGCGGCCTCCTAATATAATGCCGCGTTAATGGTAATTGAAACTTCATATTATAATGTTTGGAGAGCTAATACAAAAAAACGTTGTATGCAACACGTCCTCAAATGGCTTTAGAGGACTCATCTTCATATTACGGACTCGGCTGCGGTTCGCTCCGCCTCGTCCGGAAACATTACGACTCGTCCCCTAAAGCCTTGCTTTAAGGACTAGTTACATAAACTACTATTTTCGGATTATTTATGGTACAAAAAATGGAACATTAAAATCCTTGTACTTTAAAGTAAAATTTTAAAGTTCAAGTACTTTAAAACTTATTTATTGTACAAAAAATAGAACATTAAAGTCCTAGTACTTTAAAGTAAAATTTTAAAGTTCAAGTACTTTAAAATTGCCAGTTGTTGACATAAAATTTGAAATGATTTACTACTTTTTATTTAAAATTCATTAAACTTGCAGTATGAAATAAACCGTTGTATTCACCACGAACGAAAAGTGTTTTTAAAGGTCCTCGCAAGTAATTCAAGTAAACAACTTTCTCGTCTTTAAAATGCCACTTTTCGTTCTAGATAAATAAACTACTAATAATATTATAACTTTTGAAGGGGAATACAATTTTTAGTTGTTTTATGCTTTAAAACAATAATTGTGATATAATTTGATCAAGTATTTCAGTAGTACCCCTCTATAATGGGTAAATTATTATTTAAACATTATTTGGAGCAATAAAACTTTGATAGTGATTTATTTACGTCCCAGTGTGTACATAATAAATAAATTAACAGTCCGTTAGCTGACATGCAGCCGCAAATCATAATCCCCTTTGGAAACTTCGCAGTTCCTTTAATGCAGTTTTTATGAAAAGCTTCTGATTTACTCTTTCTAATTCATCTAATATGGTCTCCAATGAAGTAATAAAAAAAGTTAGAAGTGCTAAAATACAACTAAACACCATATAAAGGTTAATTCATATGTATGGTCATTAAATTAAATAAGTGTATAATAACATCAGTAATAGCTTAACTAAAATTAATCACATATAGAAAAAATTGCATTCATGTCTAGACAAAACTTTTGAGAACCAAAACCTTCATTAGGTAAATCAGATAAGAATACATTTACATTTTCTTAAAAAATCAACACGTTTTGTCAGAGTTTCTCTCTTTTCTATTAGAACGTGCCTATTGTCTTGACATTTTCTCTATTGAAAACCCATTTTATGTACCACTCGCCCAAAGGAATGTAATTTCTCAGTGAAATTAACACCCCCCTTCATTTTGTTCGACTTCGAATGCAGCTTTCATTGTAGGTCTCTTTTTATGGCAAAGTCACACTTGGGATTACTTCTTCTTTATATTGATCGACAGATGACCTGGGGTAAGTTTAGTAATTTGTTTTTTTGGAGAAGTAAATTTTCTTCCGCCACTTTGTTGGGCTCCTCTAATAGTATTTAGGCCAACATCGGTTGCTTTAGTCACTCGTTCTTGCAAAACGACTGAGAAAAATTGCAATAGTCGCTTTAGATTCTTTCACGTCCTTGACTACGAATTAGTTTCTTACGGTTACTCATAATGCAGGCAGCTCTATGAATAATTAAAATTTCCTTAAGAGACTACTTTACAAGTCAATATTTTATACTTGCATGTAACTTTGAAAACAGCAGTAGAGATGCACAATTTAGTCCTTGTAAATGGTTGAATAAAGGAACTCCAAAGAAAAAACGCTACAAACTTAACCATATCACGGGCAACGTGTTTTGGTTTCGACGCCGCAGCCAATAATGAGATTTAGGAAGAGCCATGCCACAGGCCTAAACATTTTCAATTACAAGTGCACAAATGTCAGGCTTGACTTTTAAGTTGGTCGACATTTCTATTTGCATCATAACCTCAAAAAGTTGTTTAATGACAATTATTGAAATTAGTTCTAATTGTAAGGGTCGGCATCTCCGATCCTTTTTGGTAATTATAATTAAAATATTATCAAGTGACCTTTGTAATATGTTATTTGGGTTGCCTGCTCCATTCTATCTGTTCGGCGGCCCGAGTATAGTATCATATTGCATTATTGGTTGGGATGGAGCAGGTGGGATGTATGTGGAGCGTGTTAAGATAATACAAAAATGCATCTTAAAGATAATTCTGAAAAAAAATTATATCCTACTCACCTCGTTCATCAAGAAACTGAAATGTTTAACGCTTCTCAATTGTACTGTCTTTCTATCTTAAAATATATAAATAAAAACCCTTTGTCTATTAGTCGATTTGCTCATGAATATAGTACTAGAAACAAAACTGATGCTATTCCAATAAGAACCAATAAGGCAATTGGCCAAAAATGCTTAAAATACTATGCACCAAAGGTTTTTAATAAATTTCGGAGGTACATTAAATAATCAGATATACATCTAAATTTCAGAAATGTTAAAAAAGTGTGTAAGATCTTTGTGAGGCACAATATTAGAGACATGACAGATTTCAGTTAAGAGTTTCAACAAAAAAATTTAAAAAAGATGCAGATTGGAGCGGGAGCTGTTTGTGCGAATTAATTTAATAATTGATTCGCATAAATAGTTTTTGTTTTATAGTTAATTTGTTAATTAATATGTTACACATCATTTATCGTTTTTACTTTAAATAAACGGACAAGTAGAATAATTATGATTATACAGCGCAATACCACACGCCAGAGCGGGATTAAGGGGGGTGGGGCTAAGGGGGCTGCAGCCCCGGGCCACCGAATTTTGGGGGCCTCGAAAAGCTACGAAGGTTATAATCTAGTGCGGTTTCTAATCATTTAGATCCATTTGTACCCGTTGCATAAATGGGAATGTGGCCTCTAACAAAATTTAGCCATGGGCCTCACATCCTTAATCCGGCTCTGCCACACGCAACCTTTAGCGGTCTAAAAGTGGTCTAATTCTGTTATTCCTGAGTGATACTTTGTTTATATTGTTACGTTCTTAACGTTCGGGCTATTTAAAATTATACGACAAACATAGGTTCAAACATTTATTTACAAGAATGAATTATTACGATTATTGTTATTTACAAGTACACGAGAATTATCAAGCAGATTACAAATTAATGCAGGCACTACAGAACTATCGATACATTTATTTATTTATATCACTCTTAAACACTAACGATTATATATGGTTGTTTATTTCTATTATTTATGTTCACGCGTTTTATTTATCTGGGAGCTCGGCGCTCGGATGCTGAATTCGAACTGCTCTGTCGAAGAATTATTTCAGAACTGAACTCGCATCCCCGCTGCGCGCATATTTATCTTTCACTGGAGAGGTTCCAGAAACTTCTCGGCATTCACTGGAATTTCCAGATGAAAGCATGACGCATCTGACCTCGGGCGCGCGTGAGTCATGCACTGCACCTGGCTCCAGATTTATCCGAAAGTCTGGAACGCTGTGACACATCTCCACACCTGCTTCTGCCGGCAGCCTCTGATTCACCCGCGCACATCTGCTTTCAAGGCCGTTCTTGCGTTCGTTACACTGCCCCCGCCTTAGGTCGTTCTGTCCCAGAACGAGTTGCGTCGGGTGCCTGTCACTCGCTCTTGTGGGGATTCGATGACGGTATTTACAGGCGGTGCCTTTCTTGCACACGGACTGGTTGAAGAAGTAGCAGTCCACCGTGGGCTCAATGCTTCGCGCCGGGCTGCAACAGCAGACCTCGATCTGGATGCCGGTCTGGTCGAAGACTATTTCCAGCATGCTGCGTACGACCCTCCAGTCCAACGAATCCAGGCCGCATCCTAATTTCGGCATCGCTAGCCGGATTTCGCCGTTCCTCACCATCTGCTCCTTAATGTCCAAAAGAGCAGACCAGAGCTCCTGGTAACTAGGTTTTTCGTAAGACAACCTTTTCGTCACCAGGTAATAAATGGAGCTGTTGCCTTCCTTCAGCTGCAAGGTTCTGCCAATCTGAGGTGCCTGCTCTCGCAGCTGGTCTACCCTGCCAAACTTCTCCCGGAAGGCAGCGGCGATCCCCCTAAACATCCGGAGGTCCTGGGCGACGCAGTGTGCCAGGGAATACTGCCGCAGGGTGTCGAACAGGTCACGCTGCACCTCTGTAGTGACTCCGAATCGCGCAGTCTTCGTACCCCCATAAGCGGCCATAAACTCCTGGAAGGAGGTTCCTCCGGTCTCTAGTCGTCTCAGGGGTTGTTCCGTGACAGCCTCCACTTCCTCATTCGTTCCGGCATATGGGGCCAACCGATTGAAGTGCACCACCCTGCACTTTCCTCGAGGAGATTTCTGAATTCGGTATACCACGTCATTCAGTCGAGCAACTACAGTGTAGGGGCCTTCCCAGTTTCTTTGGAGCTTGGGGGAGAGGCCACGACGCCTCTGGGGGTTATGAAGCCATACCAAATCGCCAGGCTGGAAACCACCGGCCTCAGCGCGGGCATCATATCGGTCCTTCATTCGGTCGCTGGCACCCTGAATGTTTCGGCGTACGGCGTCGTGGATCTCTTCCATCCTCTTCTTCAGGTTCCCCACGTAGTCCTCGCCGGCCGTTTCTTCGCCAGGCTTTCTTCCAAACTTGAGGTCACATGGCAATCGCAGCTCGCGCCCAAAGAGTACCGTGGCTGGGGTGTGGTTGGTTGTCTCTTGTACTGCCGATCGGTAGGCCATTAGGATCATGTGAATGTACTGGTCCCAGTCACGCTGATGTTCGGAAACCACCTTGGACAGATGCTTCCCCATGGTTCGGTTCATCCTTTCCACCATGCCGTCCGATTGAGGATGGAGGGCAGTGGTCCGGGTCTTGTGTATCCCCAGCAGCTTGCACACGTTCTGGAACAGTCCAGACTCGAAATTCCGGCCCTGGTCGGAATGTAATTCCAGGGGGACTCCAAAACGGCTAAAGTACTCCTTCACCAGAACATCAGCTACAGTACCGGCCTCTTGATTCGGAAGGGCATATGCTTCAGGCCACTTGGTGAAGTAGTCCATGCACACCAAGATGTATTTATTTCCCGCTTCGGTTTCGGGGAATGGTCCAGCGATGTCGATGGCTATCCTCTCGAACGGACTACCGACGTTGTACTGCCGCATCGGAGCTCTACGTCTACCAACCGGTCCGTTTCCTGCAGCGCAGGCTTCGCACCTCCGGCACCACTCTCGGACATCATCTTTGCAACTCGCCCAGTAGAACCGGTCTCGGACCTTCTGCAACGTCTTCTTCAATCCAAAGTGTCCCCCAGAGGAGCCATCATGCAGGTGACGCAGAACCTCGGCCACTCTACTCCTTGGAACCATCAATTGTGATCTCGTTGCCCTACCGTCCTCGTCTTTCAAGATTCTAGTCAGCACGTTGTTGTCGAGCTGCAAGGAGTCCCATTGCGCCCAATAGGTCTTCACCGTTGGGTTGGTGGCAGAGACCTCCTGCCAGGTAGGTCGACGGCCATCTCGCTTCCAGGCTATAACTGTGCCTAAGTCGGGGTCGTTCTCCTGGCTGTTCTGCAACTCGTCTAGCTCCCACGAGTCGTCGACTACAGTGGTACGATTGATGGGTACCGCACGACTCTCCAGTCTCGAACAGTGGCTGCAGTCCGCAGGGCAGGGCCTCCTGGATAACGCATCGGCGTTGCGGTGGGCTGTGCCAGGTCGATGATTTATTTCAAAGTCGTACTCTTGTAGGCGCTCGGTCCACCTAGCCACCTGTCCTTCAGGGTTCTTAAACTGCAGCAGCCATCTTAGAGCAGCATGGTCGGTCCTCAGCAAGAATCTTCTGCCATACAGGTATTTATAAAAATGCTCCACGGACTTGACTACTGCCAGAAGCTCCCTCCTGGTTACGCAATAGTTACGCTCTGGTTTGGACAGGACCTTGTTGAAATATGCCAGGACTTTCCCTTGTCCATCTTGGACCTGGGACAGAACACCACATATTCCGACATTGCTAGCGTCAGTGTCGAGGATAAACTGGCCTTCCTGACGTGGATAGCAAAGTACAGGTGAACTGGTTAAGGCAGCCTTGAGCGTCTCGAAGGCCTCCGCGCACTCAGCACTCCATTCGAACTGTCGTCCCTCTTCCGTTAGACGGGTTAACGGTTTTGCGATGTTCGCGAAGCCCAGCACAAACCGTCGGTAGTAAGTACAGAGGCCCAGGAAGCTTCGCAGTTCATGCTTATCCTTCGGGATTGGCTAATCCTGCACTGCCTTCACCTTACTCGGGTCTACTGCTACTCCCTGGCGGGATACGACGTGCCCCAGGTACTGTACCTCTTTCTGGAAGATGTGGCACTTCTTTGGACTCAATCGCAGGTTGGCACCTCGCAGTCTACCGAACACTTCCTCCAGGTTTTTCAGATGCTCGTTGAAGGATTTGCCCACCACTATGATGTCATCCAAGTATATCAGGCAGGTCTGCCAAGATAGACCCTTCAGGACGGTGTCCATCAGCCTCTCAAACGTGGCGGGGGCATTGCACAAACCGAACGGCATGACGGAGAACTGCCAGAGCCCAGTTCCGATAGTGAATGCAGTCTTCTCCCTGTCCGCGGGTTCCATTCCGACTTGCCAATAACCGCTCTTCAAGTCTAGCGTCGAGAACCATCGAGAACCGGAGAGTGTATCCAGTGTATCATCGATTCGTGGCAGAGGGTAGCTGTCTTTCTTGGTCACATGGTTCAGCTGTCGGTAGTCAACACAGAACCTCGTTGAGCCATCCTTCTTCTTGACAAGAACCACAGGGGAGGCCCACGGGCTGCTGAACGGTTCGATGATCCCTTGGTTTAGCATATCTTGGACAATATTCTCAGCTTCTTCCCGTTTGGCGAGGGGCAACCTTCTTGGATGTTGGCGTATCGGTTGAGCATCCCCCGTATTGATTTTATGTTTAACTACGTCGGTACGGCCGCTGGGATGATCTCCACACTCGAAGACGTCTTGGTACCGGGCCACCAGATCTTCGATCTTCTTCCGTTCTTGTTGGCTCACGCCCTTGCACGTAGACATCACGGTGTTAATTAATGCCTCTGGGCAGTTCTTCGCCTTGCGGCCGCTGCCACTAGTGATCGTTCTCACAACGGCGGAGATCGGTGTGCACCTTCCCAGGATTGTGTCTCTCCTGACGGTTGCTGGTTCCCTGTTGACGTTCATCATCCTTACTGGGACTTTAAGCCCAGTCTTTACCAACGTCTTCCCAACCAGGATACCATGAGTGAGCTCCTTGTCATAATCAGTTTCAATCATGCGCACTACGTTGCCCAGGAGATCGCCATCCAGGTATGCATTCACGACCCTCTCGGTTCGTCCAGGCAGAGTAACATCTTCCGCCAATACCACTCGTACTGCGATCTCTTCTCTTGGGTGTAGGGAAAGCTCCTCTCCACCCACGTGCAACACGCCGCGTCCCAGGTCCAAAGTGAACCCACACTTATTCATGACATCCATTCCCAGGATGAACTCGTCCGCAATGTCAGCAATCAGGACCCGATGCTTGAGGGTTTGATTCCCAATCTTCAATTTCACATCCATCTCCCCATGTGTGGTCACTGCGCCTCCAGTGGCAGTGCGAAGGCGTGTTCTGGTGGGCAGCAGCTCACCCTCGTCTCGTATTACGTCAGACCTGGCGATGGACTTCGTTGCTCCAGTATCCAACAGCAGAGACCGAACTCTTCCATTTATTTTCCCATCAATGAAGAGACTATCAGGCTGGCGCTGCACGGACGACACATGTATAGGAATCTCCGGGGCATGGCAATCACGAGTCGACTCTCGCCCCTTCTTGTCGACCCGCATTACTTTTCCGACGGCTCGTCAGACACTCGGGCTCCTTTCTTCGGACAGCGAGCCCTAAGATGACGCATCTCTCCGCAGCTCCTGCCTTATAAGTCGTCGCAACATGTCCTCCATGGATTCAGGCGCCATCTCCGTCGTGGCGACACCGCGGACACGACCATGTCCTCTGGAGGCAGTCCTTGCCGCTTCAAATTCCAATGCATGGGCTAAGGCCTCTCCCAGTGTCCTATGGCGCCCTAGACGTACCGCTTGCTGAGTATCGGCGTCTTTAACTCCATCTACGAATGTTTGGACGGCTAGCTGCTCCAGGAAGTCCTCCGGCGCCGATGGATACGCGAGCCGAACCAATCGAGCAACATCGGCCTCCAGTTCTTGCAGAGTCTCCCCCGACTTCTGAATTCTGTTCTTCAACTGGGCACAATGCACATGCTGAAGATGACCATTGCCATAACGCCGTTCCAGACGATTCACCAATTGCTGGAAGTCCCTCTGCTGATTTTCTGGAATCATTTGCAAAACATTCAGAGCATCCCCTCGCAATGTCAGAATCAATGCGGTCGCTTTGTCTGCCATTGCCCAACCATTAGCAACGGCTGCGGCTTCAAATTGCTTCAGGTATGTTGACCATGGCGTTTTCCCATCGTAAGAAGGCAGTTTCATGTGCAAGCCAGATGTTGCGGGCCTCACTGGGGCAGTATCTTGGGACAGAGCAACCTCGGGGGCAGCAACTCGCGATGAGGTAGGCTGATTCACTGCAATTGGAGAAGAGAAGCCAGCAGATTCAGAGAGAGCTGGCTGGCCTTGGCCACTTCGTGACTGCAGCTCCAGTATGTCACTCCGAACTCCGGCCAACGCCCTCTCCATATCTTCCCGAAGTTCATCCTTGAGGTCTTCCTGAGTGACTCTCAGTTTCTCCTCAAGTTTTTCTCTAAGATCCTCTTGCGCGGCTCTCAACTGTTCCTTCAGTACTTCCTCTGCCTTCTTTTGGCCGGCTTTCAATTCTTCCTGGCCAACTTGGATCTCTTTCTTAAGTTCCTCCTGTGCTTTTTCCGCTTTCTCTTGCGCTTTTTCTTGCGCGGCTTTCGATTCTGCTTGCGCTTTTTCTGCCTTCTCCTGCCCAGCTTGGATCTTTTTCCTAAGATCCTCTTGTGCTTTTTCCGCCTTGTCCTGGCTAACTTGCATCAGTTGCAAAAGTTGGCTTAATTGGGCTTCCATTTTGCTGCTTTGAGATTTCGTCAAAGGCATGCACAATACTCACTTCAATTTATTTATCTGACCGTCGTTTTATCGGCACTTTATTCACACTTTTCCGAGAGTTTTATAATTTCAGTTCCGAGTGGTTGGTTTAGTACAGTGTTGTATAACATACAGATGGCATTGTTATAAGCATATATTATAAGTCCTGGAATTATGGCGTTTTCTGATGAAGATCTGGCAATGGTTGAAATATTATTGGATGAAGAAGAGGAAATCGAGGAGATAGAAGCTGCCTCCATATCTTCTCCTTCCAGGTGCTGTCGCTGTATTTTATGTCACTCAAGTCGTATAGCGCAACGTGGGACCTTACAGCTTCAATAAGAATTTCGTTGTCCATTTTTGACAAAGTTTATTTTCACACTAAATGCAAAACATTGCAGGATATTGCCGGATGCAGCCTGAATGCACACGGCGACGGTTTACATACCGTCTGTTCTATAAAAAAGGCCCCGCCTTCTAGCTACTTTATTATTTATTTTAGACCCAATAAACCTTATATCAAATCAAATGGCACATAAAAACCTACATTTTAACACTATCAAAGATTTTTTATCTTCAATTGTTTCAGAGTGGTGACGTCACGTGCAATTTTTTTAAATAACACTGTATATATTTTTTGACATTCTCTGGTAGAGGTTTTTTTTCTCTTTTCAACAATATAAATATTTTATGCCCTTACATAAGAAAATTTTCGAGAAAAATTAAAAAACTTTTTTATCGGTGGGAGGCCACCATACAAAACTATAAACAAAAGTGTAACTCAGAAAAACAAAACAATAAACACTTTAGATTATTCTGAAATCTGACAGTTAAAGCGTTTGGCTACTATTTGTTTTGTTTTTCTGAGTTACACTTTTGTTTACAGTTTTGTATCATGGCCTCCCACTGTGAAAAAGTTTTGTAATTTTTCACGAAAATTTTTTTATGCAAGTGCATGAAATATTTATATTGTTGAAAAGAGAAAAAAAACCTCTACCAGAAAATGTCAAAAAATATATACCGTGTCATTTAAAAAAATTGCACGTGACGTCACCACTCTGAAACAATTGAAGATAAACAATTTTTGATAGTGTTAAAATGTAGGTTTTTATGTGCCATTTGATTTGATATAAGGTTTATTGGGTCTAAAATAAATAATAAAGTAGCTAGAAGGCGGGGCCTTTTTTATAGAACAGACTGTATGTCCGATTAGATAAGTTTCGTTCCGTGCTTTATCAGGGATCGGATGAAAAATATCATCGCCGAGAATATTTTAAAAGGTCGGAATAAAGACTGATACCCCGGGTCGGTTTCGGATCGGAAACATGTAAACACTTCCATTTAAAATCAAGCAAGCAATAATTTTGTATCGGTCCCGGACCGGACGGAACGGACCCGGCCCGGAGATGTGTAAATCCACCTTAAACGTCAATCGACCGAACTTAACCTACAAAAGTTGTTTAAAATGTTGTAATTTCACGATTTTTCGATTTCAAATAAAACATAGTGTACACCTCGGCACTGAAGTTCCTTTTTATCCCTCATGTGGTTTATTTGGCTTGGCCCTACGGACCACAAAAACTAAATCCACATTCGGGATAAAAAGTTAAACTTTAGTGCCTTGGTATACGAACTACTATTTATTAATATTAACTACTGAAAAACAAAGTGAGTAAAACGCAATACCTGAGCATAGTTCAAATATGAACAAAAATTTACCTCTAAAATCCACGTTTCCTGTAATTTTGACTCTGTGTTTCTCTATTTTTTATTTTTATTCAATACGCCAGGTTTTACTAGTGCGAAAAGCAAAGGCTAATCATATGCGACAAGCAAGTTGTGCGAATTGAATGAGGAAAATTTTTTAAATTACATTTTGGGTTGCTTTTAATAGTATATTGTATGTCAAGAGCTGAAAGTATATTCTTGTCGATTGTGGATGAACATTACCGAAGGCGCAGCCGACACCAGCAATCGTGCAAAAGCGACAGAGCACTTCTATAGCTCGTTTCACTCTGACTATGCAGTACAGAGAACATACGACAATGTTATTTAAGGCTTCTAAGGAGTCATGTTCGCAACCAATTATACAGTGCTAAATTATTCCAAAAGAGACGAAACTTGTTTTCACTTTCTTGACTTCATGCATCTGAATATAAACATGTACATGTTGAAATCCAACAATAATGAATAACGAAAAACGGTAGATACAGTACATAATTAGTTGATGAATCAGACAATATTATTGTGAGCTTACAAGTGATTTATTAAAATTGATTTACTTGATTAATCATTTTATAAATTATTGTCGATTCTTACGGAATTTTAGTACATGCAAAATGAATTCAACTCTGTTAATATTAGACCAAAAGATATTTTTTTTTATTATCTTGCAGTTCTAATGATCGTAGATACCTAAAAAAATTTCAGAAACTGTATTTTATTAAATTTTGACAGTTTAAAGTGACATTATTAACTCTATAACAACCTTCATAAACAGTCTATGATTCACAAGTGAAATAAAAGTGTTTTAATTCACTAGAGAATTAGAAAAGTGTCAATGAAGAACAACATATTTTTATTATTTCTACAAATATTAACATTAAATGATTCTTTCTCTTGGTAGTGTGTAATATACATATAATTACTAAAATTTAGATCAAATCGCCGATGAATGGGTAAATTTATATCTTAATTTGAATATTTTTTAATTTTTTATTCAAAATTTCGTGAAAATTGAATAATAAATATTATACACCAAGTGAATTAAACATATGTTTATTCACGAAAAGATTTTGGGCTCACGAGCACGCAGTGCGAGTGAGATCAAATCTTTGAGTTAATAAACATTTAATACACTTGGCGTATATATGTTTTTATTCAATTTTGACGAAATTTGTAATAAAAAATTTAAAAATATTCAAATTTATAGCACCTGCTGCTTTTAAATCACTTATCAAACAACAAATAAAACAGCACACTTACTGTGTGCCAAACGTCAAAGTGACGTTTGTCTCCTGCTTACAGCTATACACAAAATTGGAAATAAATGACATTAAAAATATTCACATTAAGATAATTATATATTACACACTACCAAGAGAAAGAATAATTGAATGTAAGTATTTGTAGAAATCATAAAAATATGTTGTTCTTAATTGAAACGTTTTTAAATCTCTAGTGAATTAAACTTTTTTAATTCTCTAGTGAATTAAAACGCTTTTATTTCTTTTGTGAATCATAGAGTGTTTATGAAGGTTGTTATGGAGTTAATAATGCCACTTTAAACTGTCAAAATTGAATAAAAACATAGATACGCCACGTCATTTAAACATTTATTGACTCAAAGATATGATTTCACTCGCACTACGTGCTCGTAAGTTCAACATCTTTTCGTGAATAAACATATGTTTAATTCACTTGGTGTATAATATTTATTATTGTATTAGTTGATTTGATTTATTCCAATAAATAATAAACAGAAATAATACGTAGAAAAAGAGTACAAGAGACAAAACCATATTATAATTAAACAACATTAGTAAACATCTTTCAGTTTTTCAAAATAAGAATGTTAATATATTGGTATTGCATTTAGCTATGGAGAATATATATTGCATACTTATTCACGACACTGCCTGCTAATTGTTAGAAAAACTATTTTTGAAACATTCCGGTCATCGGCAAACTAATCCTTTTCCAAGAAAGGTTATTATCGTTTAGGAATGCAGGTACCTAGTGTGAGTCAAACCGCCGAGTTACAAGCGTAAGGATGGTTGCCTATTTAAAGTTACGTAGGGGTAATCACAAGTTCAAGTCTCTCTCCTTATGGGCCTTAAAGGCAAACTTCGCCTGCTGCGTTGCTGCTTGTAGACCGCACTCAGGTATACGCAAAGAAATTTTAAATCTTGGTGTAAGCTGGGAAAGGCATCTTTTCAAAATGACGCAGAAGTGACAAAAAGGGTTTATTCAACAAGGTATTAACAAATAAGCCGACTGCAATACAAAAGGCGGATTTATTATGATTGACGTCTTCTTGTTCAGTTTTAAGCAACTTGCTGGTGAAATATGGCAATACTGTAGCCCTATCCCTGTACACTGCATAGTCAGAGTGAAACGAGCTATAGCTCGAAACATATTGTAGTGATCTACATCATGTATTATCAGAGCTGGGCCAAATACTTTTAAAAAGTATTTAACTACTAAATACTACATACTTTTTAAAAATTGAATGTATTTAAATATTAAATACTTTTTTGAGCAGAAAGTAGTTAAATAATAAATACCTACAGTATTTAAATATCGAGAGATCCAAAAAAACCTGTTCCTCAGCGGGCTGTGGAAATTCAACGTACGAATAATATGTTGGTGACACTGTACGTCAATGTCAAATTCGACGTTATCAGGTTAGGTTTTCCGTCAGTTATGACACAAAATGACGCAAATCCTAACCTGCTAACCTCGAATTTTACATTGACGTACAGTGTCACCAACATATTATTCGTACGTTGAATTTCCACAGCCCGCTGAGGAACAGTTTTTTTTGGATCTCTCGATACTTTTAATAACTAAATACTTTTCTAAACGTATTTACATACAATAAAAGTATTTAAATATTTCTTAAGTATTTAAGTATTTTAAAAATATTTAAAATACTAAAGTATTTAGATATCCCTAAAATGTAAAAAGACTTGCGAAATATTTAAATAGTAATACAACATGTGTATACAAGTTAAAGAATTTCTCAAAATTAAATTTAAAATTCTAAATTTCCTTTTTTTCGAATATTAAGCCAAATAATAAAGATGGCATAGCTTAAGCTATTGTACATGAATTATTAAAAACTCTAAAGGAAACAATATATTGGTTTGCGGTGTTTTATGGATATTTCGGCAAAGAAAATCTTAAAAGCCATAAGATATTTTATTGATAAAATTGCGTATATTGAATATTAACAAAAAAGGAAATTCATAGTTAAATGACTATAAATTTAAAGCAATATAAACGCTTTCTTTATTTTTTCGTTGTCATATAACAGTTTCTTTATATCTTTGCTATACGCAAAAAACAGCATCTAAACCAAGAGTAAAACAAAAAATATAGTTTCAAATGGGTATTTATTTGGCAACATAATATACAAAACGAAAGAAATATCCCGAATAGGTTTTAAAGAAAAATAAATTAAGATTCAAACTTGCAAAACACATAAGTAACGTAATATTTAAAATGAAAACGTGTAGTAGTTTTTCAAATATTTAAAATGTAGTCATTTAACAATATAAGTCTTTAAAAGTGCTGTGCATTTCCTTTCCACAGAACAATATTTTCGAAATTTGTATCTGATAGGGCAGGACGTCGTGGCGTATTAATAAAGGCGGCATACGAGAACATCCTTTCTACTGGTGATGATGATGGTAATGTTGTGTTGAATTTCAGAAATAATTTTTCAATACTGGGATATTTTTTTAACACATTGAGGTCTGTTTGAGGGTCTTGTAAATATTTCAGAGCCTGTAACTCTCCTTGTCCACAAGCTGCAGTTGCAGATAAAGGAAGTAAGAAACTATCATTTTCATTAAATTCGAAAAATTCGTTCAATGAACTTGTCTTTAGATTATTCTCAGGTTGAAAATTTTCATTGCTAGCAGCCACTGCATTGGTAGCGTTTATAAACATTCTCTTTAAATTTTCTGTTATTTGCTTTATATCCTCCTCTTCTTTAAAAAGCGTTATCCATCTTAACTTAAAAGCTGGATGAGAGATTGCAGCAAGTATTGCGTCTTCGTTATTGAATGTAAGGTTGAAAACAGCTTGGTTAAGCTCATTAACTGCACAAGAAAAATATTTGAAATTTTCTGCTTTTAGCTTTTCCAGCTTAATTTTCATACTGGCTATTGTTGGTATTACGAATTCATAATATATATTAGTTTCTCTTTGCAAAATATCTAATGCTAAAGCCAGTGGCTTAAGCAGTTTTACGTATTCTGTCAAATACTCAACTTCGTTGTATT
This sequence comes from Agriotes lineatus, assembly GCA_940337035.1. Lineage (NCBI taxonomy): Eukaryota > Metazoa > Arthropoda > Insecta > Coleoptera > Elateridae > Agriotes > Agriotes lineatus. Next base: position 6,918,998 of record OW679203.1, on the reverse strand, counting down.
TCAAACAATATTGTTTAATTGAAAGATTTTCATACAAAATAGGTAATTTTTCTTTTTTCCCTAAAATTTGTATTATAGAATCATAATGTGAATTCCAACGTATAATGCCAGGATAGCTTAAATAATGACCTATAACTTCTTTTATGGCTTCGGCTCACTTTGGCCTCTCAGCCTTAATCCATAACTGGGAACATTTACTAAGGATATTTGTATGTCGGGTTCGCGTTGTATGCGACATATTTACGTATTTCATAAAATCTGTTGTTGCTAATAAATTAGTTGTATGCGAAATGCAGCGATGATGGTTAGGTAGTTGAACATTTAGGTATGTATTCTTGATCAGAATTGTCACTGGATGGTACGAAAATTATGTCTGCCAAATCTTCATCACTATTTTCTTCTGCGTAGGGGATATCTATTTCTTCAAATTCAGCTTCGCATGGCTCAATAGAATTCACAATCAATGAGCTAGAAATCTGAATGCCAAATTCCTTAAAATGCCTTAATGAAGTTGGATGCATTATTTGTTACAGTGGCAGATATTTTTTCCGGTTTAAGCTCAAATTTTATGTGAATGTCATCGATAAGTTCTGCGAGTCTATCAAAACTGTGAGTTCCACTAAATCTTCGACAATCCAGGGCCGCAGATTTTCTTTCGTGTGTATGAACATCGATCCAAACTTCTTTTCTTAGACGACCAAATATCGGCGGTCGTGCAGATGTGTTCTACGGGTTCTAACATGATTTTAATATTCTCCAGTGTGTTATTAGATGTATCAGAAATTCTTCACACATCAGTTGTTCTAGACATAACTTTAATATTCAATCCATTAAATAACTGAATAAAACTTTTATTTTCAATAACTGACAAGGCGGACATTGAACTAATAATAAATTTTATTATTCTTTTGCCAAATTCTTCTTGTGACATCTTTTGTCCCAAGTTAAAACGAGATTTAAGATCCAGTTGTATTGTGGCTTGTTTGGCACCAACGACGTTACCGGATATTGGTGATTTCATCTTTTTCTGACTAGCCAGAGTGGTGTTTTTGGTTTTCTTGTGGTATAAATATTTTTGGTATTCTTCAAAATGCTTAGTCTTAATGTGTTTCAGAAAATTAAAGGTAGCATTGGCTCTACCTTTAATATATTTAACTTTGGGACCTTTCTCGATTATAATATAAAATGTACCATCGAATAATGCAGATCTTTGGTCAGTCTCAGATGTTTCAGAATGGGAGTCCAAAGTATATTTTGCTAATGAAGTGGAAGGCTGGGAACAACTTGGCTGACTTTGTTTCAAGTGTAAACTAAAATAATCTAGATTTTTTTGTCGTTTCGGATTTTCATTACCATAGTCTGGATCTTTTTCACTGTCATCGCTCACAGAAAAAGGAGCTTGTGTCCATTAATTCATGTTTGTTGATGTTATAAACTTTGGCCATTTTGAAAGCTGCGACAAAACGAGGAATAGCTGAGTAAATTTAATTATTGTAAACATAGGTTGTCGTATACAGTGTGAAAAAATTATCTCAAAACGGTTAGCTTTATGTTCGCAAAACAGCTAATTAAAATAAACACGATAGGTCCGAACGTGTTTGTAATAACTAAGCTTTATTCAAAATCTGTAACTGTTTACTGTTTCCAGTAAATTTGTCCACAATATAGCACGTTTTTTAAGTAAGTAGTCGAACAAAATTAAGGACCTATTTTTGGCGTACTTTAAAGCGAAACAGAGTGGTAGATTTGAAAAAAGTAAAATGTATGGAACCTAAACAAAGCTTAAATACATTATATTTCATTTAAATGATATGCGTCTGTTCTTAAATTTCTCAGGTGCTTCGTATAAGTAGCATATTGCATACTAAACTTCTTTAGTATTTTTAGTATTCAATTTAAATTTGCAACACTTCCCTTCTTTCTAACTATTGTAAAATTAAATGAAAATTAATATTTATAAATAGCTTTACATTTCCTTGGAGATCACTGATCAGTGAGGTTACTCTGTTAACATCTATGAAAAATAATGTTTAATTAAAGTTTAGTTTGCTTAGTGACACCAATAATTGTTTTCCAGTACCAGTTAAACATTTTGAGAGCTACGTGTACATAAGAACTATAAAATTACGTTTTTTTAAACAAAACGGTACGTCGCTATTCTAAGCTAGTTACGCGTTAAAAACAAACTTCTTTTGAAACAAGATAAAGCAAGTACTAGCTTTCTTATCAATTAACACTATGTACTTACATAAATTAATTTTTGTAATTTAATCTTAAAACGCTAAGTGCACAAAAATCAAGTGTAAAATTAAAAAAATAGTAACTTAAAAACACAAAGATTAAAGGTTAAATGCAAGAATAATCACTACTTCCGGCACGGGGATAAACTTCAAATTTTTCGATTAGCAATTATGTTTTTATAGTGCATATCTTTTTTTCTTTGGTATTGATCTATTGGTACACGAAATAAACAGTACTAAAATTTTAAAGTAACAGGCGATTACACATAGCACACTTCTGGTGCATTTAAACAATACACTTGATACTAGAAAATTTGTCTTAATGCAATAAGTTATTGCTCTTAATATAAGCAATTTACAAATTTTAATTTTTGACCATTACAATAGTTCACAATTTGCTTACCAGTTATTACCAAAAGTAACTACTAATAGTGCTATTGTTTTATTTTAAGAAATTTTATTTAAACATGGTTGGTATCTAACTGTACAGAAACGTCATAAAATTTATATATGTTCTAATGTGAAAATATATTATTAAAAACTTGCTGCTGACTTTTGTTTGCAAATCTGTGTTGTAGAAGTTATTATTTATGCTAAACATATAAGAGGGATTCACTGTTTTTTCAACATCGCCTAAAAATGCCACCGTTCATACACTTATGATAGTAGCTGTCATTATTGTCCGAACCCAACAGTAAATCACACCTTGGTAAAAATCCTAATGTGCAACCTGCATGCAAAATAGTATATCTCTTTCCCTCCGCCTTAACTTTAGATGGATTACTTTTCAAGTCTACCTATGCAGACTGGTTCCATTGCGAAACATCCAGTTTCATCCAAAAACCGGAACATACATTTTTCACTAGAATTTCGAAATTGTAAATATTTCTTTACAGAAGTAATCTTCGCCGAAATTACATGATTCTTCTCACAAACCAATTTTCTTCCATTCACAAGTTTGTATTTATACCCCATATTTTTAATGTGTAGTATAATTTTGAACGAGTCCTGATATAATTTAGTTCCTCTCTTGCACATCGCAATAAATTATCCAAAGTAAAAAAAATCCAAAGTTTCTTAATATCATCCTTGAAACCTTTTTCATGTTGTCATTCGGTTGTTGCTGGAATTGTGATTTTGCTTCATTTAGAATATTAAACAGAGTTGCATTCAAAATCTAGCATAATAACAAATTGTAAGAAATTTTATAATGGTTTAATTATTAATACTTACATCAAAGATTTGACCAACTCTTCCAATGATGGCTGTTTTACTTAATTTACCATTGATATCTTTTATATTAGTAAAACAGCATTTTATAGCTACTTTAGCTTTACTATTAATGCTGCTTTTTCGTGGCATTTTATTAAACGTTATTGAAGTGTCAACGTGACAATCTCGAGGACCTTGATTTTGACGTTAGGTATATTTTGTAACTAAACTGTTGTACACTGCTAAAATAATATAAATGCAAGGCCTGCTCTGAATCATAAAGCAAAAAAACAGACTATACATCGGCCCTAAACTTTTCCATATATGTATTTTATGTGTGTGCCCGGCTTTACGAGTGAATAAAACGAAATTATCTTCCCCGCACTTTATTGTTTAACTTCAGTTTTGCGCCGTTTTATTTTTACAGTGTTCCAATTTAGCTGGAGCGGAACCTATCAATCGTTGAATTAGGGGGTTAAGAACTGTTTTGTTATCCTTAAATTGGTGGCGCCATCTCCCCATCTAACGAGCCCACGGCCGTCTTCGGCTGAAAACTGACTGGCGACCCCTAAAAAGCGATTGATAGTGACTCATGTAGGCATTGGCTGAGTGAGGTAATTGGGGGCTTTGAGTGTTGCATTGAGCATTACCGTAAGTATTATTCCACCACTCTTTTGTGCTTATCAGGGATAACAGTATTTACTAGTCAGAAATACATTTGAAGAAATAAAAAGTAACTAAATACTCTGAAAGTATTTAAAGACTCTCAAAGTATTTAGATACTCTGAAAGTATTTAAATACTCTCAAAGTATTTAAAGTATTTAAATACTCTCTAAGTATTTAGATACTCTGAAAGCATTTAAATACTGTAAAACTATTTAAATATTCTAAAAATATTAAAATACTGCCAAAATTGTAATACTAAATACTTTGCAAAGTATTTGCACCTAGAAATACAAATACCGTCCATTAAAAATTATTTAAATACTTAGTATTTAAATACTACAAAGTATTTAAATAAAGAAAAGTATTTACAAATACAAATACTGCCCAGCTCTGTGTATTATTTAATGATTACTGCAATACAATTATCAGTTTTCATATCACAGTGTCAGTGGTGTATTTCTGGTTGTCTGTTATAAGGAAATTTCAATTATTTAACAATTTTGTCATTTATTTAGGACCGTAGAAAAAATTTTGCATGTATTTTGAGTGTAAAGAACTATTTTAGTATTCGGTTGCTTTTTCGCGGCTTGCTGTACAGCAAAATTGTCGGAAAACAAGCCGTTACCTTAAAAAAATTGGCCGCGACTATTCCTCTTGCCCAGGGGTGTAGGGCATTTCATTAGACAAGTGTAAAACCAAAAAGCCGTGCCCCCACCCCCTGCCAAACAGCCGCCACCTTGCAAACATAAAACTTGTTTTTTCTCGAGATCCATTGATCGCACAGAAAAAGTTATTGAACAAAAAATGTTGGAAATAAAATTCTACACATTTTTGGTCTGTGCTGAGATACCGAGAAGTTGGTATTGCGACCAATGGATCGCGAGAAAAAATAAATTTAATTGTTTTCAAGATGGCGGCTGTTTGACAGGGGGTGGGGGCACTCCTTTTTGGTTTTACACTTGTCCAATGACCCTAAACTACTGGGAAAGAGGAATCGCCGCAGCCATTTTTTTAAGGTAAAACGACAACTTTACTGTAAATAACCGCTCGGCACGAAACTCGCATCTTCATGCCAAAATGGCCCTCTTTACACATTAAATACATTTTTCAACCTAAAAATAAATATTATTAAACAATTGTTTTCTTGATAATTAGTATTTCGTTTTAAGAGTTTTTGTTCAGCTATTAATTATTACGTAAATCAAAATAGCTAGAAATCCGCGCTCTAATAATAACCATCGACTGTCATTCGGATTCGTTATTTACTGCATTGTAAATTTCGGATTAGCCACTATACTCCAAAGATGAAATGTTTCGTTATTCGTGCCTCACAACCTAGGGTTTGAAACGAAAGCGACATCTGTCTTCCAATGATGAACTATATGTGCGCAATTTGTGTGGAAATTTTATCAGGTGTCTACAAAACCGACACGAATTTCCGCCAATGACATATTCACCCTAAATTACTGTTGCGCTCATTTTGTAGTTTGGCATGCAATATTTGAAATAATTAATTAGATTCTACTATTCACATTTATTTTTAAGTATTCACTACATTTTCCTTAAATGGTTAGGCAACCCTAATGACATCTTTAACAAATTCAACAAGTTACCGTTCTATGTTTATCAGCTTGGCACACACACCTGCATTCTTATAGTTTTTCTTCCTTTTTCAAATTTTGGAACTTTTGGTAACCTGAGATTGTGGACTGCTTTTGGCAAACTATCATTCTTTTCCACTCTGATTCCGTCGCGAGAAGTTGGTGTCCTGGGTTCCTTTACTTCGTTAAGAGCTCTGGATATAGGTCGCTCCGTTTTGAGAGGTTTTGTGATGCTGCCGGCATTCGCTGCGCATTTTGGCGGATTTGTTGGGCTTCCTCTCCGATCGGACCGTGTGCAAAGCTGTTCGCCACCACTCGTCAGGTTAGTTTCGGCTTCTTCCCTTTAGCTCGGTTGTGTACCTAGACATTTGTATTTTTAGCCTTTTTCTATTTACCTAGAATCCTTTTTCTAGCTGGGATGGTTTTCGTTTTGGTGTGATTTTGCTGCCATTCCCCTGCGATCGCTGCCCCTGTAACGATGTTGTTTGGTTTACATACAAATATAAATGCTATAAATAAATCTACGAGGTATTAAAGATAGAGCCTAAATATTAATATTATAAAATACTCACAATCGGTGAAGGGATTGTTAACTGCTGCAAATTACATTAAAGGAACTAGAGAACGATAAAATTGGATAGAATTGAATTTATTGACTAACGTGTAGCATAATTACATGTTCATATTTGACATTGGTGGTTGCATCGTAATAAAGTAATTCAACTAGAACGAGATTTGTGATGGTGCTACCAGAATTGGACCACTTCGGAGGAGATTGCAGAGTAGCGAAGGATATCTAAGAAAGAAACAAGATAAGAGCTGTTGCAGTTATAAACCTGACCAGGTTTGGTTGGAGTTGAAGCTGACGTTTGATAGAGGGATTGCAGCCAGAAACAGCAGGGTATTGGAGTTGGTTGACAGGTGTAGGCTGTAGGTGTCAAACGAGGACAACATTGGGATCTTTTGGAAGCAGGAGGCACTGGTGTATGGAATTGTGCGAGTTAAGCTGAATAAGTGACGAGGTTTGTTAGTAATTAATATTAAAACATTTTGAATAAAGATCAATCAGTGAAATACAATAATACAAAGCAATATTTAATTTAATGAATTGATTAATGTAAAAATGCAATTGTCAATACCTGGTTTGATGAGTTTGAAAGTTGAGTTTGACGATGGATGTCATTATTAGCAAAACAATTTTGAAAATACAATTTCATAACGTCAATTAATAGAGATCTTGATTTGGCGAACCACCTGAGATAAGAGAACTTGATTTTAAAAAGGAATTATTATTTAATTAGAATAGGCATTGCATTAATAAAGGGCTAGTTTAAAGTCGTGCATTATATTTCATAAAATATATAGAAAGTCCAACGTGTAGCTTATATAGCCATATACATAAAAATATATTATTAAACATGTTGATAAGATTTTGAAATTTGAAGTAAAAATATGAAAGAAACCTGAGCAATTTATTTATCGAACGTTAACAGCAATTTTATGAAATACGAATTTTTTCCCGTTTCTTATACGGTGTGTTAAAAAAAATTACATAAGGGTTGGGCATGGAATATAAAAGTAATGTCAAAAGCAAGCTTTAGAATTCATTAACTGTCATTACTGTTGTTGCTGTCATAAGTTTATATTCTACGCTGATATCGTGATTGAAAATTCTAAAAATTGCTGTCTCTAAAGCTTGCTGTCGAGATTAATTTTATTTACCATGGCCAACTCTTATGTAGTTTCTTTTTGAACACATGGTATAAAGGTCTCTTGAATGTAAAAATGACTTCATTGTTATGTACTTGAGCAAATGTCTTTTGCTTTTGTATCTGATGTACAAATTCTTATTTCAATCAGCCGTTTTCAACTAGGTTTATCAGTGACCTGTTAACTTTCAACATTCTCTGATCAAAACCAAATTGATATTTTGCTTTAAAATTTCAAAAGTTAACTAACACATTTTTTATAGCTATTTGTATTACTAGGGAGGAAAATGTATAATTCCCTCCCGCGGATGTAGTTTAATTCTTCAGCGTTAGCGAGAACAGTACCTAATCAATTGTAATCATGCAAGAGAGGAAATGATGTTTCAGTCCAGAGTTATACATACAACACTTTTACATTTTATGATGCGACTATCTCTTATATTCAGCTGCATTCAATTTTTTTTTAATATAAAAACCAGGAGGCTAGTTGATTTATTATTAATCACATTGCCTTCCGTCTCTAATGGCAACGGCAGTCAACCCTTAGCAGGCGGCAGAAAATGTCACTTTCGTATAAAGGGGTAAAAAAAGTATTTTCAAACTGAGCCAACAAAAAATGCTCAAGTTGCGATAATTGGATCACCACATAGTGTTCTTCTACAATATCTAAATAGAAATTGGCTGTCAAACAATTAAGAAATGCAATGCTCCACCCTGTATACTTTGGTAAGCTACATATTTTCGTCATTGAGCCTCAGGTTATGCGTATTTAATAGTAGATTGTTCTACAAGTTAAGAAAAGTGATAGTTTTTCAACGTTTAATTTATGAGCGAGCGATGCAAAACGAGTGGATTAATTTATGACGAACATTGAAAAATCACTATTATAACTAGGGTTTCCAGTCCCGGGATCCGGTCCCGGGACTGTCCCGGGATTCTACCACAAAAACCGAGTCCCGGGACCACAGCCAGCCCAGGCGAAGTCCCGGGACCATGTCAACATGCGTGCGTATACTCGATATCAGAGAATTAGGACGGGTATTCACCGGCGTCCCGGCGTATTATCATGCCTCTTGCACATTCTGCATTATTTGCGTTTTGCGTAACGCAGGAGAGGTATTGTTTTCGGTAGGTTAGAATTAAACCTGTGTGTTGTTTCAGCCACAGTTGCATATCTTCTACTATTTATGTATTTGTCTGTTTTTTTTGTTGGATTTAGATATGTGCGAAGAAGCTGAATAATTTATATTTTTGGGTTTTAAGTGTGTTCGTTATTTGTCTGCTAAAGCATTACAATTAGAATGAATTCCGATTCGCAACCTACCTTCATTCTACATTTTAAAAAATAACGATTTGAAGTCACTATGGCAACAGTTTTATATATTGAAGATAAACAATTGGCGAAATGTAAAGTGGGTTCCTACAAAATTATCATAATCAGAGGCAGGTTGACGAAAGGATTACACACGCACTTTGCAGTTCAAACAAAAGCAAAAGCAACAGACATTTTTAATACCTACCAGAAGAAAGCAATGAAGTTGTAGACGAGCCCAAACGCAAATTATCAGCACAGAAATACTTTATTTAACTTAAAACACTTGTTTTTCTTTGGAAATTTCATTCGGAAATTTCACCTGAACACTCTTTCTCTTTCGGGACCATTTTCGGGATCTTCGGGACTAGTCCTGGGACCTGAAATTTAGCTCGTAAGTCCCGAAAACACTTTTGGTCCCGGGACTTGGAAACTCGAATTATAACATATTCAGTGTGCTATTTTTTCTAATACCATTACAAAATCTAGCCAAAATGATATGCGATATTTCTTCATACTCGAAAAAAAATTTTTTTTAAATCGGCAGTGGAGAACGTCGAAATCGTAAAATAAAATACGAGAAATCGGCAGTGAAGTAATCCATTGTTTTACGACTTTTTGTAGGCGGCTGGGCGATAGGTAAACGTCAACAAACGTCAACATAACGTACAAACGTTGGTTAAAATGTTGTAATTTCGCTATTTCTCGATTTAAGAAAACCCCTCGGCACTGGATGTTCCTTTTTATCCCTCAAGTGGTTTATTTGTTTTGACCCTACGGGCCTCGGCAACTAAATCCACAATCGTGATAAAAAGCTCAACTTCAGTGAGAACCTATGTGGAAACTAATATAAAAAGCAATTATAAATTGGAACTTCCAAGTCCCTATACCTTCTTACTGAAGGGACTTTGTACTAAGGTATATTAGGTTTAATCGGTTTATTATAACCTAAGGAATCTATGCCAAATCGGTGTCCCATTTTTTTGGGACACCCTATATAATTGTTATCCTTGAATTTATTTATTTACTTATGTCTTACATCAAAACAAACTAAAAACTTTTGGTTTTGGTGATAAATAGTGATGGGCCTATCCGGAATGAATAATCGGAAAGTTTCTGATTGTTCAAAAATTCGGAAGGTTCCGATTATATCGGAACGTTTCGGAACTTTTCGGAATTCGATTATTTTACTGTTCGGTGCACAAAATTCGGAACTTTCGGAATTCGATTATTTTACTATTCGGAACACAAAATGAGAAAACGAAATGCCAATTTGAACTGAACAGAATGCGGAATGTTGTGTTGACTCACTTGACTGCTATATGCTGGTGAATGGCACTAATGGCAGTGGTATTTCATAGATTAATTATTAGATAGTGCAACTTACAGACTTCAAATTCGTGTATTGTTTTATACTATCTATTATGTACTTTATGTGCCATTAAACTTTAAAATATCACTACCATTTTCCGAAAGTCTATTAAGGTAACTTCTGTAATAATTTGAAAAAAATATTTTATTTCCTCTTATATGCCACTGTGCCACTCAAACTCATAAATTATTTTACTGGCGGTCCTGCAAACCCAAACAATAGATGCCAACGCAGATAAAGGCTTACGGCGCGACGCAAATTTGCACGCACTTCATCTTCCTTCCGCTTGTTGTTTTTTCGCTCGTTTTCTCTTGCTTGCATTTACGGAATGTAAAATAATCGGATGATATTCCGATTTTATAAACATTCCGAAATGGAACATTCCGATTATTGAAATCATCCGATTATGCCCATCACTAGTGATCAAGTATGTAGGTTAGGTACTATAGTTAGCAAAACATAAAAATTAAACATTTTTAGATTACGATTACGAATCGACACGACACTAATGATAGTTGCAACTTGCAAGAAAGCTATATGACAATATTTTTTATTGAAAGTAATAATTGATGTACAATTACAACTACTAAGTAATTGGTTATTGAATTACTATTTCCTGTGAGTAATTGAATCTCTGGTAATTAAATGACTGCATTGGGCTGTAATTGGTAGTTAGTAGTTAATTACTTTTTAAAAGTAATTTGCCCAGCTCTGCTACCAGCACACCTGGTCACTTTCGATGATTAACCTTCCCGTCGCATCTACCCGTTTACCTAGCCGGCCCTTCTGAAGCGGCTTTGGCACCTACTGAACGAGAACGCGGACTCTTAAAGAGGGAAAAGGGGGAACCTTGGCTTATCATGAGCACTGTAAATAGGCTAAACTCGACTTACTTGACGAAGAAGTTTATCTTTACGCCAAAAGAAATGTCCTATCGAAAATACCAACTAGGATTCCAGTCCTTTACAAGGGCGTAGCCAGGGATGGGAAGGGGTGGGCCCTTGCCCACCCCAAAAAATGTATTAAAAGTAAAAAGAAGTTGCTTTGTAAAGTTCATGTGAATAATACGATATGAATGCCGTAAATGCTCAAAAGTGTCCGTAGTAGACTTTACTCGCATTTGCCCACGATCAGGGATTTTGGAATAATCTAGATGTAAACGAAAATGCGCTCCAAATGCGAAACGAACGCATTTGCTGCACTTTCAATATATATTAAACGTGCAAGTAATGTTCAGTTCCGAAAATTTGCAGAAGTTTGTGTACCTGCACAGCACAGCTTTAATGCTAGTATTAAAACAATATTCCAGTTAGCTTCGAAACGCAGTGCAAAACGAACGGAAACAAGAGTGAATAAAGTGATTGTGTTATTAGTAGCCAATATTTAACTAAAATCAATTGCAAATTTTAATTTATTTCTGAAATTAAAAATGGATATTAGGAAATGTTTGCAGGTAGGTTTTTGGTGTTGTTTTTCTTAGTAATTAATTTTTGTGTATATTAAGTAATTAAACTAGAGTTATAAAATTACGTTATTTAATTTCAAAAAATGTGTATTATTATAAATGTCAGTTATAGGTATTTGTTTTTAGTGGCCCAGAAAAGGAAACGGTCAAAAAAAGTGAAAGCAAGGAAGAGAAAAACAAAAACATTGCACCAGCACCTACCAAGACTACCTCTACTTTTGATGAGCAGGATGCGCCACAAGCGAGACCTTCATCAGCATTATCATGTGATAAAGCTGAGCTCGGGAATAGATACTATGTTGGTAACGATTTGGGCAAATGGGTTGGATAACGTTTTTCCATGACAACAGCGCAAAAATGGAAATTCTGAAACGTTGTTGAACACCACCAGAAAGTTACAATTTTGCTGAAGACGGCATCGATTTAAAACAAAAATTTAAACATACTTGCTTACAGACATACGCTCCTTGGCTTGCATATTCACAACGATTGAAAGGCGCACTGTGCTTGTACTGTGTGCTTTTTCCTCCAACAATAAGTAGGAAAGTAGGTACAGTACAAGACGTTTTGGGTTCATTTATCATTAGGCCCTTTACTCGATACAGAGATATACAGGAATACTGCAAAAGACATGCTGCCACTCAGTGGCAAAGATCAGCAACCGCTGCAGCAAAAGCATTTGTGGAGAATGTTCCTGTTGATGTTCAGATGGTGTCTGTACACAAAAAAGCATTAAAAGAAAATAGAAAAATTGTAGTATCAATCATTTCTACTAGAATGTTTTGTGGGACGCATGACTTACCATTGAGGGGTATAGATCAACATCAAAGTGTATTTGAAGATATAATTCAACTAAAAATTGAGGCTGGTGACAAAAATTTGAAACAACATATCGAACAAGCCAAAAAAATACAACTTATATGTCTCCACAAATTCAAAACGAAGTTATTGCTGTGTGTGAAGCGGTTATTAAAGACGATATTATTAAGAACGTAAAAAAGGCCAATGCTTACAGCGTATTGGCAGATGAAAGCAGTGATATATCAGGAAAAGAGCAGCTGTCAATTGGTACTCGATTTTTCTACGAAGAAGGAATGGCAATTCGCGAAGAGTTTGTCGAGTTTGAGGAGTTAACTTTTATGGATGCCAAAACTATAGCAACCACAATAGACAGTTTTCTACAAAACCAAGGCTTAGATGCAGACAAGTGCGTTGGGTAGGGCTACGATGGTTGTTCAACTATGGCAGGAAAGGACGGTGGCGTTCAAAAAATGTTGAGAGAAAAATATAGCTCTGTATTTTCACTGTGCGAGCCACAAATTAAATTTGGTGGCGAATGATTTGAATCGTGTGCCAGAAATACGAAATACCGTGTCTACAGTAAAAGATATAATCAGTTTTTTCGGTGAATCAGTGCTACGAAGAAAGTTTGCTTCAAACGTTTCCCTCACAAATACAAAAGTATTTCCATATCTGGGACAATTTTGTCAAAATCGTGGAAGGATTAGAAAATCTTTCAGTGGAAGGTAACGCTGCCACTAGAAAAGGTGCTTTTCAACTGTATTCTGCTGTAACTAAGTCCCAGTTTATTCTTTGTCTTGTTATTATAGCAAAATACTCTGCATTGCTAAAACTTGTGTCAAATGCTTTACAATCAAATGCATTGACATGTTACAGTGCAAAAATCATATAAAAAGAATACTAGCTGCAGTAAAAAACCATAGAGAAACTGCAAACGACATCATCCAAGAAATTTTATCCAGCGCTAACTCAATTGCTGAAAACATTGGGGTAGACTTGCAAATACCAAGAATTGCAGGACGTTAACAACACTGGTCAAATCCTCCTGTGGCCACTTTTGCTGAATTTTGGAAAACGTCGCTGCTAATTCCATACTTGGATTCTTTAATAACTTCCTTGGAACAGCGGACAACCGATGATAACTTTCCGGCTTTTTCACTATTAGCACTACATCCTTCTGCTATGTTAAATATGACATTTGAAAACTATTTAAAAAGGACACAAGGCTCTTTAGATTTTTATAATTTAAGTAATGTTAACAATGAAGCGGAATTATGGTACAATCTCTGAAGGAAAAAACCTCAGAAGAGAAGAACTAAAAGGATGAGAACTAATAGACGTGGTGAAAGAAGCTGAAACTTTCTTTCCTGATTTAAAACATGCTTTACACATTTAATTGGCACAACCGTGTACAACAACCACCATTGAAAGGTCTTTCAGTACACTACGTAGAGTTAAAACCTGGTTGCGGTGAACAATGACGGAAGACCGTCTTACTGGAGTGTGCATGCTAAGTGTGCACCAAAAAATGGTGCTAGAAAAAAAAGGTAATAGAAGATGAAATCTTCAGAAGATTTGCATCAGATTCGCGAAAAATACTGTTACTTTAAGTACTATTTTTTCCATTCGTACAAAATAAAATAATAGTAATAATAATAATAATTGTGTGTATAAATGTTTGCCCACCCCTAAATGGAACCCTGGCTACGCCCTTCAGTCCTCAGTTTAGTGCGGTTCTCGGAACCACTGTCTGAACTCTGAACTAAGAATTAGAAAGTTAGTGACCTACATTTGCTGGACAGCGATGCCAGATGTCAAATATGAAATTATGGCGCGGCGATGCCAGAATTATCGAATGTTAGGGAAAATTATGGTACAAGCTTACAGTGATAGCGTCTATATAAGAACAACACTGCTAAATTGTAGTAAGTATACACCAGCAGAAATAAAACACTAATTCGAATTTATATTATACCGATGGGGCCACAATTATAAATAACAGCAATGAGATAACATGAACAAGAAAATAGAATGCATGAGTAAGAAAGAGATGACCATACGAAAATTTTATTTTAGTAGGCATGTTTGGTTGACATCTGTCATAATTAAAATCAGCTGAAAGCCTTCTCGTATATTTGCTACTATGTTTATCTCTTTCTTACTCAAGCAATACGTGTTATCTTCTTGTTCATGTTATCTCATTGCTGTTATATATAATTGTGGCCCCATTGGTATAATGAAGTATTTGAATATTTTACAAGAGCAACACAGTTCTTAACTAAATAAATTTATATTTAAATAATTGACCTAACAACTACTATGTCTCAATATAAACCTCCACATCTTGCTCGTCATCGGATTTGTACAAATTATTGGCTTCCATTGCTTGTAGCAAAGAATTAGACGCACTTTGAAATTGTAGCATTCCCCATTAGTACTTTGTAATGCTAAGAGCAATCCATTAATCGAATTTGTACAAATCCGATTTCGAACATTAGTTTTTATCATATTTACTTTGGAAAAAACCCTTTCGCATGATGCATTTGAGTGTGGTGTTACTAAAATGTCCAAAACGAATTCGCCCAAATCCCTAAATAAATTTTGACCCGACATGTCAGTAAATAACATAATTTTATTCCAGTATTTGTCTATAAGACTTTCATTTTTTATGTCATCACGAAAATTATTAATTAACTGACAATAAAACCTCCACTGATATCAACCTTTTGTTCCCTATCTAAATCATTTGGTTTTATAATTCTAGGCAAAGAATTCATAATATTTAAAATCGATTGAGGTTCCTGCTTAGTATATTTGTTGTAAAATATTGCTATTTTGGATAAAAGGTTTTATATGAAATCAAATCTTTTTCTAATTTCATTACAGGAAACTATCAAAAATTGCCGACATCTGATATAAAAATCATCTTTTTGTTCACGGTTTAATCTGTTTATATTTTCAGCCACTCTGACCCCTAGATATATTTCATTTAAAGTAATAAACTGTGACACATTATTTGGATCAATATCTGATAGGTCAGTTTTATGTACATAATTAGGGTTTAAACAGATGAATAACATGTCTTTAAAAGTTTCAGTCATCTTGGTATATATATACTGCAGTAATGACAACTCTTTCATTTTGCAAATATTGATTAAGATCGACAAAATTTGGTAGAATCCATTGCAGGAAATAAAAAAAAGTTTAGTCTCAGAGTAATTGCGCCTGCTTGCAATAGTTTCAGAAGACTGCAATCTATGTACAGTCCATTGTTGTGTGAAATATAATTGCAAAGGTCTCCGTTGTTCAATTATCCTATTAACTACTGTTAATAATGAAAGCCACCTTGTTTGAGCCGGCCTAAGAATTTTATGTGGTTCTACTACACAAAACTGGTGAAATTCTAATAGTTGAAATTGGAGTTTAGAACTGTTTAAAAAAAATTAAAATATCTCGATCTAGGTCTTCACAATGGCGAGGTAAACCCTTGCATGCATCACTGGCATATAAATGAAGGGAATGGCAAATATATTTTTGTACAATTATTCCAGGTAAATCTAGTTTCAATCTGCTAAGAACGGAATTTTTGGAGCCAAACATAGTGTTGCATCCGTCTGAACCAAAACCTATGATGTGGTCTATAGGTATCCTGGAGGATTCAAAAATTTTGATTAACTTATTATAAATTACTTCGGCAGTAGCGCCAATCACTGCCTCATCTGCGTTTTCGCCGGAACCAAATTCAAAACTTTTGTGGTTATAGATTCTAATTTAGTATCAAAGTATCGAACACAAATGCACATGTTTTTAACAGTTCCTATATCAGTGGATTCGTCTATCAAAATACAAAAATTTTTCTTTCATAAATCATCGCAAATTTCATTAAAACTACATTTTCCGGAAAAATGTTTTTCATTGACTGTATTAAATGATCGGTTGTCTTAAAAGCTAGATTATGTTCAGCAATAAAGGCTGCAACTTTTATTTCCGCTCTTCCCACTTCAGTTTTTGCTTCATTGTCTTTAGAAAAGGATACATCAATTTTTGGCTGGCTTGGACGAAGACTTTTGACTAATTTTCCATGTTTTGCTCCTTTGCTGTGATTTTTAATGACTGATATACCAGTAACAAACTCTGAATTGCATGCAATACATTTTGCTTTTAAAGCATTGTCTAAAATTAATAAAAACCTAAACCATGCAAATTTAATAATTGGTCTCTGAACATACCTTTAACAGGTTTTAACCAGCCTTTAAAAGCAGTTTCCCTTTCCCATTTTGCTTTATATTTTTAAGGCATATTAGCGCGTCTTTGAACATTTTTAAACCGCCTTTTATTGCGTTCTTGTTCCTCCGAGTCGGATCCAGAGGATTCGAATGCATTTTGCGATGAACTTGCCACGTGGCCACGAAGCGTAACATTTTTTTATTTATATCAGGATATCAGATCAGGAATAGGATTTGATTATTTGCTGAATAGTTCTTGAGCAAAATATTGAATCGATCAAAATTATGGTACAATTATGTATTATGGTACATTAATTGACTGCTAATGATTTAAGGTAAAAATTATGGTACAATTCCATAATTATGGTCATTGGCGTAACTAGGATTTTTGGCTGGGGAGGGCCAGGCCCCCCAACCAACCATCGTCAATACCTATGTATACCTATGAAGACATGAATTTACGTACATACATAACTTTTTCGCATAAATTTATTCGCTTGTTCTTTGATGCCATTATACGAGGGCAGTTCCGTAAATTTCTGCAGTCTAATAAAACAAAGTTTAGTAAGCAAATTTTTTTTTATTATTTTCTCAAAATATTCCGCCTTAAACTCAACATTTACATATTCGGTAAAACCAATTTTCAAAACATAAATTCAACACTTTTTGAGTCACTTGAGAAACAAGGTTTTTGAAGCTTTCCACAGCATCTTCGGGAGGAACTAGAAAGTAATCGGAAGGTGCTACGTCGGAACTGAATGGGCGATAACTTAGCAATTTGAACTCGAAAGTCTCTAAAAAGTATTTTATTTGATGTGCGGTATGACTAGAAGCATTGTCATGGTGCAGAACGATCTCACCCCTTGGGCGCCGTAGGCAGAGCATTTTAAATAACGTCTGGCAGGCATATAGTTGTGTACTATTCTGCAGTAACCCTACGTTTATTTTTAAGCACGACAGTTGTTATAGGTCCTGATTTTGAAAAGAAACAAGTAATTATTTTCTTACCAACTCTTCAAGATCGCTTCACTTTAACTGGATTAGGATTTGTTGAAAACATCTATTGTGCTGACTGCCGCTTAGATTCCAGTTCAAATGCATATATCCAGCTTTCGTCACCAGTTATGATGTAAACTGCTTTAGATCTACCTTCATCATATTTTTTATACTGTTCCACATGCTGTTCTTGTGTTTCTGTGTGTCTGTTAAACTGTGTGGTATCCACCCAAGACAGACTTTTCTTACACCTAAAGAGTATGTAAAATCTTGTGTATTGCAGTCATGCCAATGTCCAAGATGCTTTTAATAATTCTATAAGTGACTCGGTTGTCATACTGAAGCATTCTTCATACAGCGCCTACGTTCGTATCAGTAACTGCTGAAATGTGTCCTTCGCAAAAATCGTCGCTGACTGAAACTCGTTCAAATTTAAATTCATTAAACCAGAAATATGTGCTCGGCCACCAAAAGCAGCACGAAGTCATCTTTCTTTCAGAGATAGGGAACTTTTAAAGTCATAGTAAATCATGGCTCTATAATTTTCGCCCGTTATGTTAATTTTTGCTGCACAACACTTATTTCAAAACTAACTGTATAGTAACTAAATTTGAACTGTTACATTTCCATGGTGCACTTGATCTATTGATTTGCAGAAATTATGGGTGCTACCTACTTTCGTAATACTACATGTCTAAGGAGCATATCAATAAATTATTTCTAGGTTCATAAACAACATAAAAATGTATAGATTACCTCTTGCAACTTGACGGTAATAGATATTTATGCATTAAGGGAGATATGAATATGTTTTTTCCCTGAGGTTGACATGTGTTACAGACCGAGGGTCTCTGGCCCAAGGTCTGTAAGTCAACCGAAGGTAAAGAACATGAATATCTCCCGTGGTGCATACAATATTTTATTTACTATCATATTAGTAAGAATAGTATGAAATTTCAAAATGTCATAATGACATTTAAAATTAGAATATGTAAGTCACATCAAGGATTGCCTCATTGTATGGTTGCTAAGACGTTAATTGTAGTGGTATTGTTACCATGAGTTTGAGGGAGAAATAATTTGACAAGTCCCTTGGGAGTTATAAGTAGCTTTTCATATTTTGTTTCTATGACGAAAATGTACAATAACATGTTGCTAGTAGATAAAAAATATTATTTCAGGAGAAACATCACTTGGTTTCCATTTGCACGTTTTTGAGCCACAATTTTTATTTTATTCTCCTTATCCTTGAAGCAAATACTTTCTTGAAATCATCAATATCCTCTTAATTGTTATTGTGATATCTTTTTATTCTATCTTGGACTAGCAACTCTGGAAATTCAAACACCACAAAATGTTCTTTGCGGTACATAAAACACTATTAAACATAAAATTCTGGATCGTACTCTTTAAAGCTATAAACTCAACTTTTTTGGCAAGGCAAACATCTAAATAGCAAGTCACCTTAAGTCTGAACTGGGCGAGCCTATAATAGGCAGCAGCTGTATGTGCCCAGGGAGTAGTCACCGATGCACTCAAATTTTCAACTCATTTACTTACCCGCATATGAAATAATTGCAATTGTATTTTTCTGTGCACATAAATTGATCCTTTATTTGTAGAAAACTTGAGAGAAACTAACAAAAATGGTTTAAATTTAACCAAATAGAATATTCAGACGAAAGCAGGGTTTTCAAAGTAATTATTAGCTAACTAATAACGTTTTCTCTAGTATATTATTATTTATTAGAGGTATCCGTCCAACATATGATATTTATACTACAGTGTTTTTAAGCCAAAAAAGGTAATAAAACCAGAAAATGTAAGAATGTGTGAGGGTCGATAACCAACTCCTTAGTGTAAACAGGTTAATAAAAAAAAGCAGATTGTTAAATTTATTTAACTTCTATTTTTCTGGGGTGGGCCAGACGGCACTCTGGGGAGGGCCTGGCCACCCTGGTCCCCCGCTAGTTACGCCAATGATTATGGTACGTCTGGCAACACTGGCTGGACAACACGAAATAATGTCGTCTCTTTTCACGGCATTGCGGTTCTACCGCCGCGCGCCGCCGGCGCCGGTGATCTTACGTTTCTGTTCTTGTCGTTGTACGACCACACTGTAAACAAAGATGGTTGTGTTCGCTAATATAAAGCGCTAAACCGAGAACTGGAATTCTAGTTGGCATTTTCTATTCAACTTTTTCAGTACCTGCTGCACGCTACAAAACTTTCGGAAACGCATTCCTAAGCTCTGCAATGCAAGCCAGCAAATGAGTGCGCTTACCACGCTCGTGGGCTTGCTGGAGCCGAGTTCGAACTCGCTTGAACATCCGACGAAAACCTTACAGGCGGCTAGCGACACCGATTCCACTTTGGCTTCGGGACTTCCGCATGCGCAAAACGTCGCGCGGCAAAAGCGATCTGTGTCGCATACAAGTGAAAGCGATCTTTGTGGTTGTAGATGTGTATGTTTAAGCGTAACGTTTTCTGTTTTTCGTGAGTGGGTACTGCGGATTGACAAAAATTTGTTCAGAAATGGATAAAACACTCACTCTACATTGTAATATTTGTAAAAGAGATTTCAGTAAGCGGTGCAATTTAAGAGCACATATCATGAAGCATGGGCGCCGTTACATAGGGGCAAGGAGGGGCGCTTGCCCCCTCCCTGAATTTTTTCCAAAAATAATCCACCATTACATTAACCTTGATTGTCTAGTACGCGCTGACCATCCAGCAATTAGAACTCATCGCATAGAAATTATTTGATAGTGTGCGTACTAACAGCAAATATTTATTTATTCTTTTGCCCGCCCTAAGGGCCCGGTCACTTTACAGAACAGATTCTTTGAATAAGCCAAAATAAGCCGATGACAGAAATATCGAGATGAGAGGCGTCTACGAATTTGTTACTCAGCGCGATAGAAAATAATATTTAAATTTCCGTTTCTTGGCTCTTTTAAGGGCCGACCGATGTTGGGTTTTCTTGTGTCTAGGCACGTTCAAGTAATAAATTTAATGGCTTGCTAAATCCCAGTGCACCTGCATGGAATGTTTGCAAATATTTAAAATAAATACATTACTAATATTAAATTACTCTTATTCACTCATTGGTTCAGTTACTACTGTTAGATTATTCGGGTATCCTGGTTGGCATTATTTTTTATTTGTGACTTCGATCCGATCTGTACGGTATGTATATTTTTTGCCTCTATTATTTTATTTGTTAATTAATTTTACGTCAGCATTATTGTGTATTGCTATTACTAATCGATTCAACTATTTTTGTGGATTGATGTCCAAACCATAAGGTAAAGATGTAGTAGAAAACCCTGCGCACGCAATTTTTACAAATAAAATGCCCACTATTTTTGATTTAGATACACAAAACGTGTTGGTGATACAGGTATTTTTTCCAAACCTTGTAGCACTTTCTTTTTATATTTTTTAAAATCTAATAGCATTTTTCAGGTGTGCATCAAGTGTTTCTTTTTTAGACTCTCTCTGAAATTAATTGTCTTATCTCAATATCGAAAAAATATTGCCCCTCCCTGGAAAGTTTTCTAACGGCGCCCATGTTATGAAGTTTCATCCAGGTAAGACCTGGACACGTCTCATTAATACACTTCCAACAAACGTAATGTTTTAGGTAAACTGGAAGAGCTAGCACCCAAAAAAACTGTGAAGTGTGCTGCAATGTGTAATGCATGCAACAAAACATTTGTTAAATATTCCAATCTAATACAACATGTAAAAAAGTTTCATAAAGGTAAAATATTTTTGGTCTACTTTAAAACTTCTATTACCCACACCTTATCATCGTTATTATTGCCTATAGAAAAAAAGTTTTAAATAAAAGTTGTGTGGTTATGACTGAATTTTTTAAAAATTCTATCAAAAGTACAGTAGCGTGCAGATTGCAGGGGATACAAAAACATTTATTTTTTAAACTGGATACCCTGTATATTATTAAATTTTTGGAATGATCTTTTTTTTTCTGATGTCAAAAATATACCATATGTTACCCCTACCTTATACCATTTTTGAGTTATTAAACGTCGAATATCTTAGTTAAACTATAGTCTGTTCACTAAACATAAAAACACAAAGTGGCCTTTGATTTCTAAAATTTCATGAGTGTACTTCCAAAATGCATCTTTTGTCTAGGAATGTACTTACAAAAAGTTACTAAAAAAATAGTTAAGAGTGTGACATTTAAGTAATTAGCCTCTGTCATAACTACTTTTAAGGATGTTAAACAAATACTGTGTTGGATACTATTGGTGTAGCATTTATTAATAAGTATTTTGATTACATTTTATAAAAGTTCAGGCAAGAATTTCCAGAATAGTACGTACTTTGAAACTGAATTAATGATATTTATTAATTGTCATTTTTAAATTCAAAGTCACCTTTATGGAGGTATGGAAACCTTTGCAAAACAAAATACAGAATCCCTAGCAGATAAATTTTACGTATATGCCAACTTCAAAAAAAAAAAAAATATGTTTTTGTGTTTACTGAATGGCCTATAGTTACTGTAAATATGGAAACGTTAACAGTATTAAAGTAAGATATGAAAAATGAAAGTCTCTACAGAATGCCATCATTCGGAAGTGATGTAAAGCCGTGGGTTCCATGTTCCATGTCACTACGATGTGTAGCATGTAAAAGATCCCTTGCTAGGGTTGGAACTCCTTAGTCTCGGCAAAATTCTAAGTAGGATAAGGTACCTGGTAGCCTGGTACTCTGCATGCCTAGACCTTGTTCATGGGGTTAGCAAAATAGGCCTATGAAGGCCGACTTGCTAGACGTAAGTCTCCCCAAAAAATAATACAAATACAAATAATACAAAGATGTGAAAATGACAACTATTTTGTTTGATAAGTGACATTTCTTTAATGTATGTATGTATGTATTATCTGTAACCTCATTTACCTTGCGGTGTCGAGGCTGCTGCTTTATGCGCTGGCATCTGGCGGTACAATGATCAACTTGCCCCGGATTCGGGATGAAATAATCAAAATGGTTTACAGTGAGGAAGAAAAAGTCCAAATATTTACTTGTTATATGTATACAAAATAAGATATTCGACGTTTAATAACTCAAAAACCGTATAAGGTAGGGGTAACATATGGTATATTTTTGAAATCATGAAAAAAAGATCATTCCAAAGATTTAATAATATACAGGGTATCCCATTTTACAAAAAATATTATTTTTTTGTATCCCCTGAAATTTACAGGCTACTGTACTTTTGATAGTATTTTAACAAAATTCAGTCATAACCGCACAACTTTTATTTATTTTTTTTTCTATAGACAATAATAACGATGATAAGGGGTGGTTAATTTATAATGAATAACCCTGTACATATGTGTTGTAGATAAACAGAACGAACTTATTAAACCTAAGGAATACACTTATAAATGTGATAAATGTCAAAAACAATTTTCACATTTACGACATTTTAAAAGTCACACGAAGTGTCACCAAGAACATAACTCCAGTGGTCTAAAGTGCATATTGTTTAAGAATAATTCTGAATCGGCTTGTTTTCAAAAGTCTGATTTATTGGAACACTTTCATAGAAGACATGAAATACATGTGGTAACAGAAATGTTCCAGTTCACTAGTTTAGAGGAATTTGAGAAGTGGAAGAAACATGAGGAAAGTAAGACAAGTGAATTATTTGTAAATGCACATGGAACTGTTAGAACTGAAAACCATAGCAAGACGAAATATATTTGTCATAGATCTGGTAGTTACAAAAGTAAAGGAAGTGGTTTGAGGCACTTGAAAACTCAAGGTTCCAAGAAGATTTGTGGATACTGCCCTGCAGAAATGTGTGTTACAGCAACTGATGGAAAGTGTGAAGTAAAATATGTTAAAACCCATGTAGGACACAGTAATGATAATGACCTGGGACACTTAAATTTAACTGGAACAGAAAGGCAGGCATTGGCTGTGCAGATTGCTTCAAAAATTCCATTTGAAACAATTTTGGACCAAGTTAGAGAATCAGTTTGCAATGGTATTTTAGAAAGAACACACCTACTAACAAAAAAGGATCTGTTCAATATCGAACGTAGTTTCAATATTAACAATGAGGTACTAAGGCACAGAAATGATGCGATCAGTGTAGATGCATGGGTGAAAGAAGTTGAGGACTCCGGATGTGTCTTGTTTTACAAACCTCAAGGGGAACATTGTGAATACCCACAACTAACAACCGACGACTTTGCCTTAATTATTATGAATCAGGGTCAAGTGGAGATATTAGAAAAATATGGCAGTGACTGTATCTGCATTGACGAGACTCATGGATTAAATGCTTACCAGTTCAATCTCACTACAGTTCTTGTATTAGATGACATGCGTGAAGGTTTCCCTTGTTGTTTTCTTATTTCAAATCGCTCGGATGAAGAAATGATGTACATATTTTTTATATATATAAGAAACAAATTGGGTAGACCACTGCACCCAAAGGTTTTCATGTCCGACATGGCTCAAAGTTTCTACAACGCATGGGTGCGTGTAATGGATATACCTCTATATAGGTAGGTGTATTACGCTTGTAACCCATGGAATAAATAAATACCTATGTGTTTCCACAGGCTGTATTGCACATGGCATACCGATAGAGCATGGCGTAGTAATTTAAGTAAAGTGAATTCTAAAGAAAAACAGGTATGGAAACATAACATCTATAAATTTGATATTGTAGTGTTTTTTTACAGGTAGTGTAGTGTTTTTTTACAGGTAGTCGTATACAAAAAGCTTTGGACATTACTCCAAGAGACAGACAATTACGCATTTACTGCAATGATAAACAAATTTGTGACCAACCTATTGAGTGATACAGATACTAGCAAGTTTGGCCACTATTTTCAAGAACACTACTTAAAAAATGTGGAAGCGTGGGCCTATTGCTATCGTATCATTTCCGGAATTAACACTAATATGCACATAGAAAATATGCATCGAAGTATAAAATATATTTATTTAAACGGGAAAGTGAACAAACGGCTCGATAAAGCTGTACATGTTTTAATGAAATTTGTACGGGACAAGCCTTTTTAGTCGCCTAATAGTGTTAAATAAAGGAAAAATTTCTGCTAAACTAAAGGAATTAATAACGAGACACAAAACAAGTACTGCCTTAGATATAAAGTCCGTTGTAAGAAATGAAACATCTTCATCTTCACAAGAATTGTAGAAAATAGAAGAAAGGCAAACAGACTGTGAGTGTAAACTGATTTGTACTTACCGTGAAACATGTATTCACCGCTACACATGTTCCTGCTTAGATTCATCCATAAAATGGAACATGTGTAAGCACATCCATTTAGTTTGCAGATCTTTGAAAGCACATGAACATGCTGATGTTGGTAATAACATGGAACTTTCTGAGCATTCGGGTAAATAATTTTTGTGTACATATTTAAATTTTACTATCAAAATGTATGTGTATACCATGATATTGATTGACATGTTTTAATTCAAGGCAGGAGTCATGTTCTATGACAAGAGGTGAGAATGTAAATATATTGTGTCTGATGTGGTGGTACATTTTGGTATTTAGGTTTTATTGGTTTGTGTTGCTCAATGTATTCTTCTGCTTAATAGGAAATGGCTACCATCGCTTTAATAATACAGGGTTATATGTATGGTGATTTTTATGTCTATTTTGGTTTCTTTATGAAAGGTGTGCGTATTTCTCTAATTTATACAGTTTAAATCACAACCATCTAGATTATAATGTACTCTAATTCAGACGGTCGTGGTTTCACTCATTCTTTTTCTTTTGGAAATTTAGTTGTAATTTTGGACGGTGTAGGCTGTGTAAATGTGATGCTCTGAAAAATAAAATTGAGGGCTAACATCGTTTATTTCACAGATGATTACCCTGACTTGACTGTTGATGAAAACGTGGAAAACCAAGAAGAATTACGGATCATTGATGCATTATCCAAGACAAAAACCAATCCAAATGAAGCTCAATTTTCTGTCAACAAAGAAAATTTTAAGCTTGAAATGTTGCAAAGTATTGACAGCCTTACTAACCAGCAAGAATTGAATGTGGCAAAAAATATGCTAGCACCTCTTCAGCCTACTTTAACTGCTTTCAGAAATACCAAAACAAAATTGCGTGAAAAACTAGATTTAAAGATACCGCACAATAAAAACATCAACCAGCAAAGGCGACTTTACAAGACAAAGAAAACAACATCAAGAAGAAAAGTTCAGATGTCGAAACCAGATAGTGGAGAAGCAAATGAAATTGCTTTCAATTTGTTATTCAATCCTTGATAATAATTCATCTATTTATCATCGTACCTATCGTAAATGAGGAACTGAATTAAAATGTTCTATTTATTTCATTTATCGTTTTGACAAGTAAATCAGCTGTATAAGTAGGTACTCAAGTTTCTATAATAAAAAAATAATTTCAAACAAAACAGTGGTTCATATTTCTCCCTACCATGAAGTGTTTAATCACATATATAATAATAATAATAAATCGGCATTAAAGTACCTCGAAATCGTCATTAAAATACGTGAAATCGGCAGTAATGTAATCCATTGTTTTACGTCTTTTTTTGTAGGTGGCGAGAAGACAGATAAACGTCAACCGACTTTAACATAACCTACAAATGTTGGTTAAAATTTCACGATTTCTCGATTTCAAATAAAACATTGTACTCCTCGGCACTGAAGTTTCTTTTTATTCCTCGTGGTTTATTTGCCTTGGCCCTTCGGGCCTCGGTAACTAAATCCACATTCCTGATAAAAAAGCTAAAATTCAGTGCCTTGGTATACAAACCACTATTAATACTAGGAACTAAAAGTGTTACATAGCAACATCCACTTTTTGTGTCATTAAGAGAAACGTCAACTTCAATGACAGCTTTTGGTATTAAAGGTAATGACTTTTAAGACGGCTGCAGAAAATAGTTATTTAACCAACAAGTGTGTTAATGAAGGCGATTAATAATCGAAACTGTTTAAAGCACGAACGAGCGATAGCGAGTGAGTGCCTTTAATAGTTGAGATTATTAATCGCCCATTAACAAACGAGTTGATTACAAAATTTTTTCGTTGACCGCAAAATCTTTTTTTGTGGTGAAAAATTTGATTAATACAACTAACCTCCATGCTAAATATCATCAAAACGTCAAAACCACAAAAACAGTTAATTAATGAAAAAGAGTGTATTAATCAAAAACAGTGTATTAATAGATCTATTAATTCATTCGTTTTTAAAAAACAATTAATTAATGAAAAAGAGTGTTTAATCAAAAACAGTGTATTAATGACGTCTATTAATCCATCCTTTTTTAGGAAAAATAATTCATTAACATTGAAATTAACAAGCGGTCAACGAAAAATAACTATTAACAAACAAGTGTGTTAATGAGAGAGATTAATAATCGAGATATTTTAACGTGTGAGCGCTAGTGAACACGTTAATTTTTGAGATTATTAACCGCTGATTAATACACGACTTAGACGGAATATTTTAACTTTATCTTATTAATTTGAAGAAAATCTCTTTTTATTCCATGAAAATAATTTGACATTTACAGTTTTGACATTAATTGTATCTTTGATTACCTATACCAAAATCGTCTATTAATAAAAAATCATTCATTAATAGGAGTTATGATGAAACGATTTTTAAAAATCGTTCGTTACGCATCTATAACATGCAGGGCAAAGTTTACTTGAGCAACATAGTTGCAGACCGCTCTTCCACTTAACCCTGCATTGAAACTAAAACCAAGTAAACCAAAAATCTAAATATGAAATCAGATTGAGAATGCCCATCGAAATAAGCAAAGCATGCATTTATTTTTAATTGACGCGCGTCACACCACCCAACGTTTTGCGCATGCGGAAGTCCTGAAGCCAAAGTGGAATCGGTGTCGCTAGCCGCCTGTGAAAACCTTGCCTACGTTGATCAGTATCAACAGGCTGTTCACCTGGGTCAGTTATATCCTTAGACTGATTGTGTTCGTCGTCGGTACTTATATAATTTCTACCAAAATTGACAAAATACAGGCTATATCCCGTAGTCTCATGCTTAGCTGTTCGAATAGCACAGCCAATTGCAGAAAGATGCAAGTTCCATTTACGTTGGTTTTCCTTTACGTACGATGCCAACATGGTCTTGACAACACGATTGACCCTCTCAACAGGATCGGCGCGAGGATAATACAGTGGAGTATAACAAACATTCACATGATATTTGGCACACATAGCCCGAAATTCTCTACTTTTCATTTGCACGCTATTGTCACAAATTATGGATTGAAGAACCCCAAAAACGAGGAAGATATCCTCCTCAACATGTCGAATAAGCGACTTAGCCGTAGCGGATCTAACTGGAAATAAAGAGACATATTTGCTGAAGTAATCTGAAACTGGCAAACGGTCCAACGAAGTCCAAACTAATCATCTGCCAGGGTCGAGTGACATCGGGTCGAGATCCCATTGAGCCAGCTGGAGCTTTCTGCTCGGGTTTCTGCTCGGCACAAACACGACAACTCTTGACATAGCGAAAAACATCACTCTTCATTCCAGGCCAAATATAACGATTGTGCACCTTCCAATACATTTTATAGCCACCTAAATGTCCAGCTCGAACGTCATCATGATGTTGGCGAAGAAGTTTAGATCGTTTATCCTTTGGCACGACAGCCTTCCAATAGACTTGTTCCGTCGCAAGTTCTGGCACTGGGCAACGGCCATACTTAAACAAACGGTTGTTTTCAATTCGCCAACGAGGATACTTTTGAGGATTCTCAGCCACATTGCGAAGTATACGTAAATACCAAGGATCGGTGGTGTCATGAAACTCATGAGGAGCATCAACGAGATCAACTACCAGAACAGAACGAGACAAAAAATCGGGAACGACATGCTCTTTCCCTTTCCTATGTACAATATTAAAATCAAAGGGTTGCAACCTTAAAGCCCATCTACCAAGTCTACCACAAGGGTCTTTTAATCGATTCAACCACAGGAATGAATAATGATCCATAACAATAGTAAAGTGTACACCTTCCAAATACTGACGCAACCTTTCCACGGCCCAAATGACTGCTAAGCATTCCCGCTCGGTGGTGGTATATTTACGCTCAGGACGAGTGAGTGATCTAGACAAGAAGCAAATAACTTTTTCTTTCCATCAAGATTCTAAGTCAGGACAGCTCCGAGTCCATACGCCGAAGCATCTGTTTGAACTACAAAGAGTCGAAAAAAATCAGGACAATTTAGAATAGGTGCCGAAATCAAATGTTCTTTAATCGAACGAAAAGCAACATCGCATTTTGCAGGCGTTAGGCGAGTGAGTGGTTCTACAACCGTCGAAAAATTGGGTACAAAGCGTCCTTACCACGATGCCATACCTAAAAAGGACCTAACTTCAGTTACTGACGTAGGCACAAGAATATTCATGATCGCATCCACCTTGCTCGGATTCACGCGCAATCCATCCCGATCCACCACATAACGTAAATAGCGTAACTCCAAAATTGACATTTAGCCTTACTAACGGTTAACCCCGCAGCACGAAGGCGATCAAAAACTTTCCCTAAAATACGAAGATGAGTTTCGAAGTCGGAACTGACAATAACGATATCGTCCAAATGGACCAAAACATGCGGTTCTAAGTCTGCACCAAGGGCTCGATCAATCAGCCTCTGCCAAGTCGCAGCAGCATTAGTTAATCCATAAGGCATCCGTTTGAACTGAAACAAACCTCTCCCTGGGACTGTAAAAGCTGTCAATGCCCTAGAACGCTCACTCATAGGAACTTGCCAATATGCCGACTTAATATCTAGCGAACTAAGAAACTTCGCATCTCGAAGGGGATACGAGTCTTTACGAGTCACAGCATTCAACTTACGATAGTCCACGCAAAAACGATGAGTTCCATTCTTTTTGGGCACCAACAAGATGGGTGAACTCCAAGCGCTCATTGAAGGCTCTACGATATCATCCTCTAACATCTTACGCAGTTCTTCATCTATGCTACGTTGTTTATAAGGCGAGACCGGGTAATAACATTGCTTGATGGGAAGCAAATCAGCTACAATCTCATGTTCAGTCACGGTGGTACTTCCCAGACCTTCACTTAACGGAACGAATTTCTCATCCAATAATGCTTTTAACTTACTATGTTATGCCGAGGTCAAACAAAATTCGTCTTGGATAGCAGACACAACAGGCAATTCAGAATTCGAAAAAAAATGCCAAACATTACGCTTAAGATCAGGAACAATTCCCATAGCAACCAAAAAATCGGTACCTAATATAAGTTCTGCAGAAATATCAGGAACAATCAACACAGTGATAACGCTCAACTTTCCCATTAAACTGAAAGAGGTTGCAATACTCCCTATACATTCACACGATTTCTCATTAGCTACATGACATTTTTGGATGGAATTCCTATCTAATTTAAGGCCTAAATTAATCAACGTTTCATAGCCAAGCTGTCCAACGATAGTGGACGACGCACCCGAATCCAACAACCCTAAAATAGGGACACCAAACACGGACACTTCCAAATAAGGTCTCTGGTCAGTTTCACTATGTGCTATAATGTAATCCAAAATAACTTTATAGGGGTTTCCACTAGTCGAATTGGTCGAAAAGGAAGATACTTGAGAGATTGTTCGACCAGGTAACCTCTCTGCAACTAGTTTTTTGGAGGCGATCCACTAGACGATAGCGTCGGTTTGTTCGACGCTGAAGAACGAGAACAACTAGGGCAAGTACGAACGGTCACATCTGACCTATGACACCTAAAACACTTCTTCCGAAGAGGCCAAAGACAATTTCTATAAGAATGGCCCGATTTCGAACAAAAGAATATTTAAATGTGTTAGCTATATTTATCTATAAATTCCTTTACCTACCTTTAGGTCATCGCTATATCTCTTAGTTAACAATCGATCACTATAAAAGTATATTTGAGGCCCGTCTCTAGCATCAGTGAAGACGTCGCGGATTCTAGTTTATGATGTTATAAATGGCGCCAACAAGTTAAACTCAAATATACTGATATAAGCCAAGAAACTTGTAACTTCACTTTCTATCAACTAATAACAATACGATTATTGAACTCCCTATCAAAATGAAATAAAGCAATACTTGTAGCTGGTTTTATTAATACTCGAACATTACTACCATCGATCAGACAATTAGCATCTTTACTATTACTACCTCACTCAGGGTACCCCAAATAGTTTAACTTAAAACGCTCGTAAGTCTAATGGTTACACAGTTTTTATATGCAAAAATATCATCAGATTCTAGCTACAACACTTATCTTTGTGCCGATATACTCGCAGACATTTAATACGTCCCGTTACTCCTAACACATGTCAGCTTGACAGGTTCCAACCTCGGCTGTCATTCGCTATACCTCGACCCTCAATACTGCGGTAGATTAGCTTTCCAAGATTTTCCGCCTAATAGTTGTTGCTATAAATCGAATTTCCAGGTAACAAAAGGCAAATTCCACATTAAACTACATACCCTGTTCACAGGCAATAAACTTCGCAATCGTTGTATTCGTGTTTCCCAGATCGCTTCACAGCTTGAATATAAATATTCATTGGAAAAATGACATCTGCTTAATGATCTCCTTTACAGGAACGGCTGGCCAGTAACCCAATTCTTTACTATCACCAAACCAGAATAAATGGCGAGATTGTCATTTACACTCCACGAAAACTCTTGCCTTTTTTTTTAAAGCTGATATACAAATTTTCTCTCAAACAAAAACCAACCTTGTTTTTATATCTCCTCTAGCAACGAACAAAGCCAATCTGATATTAATTTTTATCGCGTCACTCTCACTAGATTCCTCATTCAACACTAGTATTAATATCAAATGCTTTTGACACGTAACAAACTCCCCCCTTACCAGAAAGGAAAAATTTCAACAAAATTTTTAACTAAATAAAAACTTTATCCTAAAAGGATACATACATATACGCTAGAGAGTCATTAAACCGTCTGTCATAAGACGTCTCTAACAATTAACCTAAAAAAAACCCAATACCCACACCACAAACAAGCAACTACACTGTAGAGACGGTGATGACCCCAGGAGGAACCCAGGACCAGATCAACCCCACGACAAGGATCAAGATTGTTCGTCGCTGCTGGATGTAAATGCTGCGCCGGTGAACAACCCTGTAACAACCTGTCGTGACGAAGCTCCACCCCCATGAACCCCACAAAATCACTCCAAATCCCCACGTACCCCCCCTGACAACTTCCAATAAACCCCCCGAGGCGGAAGCACACCTCCACACAGTTTCAGGTACTGTCAGACCGAAAATAGTTAAGCCAAAACGAAGAATAACCAGGGTTTTCCTTTTGACACGCCTGGGGAGGAAGTAACCCCAGTGACAGAGGGTTAAAGAAACCAGAAAAGTGAGAGGCAGAAGCCAACATCCACACAACTCTCATACGCTCCGACGGAGGGATCCTTCAGTGCCCCGAACGGCCTGAAGAAAATCCCCACCAATCTTCATCTCACATCCAACAATCACTCATCCCCAGAGATTTCATCCGCGCCAGATCAAAGAGAAATAAAAGAAAACAAATTGTCATTCATCTAAGTAAACAGTTCATTCAAAACAAAATCGACATTCACTACATTACAAGAGAGAAATATAGACAAAGCTTTAAGAAGAAAAGAAGGCGAAGAATGAAGGACTGGTCATCTTAAAAATTTTGTATTGTAGGGAAACACCCTATATCCCCAAACCCCAAGGGATACCTAAAAGAAACGAAGAAGTTGTACTTCTTTAACTATTAATCTCGTTACCCTTATGTCCTCTTAGGAAAAAGCAGGATAACGTAACGCTCTTCCAATACAATCAAAAAGAAAACCATCCATTAACATTTCCCAACAGGGAACTCCGTATACGTTATACCCAAAAGAGGGAAAAGAACAAGAAATTAAAGTTTCCCAAATAGTGTCCTTCCCGACTATGCCCTTCCAACCACCCTATACCTTAAAATGGGGAAAGAACAAGATATTAAAAGTTCCCCAAAGAGTGACCTACCCTACTGTGCCCTTCCAACCACCCTATACTTTACTAGAGGGAAAGCAAGATAAAAATGCTCCCTAAAGTGACCTTCCCTACAGTGCCCATCCAACCACCCTATACTTTACACGAAATTCAATAACAGCTGGAATAACCAATCACAGCAGCAGATCATACCAAAGACTTCATTCGACAACAACGGCTCAAAAGGAAACTAAAGGATATTAACTCGGGGACAGAGGCAGGTCCCATAAATCCGGAACAAGCTGATACTCTAAATGAGTAAACGAAACCGTTCTCCAACTCCAAGCATGACCAAAAGCGAAACCAAAACAAGGATTCGAGACTCACTTGTGGATCTAAATCCGCGTAAGCGAAATGGATACCGAAAAAAAAAACTCACACAATACACATAGCTGAAGGTAACCATACAACAACAGCTACGCCACCAAAATCCCAAAAAGGTACCCAACAAAACCCAACAAGCTAACTCAAACCTACGCTAAAGCGAAAGATGAACTTCACTCGACACGAATGTAAGTCAAACCACACAATGAACCCAACAGCTATCTGCAAGCTACTCCAGTGTTATTATAGTAAGAACTAAATGAAATAGCTCCCTACAGTGACCTTCCCTGCAATGCCCAACCAACCATCCTATACTTTACAAGAGGGAAAGCAAGATAAAAATGCTCCCTACAGTGACCTTCCCTACAGTGCCCAACCAACCACCCTATATGAAATATAAACCCAATCAAAAGAAAGGAGAGAATATTCCACAACCGCAAGTTCACACAAAACCACAATCACACCAACGATCCAGCTGAAGGCTGACCGACACCAAAAGAACCAAACACCAATGCGCTGCTAGAGCTCCACACGACAAGAAAAACCAAAGAAACAAATTCTATCACCACACACAGAAACCACCAGAAGATCGAAAGCGGAAGAAATAACAGACAAAGAACCGATTACCTTAGTCGAAGGAAGGGACAATGTATTGAGAAAAGAATTAAGTTCCAATTTACCAAGACAGCCAGCAACCCAATGACAAATAACCAGTCACAAAGACTCCGGTAAATCGTCCCATAACAGTACCCAAGACCCAAAAATCCGCATACCAACGGAGCTTCACCAGGTCCAGTTAACAATTCACCAATCTCTGAAGCTAAGGGATAATGGTACACACAATTCAAAGGTATGCTGCCGCCATTACATCACCAAACCGTTTTCTCAAACATGTCTAACATCGTTACACAACAAGGAATGAGAATCACCCCCAGGAAAAATAGATACCACTCAATTCGGGGACACAAAACCAGCCACCGAAGGAACCACCACAAACCTAATCTCGATAACTAAAGAGCTAATCGACGATTCAGAAATCACAATCAAAAACCTATCTTACCCAACGAGCGTACTCGAACCTCATCAGAAACAAAGGAAAATAAAATTGAAGATCCAACAAATAATAACTACCATAACCAAAACTAGGAAGATGGTTTGAAAGACGTGATATCTGCATAAGCAAAATCTCCCAAACACACCAACACCAACCCACGTTATCTTACCAACAAACCAGAAGAAGATGAAAGAGCCAATCGAAGAACTGTATGCCAACCCCAACTAGGAAGATGTACTGAGAGACCTAAAAAATCATCAAGGATTAAAATAAAACCGCAGAGCGAATCCCTCAGACACACCAACATCGAACCCACATCACAATCAACACTCCAAAAAGAAAAGGAAAAGAAGCAATTAACTAACCCACGCCAACCTAACTAGAAGGAGGCTTATAAATCCCGCCAAAAGCAAACTGCTCCAAACACATCACCATCACACTCATAACAGAGTTATCACCAAACTAAGAAGAAGACACAAAGAAAATCTCAAACACACTAAACCTTTCACACATACATTCAATTAAAAAAATCAAGCACATCAAACCACCAGGACTCTAACATTCAATGAAGAAAAACTCAAGCACATTTGGCCAGCATATCCTCGAGGTTCCGTCAATGAAAATCGCAATCATTCAATGAAAAACTCTAAAAGATAATTCATCATGATACCTGAATAGCGTGATGTCTTCACCATTCATACAAATAAAAATAAAACCAGCTTTTATAAACATACACACAGAGCTCCTTAATCTAACATGCAACACACCCACTCAATCAAATAAAAATAAAACCAGCAAGGATTAAATGTCCAATTATAAAATATCCAAATAAGATACTACTTCCACAAATCAATCAATAAATCGACAAAGGCTCGCTCTCTTATTTCACCTACTCCAAGGTACTACTTACATAAGCTTAGTACTACTACATGTACTATACTTGTTAAAACCACAAATAAACAATCCACATTAATCCAAAACAATCCCGTATTAAACACAAACCCTAAAGTTTAATTTCAATCTGATTAGCCAAAACAAACTACTCAAAATTTTGCCAAGTATACCGTTTTATGTGTTATTCTCAAAGTAATTCTTTGATTTGTCACGTTCTGACGATATTTTTCCACTTACATAAACGAGTACAGAAAGTTATGTATAACTATTGTCAGTATTGCTCCTTTCTATTATAGTACGACCTAAAGGTATATGTTCCAATCTTGTTAAAGCCCCCGTTAGCTCTTCAAAAATCTTATTAAAGCCCCACGTTGGGCGCCAAACTTGTTAGCTATATTTATCTATAAATTCCTTTACCTACCTTTAGGTCATCGCTATATCTCTTAGTTAACAATCGATCACTATAAAAGTATATTTGAGGCCCGTCTCTAGCATCAGTGAAGACGTCGCGGATTCTAGTTTATGATGTTATAAATGGCGCCAACAAGTTAAACTCAAATATACTGATATAAGCCAAGAAACTTGTAACTTCACTTTCTATCAACTAATAACAATACGATTATTGAACTCCCTATCAAAATGAAATAAAGCAATACTTGTAGCTGGTTTTATTAATACTCGAACATTACTACCATCGATCAGACAATTAGCATCTTTACTATTACTACCTCACTCAGGGTACCCCAAATAGTTTAACTTAAAACGCTCGTAAGTCTAATGGTTACACAGTTTTTATATGCAAAAATATCATCAGATTCTAGCTACAACACTTATCTTTGTGCCGATATACTCGCAGACATTTAATACGTCCCGTTACTCCTAACACATGTCAGCTTGACAGGTTCCAACCTCGGCTGTCATTCGCTATACCTCGACCCTCAATACTGCGGTAGATTAGCTTTCCAAGATTTTCCGCCTAATAGTTGTTGCTATAAATCGAATTTCCAGGTAACAAAAGGCAAATTCCACATTAAACTACATACCCTGTTCACAGGCACTAAACTTCGCAATCGTTGTATTCGTGTTTCCCAGATCGCTTCACAGCTTGAATATAAATATTCATTGGAAAAATGGCATCTGCTTAATGATCTCCTTTACAGGAACGGCTGGCCAGTAACCCAATTCTTTACTATCACCAAACCAGAATAAATGGCGAGATTGTCATTTACACTCCACGAAAACTCTTGCCTTTTTTTTAAAAGCTGATATACAAATTTTCTCTCAAACAAAAACCAACCTTGTTTTTATATCTCCTCTAGCAACGAACAAAGCCAATCTGATATTAATTTTTATCGCGTCACTCTCACTAGATTCCTCATTCAACACTAGTATTAATATCAAATGCTTTTGACACGTAACAAATGTTAGTGACATTCAATAAACCAATACTAAATAAATACATTAAATGGAATTACACTTGCAGGCAAATTTCCTATCTAAAGTCCCCGAACAATGCAGCTCCTACGAGGTGCATGATACCAAAACAAATCGGCTGCACTCCGGAACTCGAGTGCAAAAAGGGCAGCGCCGGACGAGTACAAACAATTACAGCACCTTATTTTTTCTGAGCCATGATGCGGCAACACATCTTCAGACGCAGCAGGGAGCCTTCCCCAAAACATTCGAACCTGGCCGGTGAATTCCCAACAGAGCCCAGAATACAGCACGGTGGGAACCAGGAGGTTGGGCCTGATACGGTATCACATGAAGCCAGCGATCCCCAGCGTTTGCACTGGCGATTCGCCCATGAAAAATTTGGAGGAATTTGAGCTCGCCATTCAACGTAAAAAATTGCACTTGGAAAAAAAGTTCTTAATTAGAACCACACTTAAGGAAACAAAAGACTATTTACCAGACATCAAGAGGAATTCATTTGCATCAGCAATAAGTTGCGAATTGGCAAAACGTCTGGAGATTTTCGGCACAAAAATGAAGTACTTAGGACGCCATCCAAAATGGACGCTCACGGCAAAAAGGCCCAACACCGAAATCGGTTTTTAAGAAACATTTTTAACTATACGTGTATTTGTGAAATGTTAAAAATTATAACCTAATTTTAAAAAGGATACTCGACATTTTGTCAGGTCAGTTTTACATAACTATGCATGACCTTCTGGGAATACTTTTCCCAAGTAGCCTAAGAAAATTAAATACCTCGAGATCGAATAAATTTGTAATAAGAGTCGCCTGTAATACGTGTTATATGTTTGACAGTTACAAAGTTTATTGTTGGTGGCACTACCAGTAGTGTCAGTCTACGTCAAATTCGACGTTTTCAGGTTAGGTTTTCTGTCAGTTTGTGTCAAATAACAAACAAAACCTAACCTGCTAACCTCGAATTGGACATACACCGACAGTGCTACCAACAATACACTTCAGTACTGCTAGATACGTTTATTTTATCTGCCATCTCTACCACTTTGCGCCCCTGCTGCAGCTTTCTCCACCAACGGCAAGCAGACAGACTTCCAAATCAAGTATCAGCGATGTTAAGCGAGTATAGTAACATGGGATATTTTCTTAATGAAATGACGTAACTATTTTTGACGCTGGCTCTTCACCTATACGTTTTGCCAAGGATTTTATTCATTCATCTGATGCCAAAAAACAACACAAAAACGGACTTTATAATTGATTGGCCAGTTTAGGTATGAAGGAAATAATCTAGCAACAAATGTAACAAATTATCAACTACAGTACAGCTCCCGCATCGTAACCTTAGAAATTTCACGCAGCCAGCTCTCGGGTGCAATCGCATCATATCGTGCACTTCGGCTGCTTCCAAGACCACTATTCGCTGGTGCGTCACTGCTGTATATTCACACTAAAAAGCTGACGCCAAATAAGTTTACACTAACTTGACCCTTGCGTCTTTAAACTCTACTATTTTTATATAGACTTGTTTCCTGCAAATAATATTGGTTCAATTGTTTTATTTCCAAGAACTATTGTAGATTAAATTATTAATAAAGTATATTAAAAATAAAAAGTACTGAGCGCTTTCAAAGATATGTACTTTTAACTCGGAGTGTACGCTGACCCCTATACTGTATCGTATTGCTGCGCGAAGTGAAACTTTTTCTAAGGTTACGATGCGGGAGCTGTATAGTCTGACCATCCAAATCTCGTTTTTTAATTTGAAGGTTATATGTCAAATTTGTTTATTTCTATGCACTCTTCGTGTAAATATATATAAAGTATCAAACAACCCTACGTTAATTATCAGGTCGATATTAGAAAAAAATGCGACAGTTACATCTTAACCTGTTTAAAGTATCGAGAGATAAAAAAAAAACTGTTCCTCAGCGGGCTGTGGAAATTCAACGTATGAATAATATGTTGGTGACACTGTACGTCAATGTCAAATTCGAGGTTATCAGGTTCCGTCAGTTATGACACAAAATGACGCAAATCCTAACCTGCTAACCTCGAATTTGACATTGACGTACAGTGTCACCAACATATTATTCATACGTTGAATTTCCACAGCCCACTGAGGAACAGTTTTTTTTGGATCTCTCGATACATTGTTGCAATAAAAAAATTAATAATAAACATAAACTAGGAGTGATTGTAACTAATAAGTCGCCAAGGGGGCAACTATTGTGGTATAATCAATGAATATAAGAAGAAAATTTAAGAATAAACAAGAATAAATTCAATTAGTTTGGTCAGTATCATAAAAACTGTCACTGTCATCACTGCTATTTCCTAAGGGTAGTACTATTTTCGTAGGGATTTTAATCGAGCAACTGTTGTTTTCTTCAACAATCAGATGTCTTATACAGCGTTGTCATAAATCTTTCCCTATGGAAGTAACTTCTTGTCTGATAGCTCAATAACTTTAGCATAAGCTCAATTGGGTTCTATATTCACAAATCTGGTGTGATACACGCACGCAACTTCCTTTTACAGTGATCTTATAATTAGCCAAAATTTTGATTTAAAATATTTAAGCATTTGTCAAAAATTTTCAAGAATTACAAATTCTACAAAAACGGTACAAAATAGAGCGTTAGGTGAAGAAACACTTTTTCTCTAGAATTTTAAGCTGAATTCAAAAATTTAATAATATACCGGGTGTTCTATTTAAAATAGAAGTTAATAAAGAAAATAGAAAAAACAAAAGAAACCCATTTTAGAAGTATTTAACTGGAAAATCACTTATCTCACATCAATACGCATTAAAAATGTAATAAAAATGTGAAGTTTGAAAAAAATCGTTAGAGCCGTTTTTGAAAAAATCCAAAAAAACTGAAACATCACAGGAGTAAACATCTACTTCCGGTTATTCGATTACATCTTGTTCCGCATTTTCTAAAACTTTTTCTATATGAAAGATATTTTCAAATTAAACATCAATTCTCAATAAAATTGAAAACGGAAAACACAAATAAAAAACATAAACGGATTAATTACAACAAGGCGTTAAAGGGCGGATATTGCAATGGTTAATTTTGATGTTCTTTTAACGTCACCCTTTGCATTTTTTAACTAATACGTATCTGATAATTAACATACGGTCGCTTGATGCTTTATAAACATTTCCACAAAGAGTGCATAAAATAAACAAATTTGACGTATAACCTTAAAAATAAAAAACGATATTTGGATGTTCAGACTATACCATCAAGCACACAAAAACCCCGGAATTAGTAATTAACGTATTTAGAGGGGTAACCCAGTCTTAACATTCGAGCATATTTTTACCACACGAGCGAGTGTAGCGAAGCAAGAGTGGTAATTAATGTGAGAAATGTTAAGACGGTTACCCCTCGAAATGCGTTCATTAGTTTATTGTTCATTGAGGCAATAATTTTGAATCAATAGTAATTACTAAAAACTGCTAAATCGAAATCGGACTATTATGAATATGTGTGATGCTGCTATAGTGCCTGTGGTAAACAAAATAAAAATTTTAAAATGGAAACGCAAAACGAGTTCCTTGTTATCCCGGATGAAATTAAAAAGATTGCCGTCTCCGCCACGGAGGAAATTGTCTCTTCGAGTGGATACATGTTAAATGTATCTTAACATTCGAAAACGCGATCATGTTAAACACTGTTTAACATTTCAATGAACAAGAAAATATGTAAATATTGCTTTTCTTTGTTAGTTCCGTTTGTTATTGTTTATCTATTCGCCGTTTAATCTTGGGCGGCTTGGATATTTAACATCAAAACGTAAGTATTAAATGCTTTCTAAAATGCTACGAAGTTGTAGTTATATATATATGAGATTTATTTCGGATTAAAAGGGTAAATTAAACATAACACGCCCTGTTCAACCACTGCTCTTAATTTTCACGAGTTTTCGGCTACAAATCAAATCCCAGAATGAATATTTGAACAGAATCTCAATACTAATAACTTCTCGTTTTTATGAGGTTTCACCCCACGAAACAAAACAGTCGGGGTGTGAGCGCCGCACCGCCCAATTAGCCGTCAGGAATTTGGAATTCGTCTCGGCGTTGCATACGGACTCGGGGAAGGTCGTCAGGATTGCTTTCCAGTGCCCTCGATAAAAATCCACAGCAATGCTCACACGGCCAACCTGATGCTTGAATTCGTTCTCGAATTAACTATCAGCCAGAATGTCGTCCTCCTCGTATTTAACTACCAAACTATCTGTAATGGAGAAACAACTCTGAAGCATCGAGTTTTACTCCTAAAGACAACAGCAATCAGCTTCTCATACATTACATAATCATCACAACATAAATAACATATAAATATAGCGATGTTCGTCCTGCAAAGTGCTTTGCTTTCAACAGTAAGCTCGTTTTCTCTTTTGTCCTGTAAAGCGTTATGCTTTCAATAGCAACCCGAAACATTTTTTTGAGGTCATCCTGCAAAGCGTTGTGATTTCACCAGCCATCGTATAATCAACAACAACCTTGCAACGCGTTGTGCTTTAAACCATTGTAAAAACCAATACTACTATTTCCATTCACACAGAATACCACCGTAAAGCGTTCTGCTTTCAACGAATTGGTTTCTCATCAGTTTCACAGCAAGCAAGAATGCTCACAAGTTTCACAGCAAGAATTTTTAATCAGTTTCACAGCAATCAAAAATGCTCACAAGTTACACAGCAAGAATTGTCACAATGCTCAGAATTTTCACCATGCTCACACAGCCCTTTCTACTCGCCGTTACTGAATAGTTAGTCGGAAAATTCTCCTGGCGAAAATTCTCCTGGCCAAGTTCGGACCATATCTTTCCCAACTATTCTCTTCCGGGTAGTAGCCAGGTTCTGAATTTCCAACTGATCGTTAGGTAGAAGCTGCAGCACCTCGAACGGGCCTTCATATTTTCGCTCGAGCTTGGGTAAATGCGAATTTAGTAAATCGTGGCTGCATCACTCGAATACAAGCTGGCCTTGCGCAATTTTTCGCTTAAATTCTTTTTCGGTGGATACAAATTCTCAAAATCTACTTTGAACTGGGTCCAATTCTTGAACTCCGGTTCCCACGTAGAAAGCCAATCTCGCGCTTCTCCGGCCAAGCCACTGGAAGCTCGTACAAGCTGTTCAACTTCGGTCCATTTAAAAGTGGATCCCAATTTCTCGATTTCTTGACACCATTTTACAGCTCCATCATTATTTACCGTTAGATCGAATCGTGGAACATCAACGGAAGTGACAGAAATAGGAACGCTGGAGGATGCGAATTCTCCTTGATTTTCTTCAAAGTTTCGGCCAAAATTTGCGTTAACTGTTCCATTTTTACACAGAACTCGAACTATTTATCACACGTAGGCGATCCTACTTCTGATATGAGATTTATCTCGGATTAAAAGGTAAATGAAACTCAACAGGCCCTGTTCAACCACTGCTCTTTATTTTCACGAGTTTTCGGCTACAAGTCAAACCCCAGAATGAATATTTGAACAGAATCTCGGTACTAATAACTTCTCGTTTTAATGAGGTTTCACCCCAGGAAACAAAACAGTCGGGGTGTGAGCGCCGCCCCGCCCAATTAGCCGTCAGGAATTTGGAATTCGTCTCGGCCTTGCATACGGACCCGGGGAAGGTCGTCAGGGTTGATTTCCAGTGCCCTCGATAAAAATCCACACCAATGCTCACATTTACTAATGGTGCTCCGCCAAAACAGCACCGTTAGAATAGGTCGGACAAAATAGCTGAATGACAAAATAGCTTCGTACCAAAATAGCTTTGTGCTATCCAACTTAATCGCAGATTAGAAATGGTAGTACAATATTGTCATAATTTAAATGTTATTGATTATCTCCGCAATGTCTCATATAATTTAGAAATTTAGTGGTAATGATAAAATTAAAAATGTATTTTTTTAGTAATAATACTCTTAATATACTTATCTTTCTATGTTGTTATTTCATAACCAAATGTAGTTTCGTATAACATGGGTGTTTTATATCATTGCATCTGTAAACAACATGTACTACTATAATAAAATAGTAAATAGTGTTTATTTCATTTTTATAATTTTTGTAAAAGCTGAAAATCTACTTCTTTTATTTTCCAGTTGCGGAAAATGTAAAATTTTAAACAATAGTATCTACAGATGCAGTATTGTTTAAAAAAAACTTCTTAATTTGTAGCGAATGAGATAATTACATAAAAATCGTATAAAGGGAACTTGACTTTTTCAAACTTATTTTTGAGATTTTTCAGAATTTATTCTATTTTTTATCTCGTACACTAGAACTGTGAAAAGAATAATTCTGATGTAAAACAGACTAAGATTGGACCATCAGTTTTGGAGAAAATTCTTTGGAGATAAATTACAAGGTGTTTTTAAAATATTTTTGAATGACTTTTCTACCAATAAATTGCCATGCAATTCATACCCTTTGACAGATAAAACTACAGGCTATCATACAAAAAAAGTTTGATATGATTGGCCCATTGGCCCACATACGTAGTAGATAAGACGCTTGAAACATTGGCTATTTTGAGCTGTTTTACCTTTACCCGCACCTTAATAAAACTTTGTTCTCTTGTAGTTAGGTAACTAAATGGAATACGACCTATGTCCATATAACATTTTTTACTCAAAATGACTTCCCCAACATACTGTTGAAGTTTGGTCCGCCCGTTATAAATCATCCTGTAGGTATACATTGATTTCAAATTTGATTTATGTGGTTAGCTTTCTAGTGGCAATGACAAATTATTATGTTTGTAGGTATTTTTTTAAATGTCGCATTTCTCATTTCGTATTGAAACTTTGTTATTGTCATTATAGGTAGCTCATCAATGCCTTATAGTCCATTCATATTCGCACAATTAGAAAAAAAAATTATAAAGTTTTGCCGTTTGGAGATTATACGCACTAATGGAAGAGCTTTTAAAAATAAGACAGTTTCCAAGTCTCAAGTGGTTGCTTCAACCCCAAAAACCAACCCTAACACGCACTGCGGTGGTTTTTAGCGTTTTTCTAAGAAACCATTGGTCGTACAGAAAATGTTACACTTATATGTTGAATACCTCTACAATTCAACTAGAAAATCACTCATCTCAATCAATACACATTAAAAATGTAATAAAAATGTAAAGTTTGAAAAAAAAATCGTTAGATCCGTTTTTGAAACACAAGAGTAAACATCATACTTCTGGTTATGCGATTTTTTTCAAAAGCTTGCTGTCGCATTTAGATAGTACACAAAACTTATATATGAAGTTTCAACGCCATACCTCTTTTTGTTTTTGAGATATTCTGTCCACAGACAGACAGACGGACGGACGGACGGACATACAGACCAATGAGTAAAACATGTTTTTTGAGTTCAGGGGACTGTAAAACTTGAAGATCTGTTGAAAACTCAATTTCGAATTTTTGGGGTGAATCCAATACTTTCTTTATCGTAAAAGGAGGCAAAACCCGTTTGCAAAACTTAACAGTGTGTTATTTACTGAATGGTTAGTTGTAAGTAAAAAATCTGTATAATATTTTTTGTAGAGAATATCCTGACCTTCATTTCTTGTAATAACTAAAACAGTCATACGACCCATAGAAAGCGAGATATTTGCGAAAAACTTATTTCTGTGACCTTTGACCTTGAATAACTCGAAACGCAAGTGCGATATCGATGGGGACTTTTGAGACATTATTTGTAATGTCAAAATAAAGGTGTATACAAAATTTCACCTCACTTGGATTTTTTCGGCAGGCGGATCCTAATGTAACTGGTCTAGGTAATACTACATTAACCGGTTTTGAATTATTATTCTGAAAAACGCAATTTGATCCCACATTTACGCACGTTTAGTTCTAGGCCCACGAGTGGCCTTCAGCTGGAGACTGGCGGCGGTTAATTTCCTAATATTAGGAATCAACTGGTTCGAAGAAAATATTTGATGTAATTACGTATGGGTTTTGTGTTTGTGCCCATGTTCGAGTTGGTAGTGAAATAAAGCTGTAGAACCAGAAGTAAACGTGTTTTATGAAATGGTATTACAAGAGCCTATCTAATAAACAATTCTGATTGTTTACCGGTGAGTGTCATTATTATTAGCTCACCACATTTTCATTTTTTTTCTACCGTATTTCAATAATTACATTGGAAACCTTCCCGAATTACAATTAA
The DNA here is from genome assembly GCA_940337035.1 of Agriotes lineatus. Taxonomy (NCBI): domain Eukaryota; kingdom Metazoa; phylum Arthropoda; class Insecta; order Coleoptera; family Elateridae; genus Agriotes; species Agriotes lineatus. Next base: position 6,874,395 of record OW679203.1, on the reverse strand, counting down.
CGAAACTTGATTAACAACAATAGTATATTAAGTATGGAGAACGGTAAGGGATTTTTACCGTTCGAAGACAATTGTCTGTAGGAGCGAAGCGACGACTCCAATTATTGTCTGACAACGGCAACATTTAACGTTCGACGTGCTTATAAAATTTTTTGCACGATCGGAATTAAAATTATACAAAAAAATCTGGTGTGATACACTCATACAATTTCCTTTTACAGTGATACTATAATCAGCCAAAATTTTGATTTTTAATTTTTAAGCATTTGTCAAAAATTTTCAAAAATTACAAATTCTACAAAAACGGTACAAAATAGAACGTTAGTTGAAGAGACAAATGTTCTCTCAAATTTTAAGCTGAATTCAAAAATGTAACAACGTAACGGGTGTTCTACTTAAAATAGGAGTTAATAAAAAAAATAGAAAAATCTAAATAAACCCATTTTATAAGTATTCAACTGGAAAATCACCTATCTCACATCAATACACATTAAAAATGTAAAGTTTGAAAAAAATCGTTGGAGCCGTTTTTGAAAACCTCGAAAAAACTGAAAAATCACAAGAGTAAACACTTACTTCCAGTTATGCGATTTTCTTCAAAAGCTTGCCGGCGCATGTAGATAGTACACAAAACGTATATATGAAGTTTCAACGTCATACCTCTTTTCGTTTTTGAGATATTCTGTTCACAGACAGACATACAGACACACAGACAGACCAATGAACAATAACATGTTTTTTGGCCTCAGGGTACTCTAAAACGTGAAGATCTGTTGAAAACTCAATTTCGAATTTTTGAGGTAAATTCAATACTTCCTTTATCGTAAAAGGAAATAAAGATATAACTTATTTACTGAGAAATTAAAACGATCGAAATGCATCGAAATGATCCAAGTGATATGGCACAATTTGTTATTTGTAAAAAAAACATTCTTAAAATTGTGCATGTAAGACTAATTTTGATTTTTTTAAAGGCGTCGGTAAGTATTTTTGCTGTTCAGTTTTTAGATCGGTAAGTAATTTTGCTGTCGTCGTACTTATAGCAATTGTCAAATTCCACTTACTGACATGGACACACCCATGGTAAAAAGTCAGAAATAATCGATCGTGTATAAAATGTATTTTACTTATTCAAGTTACGTAGTTCTTTGGCCAGATTCACAAGGTTAAATTGATGTGATTTATGTTGATCAGCGAAAATTTCCTTATGTAACATTTTTTTATGACTAAAGATGTTTTGAAGTGTTGAGCGTAATTCATTACTAATTTAGTATCACATAACAATTCCGTTTTAGTGTGATTTCTAAGGAATAAATTCTTCCTAATATAAAATTTTATAATGCAATGTCTTTTTCTATACTATTAAGAAAGTTTAAAATCTTCCCTTCAATCTGCCCTTCGGAACAAAAGTTGCGACCGAGAGGATGTTTTTTGAGTTTCAAGAAATCCGATGAATAAGGCGGATGCTCAATTACTGTGATTTTTTTCTGTCAGATACTTGTTTGTTATCTTAGCTGTATGAGAAGGAGCGTTGTCATACTACGGCATTACACTCTTAACCTGAAGTTCGTCAAGTATTTGATAGAGACAAACTATGGTGTACGAGGTCGCTGTCACTGCTTTCACTAATCCGTTGTTAGGCAAAAATGCTGCAAACATAATTTTTTACTGATCGTTAGCGTTTTTGTCGTGGTCAAAGTTGTCTCGATTTTCTAGATCTAAACACAAGATTTTTGGTGGGTTGAAGCATTATAAATGGTTTATAGGTTTTATCACGAGTTATTATTTTTGAGATAATATAGTGACCTCCATGTTCTAACATTTGCAGCGTTTATCAACTGTACTTACAAGCCCTTGGGTCTTCTTCAACCGTCCGCTTTACTGTTTCAATGGTTTTCGAAGTGACTAACTATTTCGGAGGCCCTTCGCTGTTGTGATCATTTAAGTATTGTCGAAATACTGTTGCCCGAGATGGGATTTTTTCTTTAAAAGAATTTTGAAGACTTTGAAAGCACTAAGCTTTATACTCAGTCCACTCTTAAAGTCGTAAAACAGCATAGTTCTAAAATGCTCGCGTGGCAAATATATATTATCAAACTATAATGAATTTTGTTTTCTTGTATCTCAAAACATACAAAGTGGGACTAGTATATCGCCTAATGCGATATTTTTTAGACGTATGGATGATAATTTATTTATTGCCTGTTATTCCGTAGGCCTGAAGTTTATTATTTAGATTAGGGTAATAATTTATTTTTTGCACAGTGATCATCAAAGTCGTCTTTTTTAATGAAAAATCGTATTGAAAGTACCACATTTTTTAACGCAAAATTGTCGAAAAAAGTACCGTTTTTTTAACTATTTTATTGAAATATAAATTTAACAGTTGTAAATTCCGAAGTCCTTTTCTACTAAATTTCGAGTTATAAGAGATCACTATGCAAAAAAGCTTCTGAAAGACGAAGGAAGTACTGTAATCACGAAAAAATCACCTTCCGAGATCTTTTCAGATCTTCACGTTTCAGGGTCCCTAGATAACGAAAAAGAGGCTTTCTCAATTCCGTCAGCCTGTCTGTCTGTCTAGTACTAATAAATCTCCTTCTGTCATTTACCAACGTAGTCGAGAGACAGTAGATTCGTTAACTAATTTTAATGGTTTAATAAACACGATGGTGGACATATAGAAATTATTTTCCAGCATAATTCACGAGCATTACAAATAACATTTCTGAATACATTAAATAGCCGAGTGAACTTTATACCTTCATGGTCAACAAGTGTTCTGTTAATTTAATCTTCTCTGTTTTTTTTGTAATTGTGACTAGAATCGTTATTTTCCTATACGCAAGGTGGTTTTTCTAGTAATAAGTTAATTGCCTGAAGGTGTACCCTGAGCTGCGCCCGAAACGTGTCGCTAAGCTAATTTAATTAAATACAATTCTATATCGGACGGTTTTCTGTTTTTAGTCGTGTTCGTCACATTTCAGCCTCATTGTGAGCTTCCGAAGTTTTCTCTGTTGATAACGAGTAATTCTGTCTTGTAATAATATTGACCTAATTGCGCTGCAGGTAGAGTTTGAATACCTCGGTGATATGTTTGGCCTTCATGATGATTATTATTTATACTTGTTTTTTTATCTTCCTTATTGATAACATGTATAACTCGGTATAAAAATCTATACAAGTACGATTCCTCATTTTTCAAATGACTTGTTATACGAGGGCCACTAGAAAAGAAATCTATCTAGCTATGAAATATGCCATTTCTTCCTTAGCGAAATCACATTCTTATTGAAAAATGCTTTCCCTTAATTTATAAAAAAGCGAACAACAACGGGACACTTTTTTGACCTAATTCTCAAAATGCGTCAACATGAGCAATTATTCTCGCTTTATCCGTATTTCCAATATGTGCTGGCATTTTTCAGAATTGAATAATCGCTTTTGATGACATTTATTAATTAGAATTGACAGTGGCAGTAATTGTTTTCACATTTTGAGAAGTACCTAAGTCAAAAAGGTGTCCCGTCTGCCACTTAACTGTTAAATTTGCCCTTACAATAAGTAACTAATACTTGTTCTAAATTGCTTTCTGTAAAATTGTGTCTCAAATCTGGCAAAATATATTTATACATTGAAAATGATCGTTCGACGTCTACGCTTGTTATAGGAACATATTTATATTTTATCAGATCAGAAACATTTACATCAAAGTAAACTTCTTTTTTTTTCACCACTAATTACTTTAGATATCAGGTTTTTTATTTAATACAGACTTCAGTTGTTCTGCTACATTCGTATGTTTCAAAGAGTCTTCGACTTCCTTCATAATCTGGAAGAAATCGATTAAAGTTAAGCCTGCACTCTCTAACTTAGTGATACTGTCAGCTAAAACTTGAAAATTCGAAATAATGTAGACAAGACTAGCTTATTTTCTATTTTTTTCTTGAATTAGGCACATTTTAGGCGGTAAAGCTGAAAATAGGCAGTAAACTAGTAATGAAATAGGCATTATAGGCAAAATAAAATACATGTCAATAGACGTGAAAATGTTTAATTCGAGCTTATTTATTAATTTCCCTAAGATTAAAGCTAAATCTACAAAAGGCATTTGCTCTTTAATGATTAGTTTATTCTAGTGCTATTGCGTATTAGAGCATTCAGCGGTGGCAAAGTTTGAATTACTTTTTTAATATGATACAGTCGCAGTAATTAAGCAGCCTATCTTTTATTTTGCTTTTTTCTGAAATTCCAATGCTTTAATATTGTTTTTCTACTCCTGTAACTAAAATTGCATTTAACATACTAACATACACGTCGCTAAGTGACCTTTTTATCATGCCCTCATAACCTGTGACTAAAGAGCCTCTTAGTCACGGACTGAAGTTAGCAACGATGTTTTAGTCACGAGGTGAAGTTAATTTCAAACTGTATTTGCTTTATTAGCCACAGTCAAAACTAAAATCAAGTTAGTTTTCAACAGTCAAAATTGACGTTTGTCTTGCATAATTTGACGTAACCTAATATTCAAAATCCTAATGAAATACTATGATGTTATATTGTCGAAATTTGTGGCCGTAGAAAAAGTATAGTATGTACTTAACACATTATATAAAGTAGTCTAGACACTCGTTTATTAAGGTGGCGATTTAGTCGCGAAAATCCGACGATCTTAAAATTTACTTAGTAAGTGGTGCTCTCTCGTCTTGAAAAGCATGCACCTCAAATGTAGGGTGTTAGGTTTGCAACCAGTCTAAATGAATGGGTCAGTGGCATAATTTTAAACACTTCTGATGGTCAGGTGGCCGCGGTGGGAGGGACGTTGCCGGCTAATCGCACATGTCATTGTTTTGACTAGCTTCTTATCGATCGCGACCACACGCCCGATGTGAATCGTTGGAGTCTGGTGAACTTGTGGTTGGAGTTTATATAATTAGCAAGGATTATAACAGTTTATTCCAAACTAATTTGTTTTACGTTGTTTTAGTATTTTATTAGGGTAGTTTTTATGACATTCATATTGTTTTGTACCTATTATAACCTTAGCAATAGCTGTGTTCGTTCTACATTTGGCAGATCAGTAAAATTTGACATTATTTTCGTTGAGTTATTTCAGTTGTGACTAGGGTGTCCACCTTTAAATTTATACAAACCCTGAGATACTTCGCGAGTAAAAAAAGGTTTTCATCAATGAGAAATACAGAATGTTTATAGAGTAATGTGGTGTTGATCCATTGTTGCTTAAAGTGGGGTAGGATTTTAAATAATAAATTGAAGAACTTGTAGTCTTCCCCACAAATTTAATTAGGTGATAAACGAAGTTACAGAATGTGTGCGTGACTAGTTTCGACAGTTGTCATCCTCAGACGCAACATTTCCAATGGCTAAAGGGTAATCATAGTAACACTATGTGAAAAGAACAAGTAACATTTTGGGCCTGGACCTTCAAATTTTGAATTTGCCCATCAGGCCCAAAATGTTACTTGTTCTTTTCACATAGTGTTACTATGATTACCCTTTAGCCATTGGAAATGTTGCGTCTGAGGATGACAACTGTCGAAACTAGTCACGCACACATTCTGTAACTTCGTTTATCACCTAATTAAATTTGTGGGGAAGACTACAAGTTCTTCAATTTATTATTTATGTTTATAGAGAACAAAAAGCAAGCAAATAAAAACAATGTTTTTATTCCTTACTATTAATGGTTACCGAACATAATACAGGGTGTAACCAAATACTTACCCATACCGTACGTCACAAATTGGCCAACAAATTTCATGGTTTTTAGTTTTTACGTACGGCTTTAAAAGATTAAAATTAGCAACTTGTATAAATGTTTTTAAAAAAATTCGTAACGGACAAAAATTTGGTTAAAAATGTATTGGAAAACCTTTTTTACTAGATAAAATTTTAGGTCGTCTTAATTTTTCTTAAAACCAATAGTTTTCTATAAAACAAATACAGTATGGGTTGCCCATTTCAACACCATAAAGCCATATACATTTTTTTTAAATCTTATGTAAGTCTTATATTGGTAGAGAATATCTCCTTGACAAGTGTCTCATTAAATTTAGTACTAGTATCGATATATTTTCTAATTTTATTTACCAAAAACTATATACTCTTAATTTAAAGAATTTTTATGTTTGAGGTATAGATTTATCTATTTTATAAATATTTTTCTATTGTGTTTTTTTGTTAGTACTTTTGTGATTTAAATTACTAAAAATATAAATAGTATAGACATTCTTTGTATTTCTTTGTCATTTTTTGTAAAATGCTCCCTCAATCATCAATGATTTTTTATTTTGTAATAATAAAGCTGAGAGATAGAGTAACAAGGTCAACACATCACCATGACACACGCCTCACACAATGGTTGCTGCGTAAGCACAAAAGGCGCGCTCCAACTTTTTATCCGAAATCCGAGGCAAGTTGAGCATTGTACCGCCAGATGCAAGCGCATAAAGCACCAGCCTCTACACCGCAAGGTAAAATGAGGTTATCGATAATACATACATCCATACAATAATAAAGCTTATGCTAATATTATGCATACAATAGTATTCGGGGGTACTTGAGAAACAACTAACATGCTAAGGGATGCGTCAATAAAGATGGTTGAGAACCGCTGTTCTAAAGTTAACGGTTTTGGAGATAATAACGATTTTATTCAAAATATACTCAACGTTACCTTAAAATTATGATTTTTGTGAATTACTTTACGAGTGAGAAATGGCAATTTAAACACTTGAATGCGAACACAATAAACAACGAGGTTTGAAAAGAAACATTTAACCGTTATTGACCCAAGAGATAAGAATCACGAAAGAACGAAAAATTACCTCTAGAATCAAATGAAATTAGATTAAAAACAAAACGAATACTAAAAAATTCTGAACCTAATTACCTATATAAAATTTCTAATGGTTGCTGAATACGATTGAACCTAGGAAGAATCTAAAGTAGCAGTTTTGCTTTTTAACTATTAAAGGGGTGAATTCGAAATATATTCCTATTATTTAAGAAAAAGGCAAATAGCAAGATACATGATACGCACGCGCAAAGTTTGCGACTATTATATAAAACGTATTTTATTTTCACTTATACACGTATTTTTTTTTTGTCGAAGTAAACTTGATACTTTAATGAGAATTTCGTTGCTTGGCAATTTAACGAAAAAAACTGTCTCTGAAAAAATTACGAGTCCGAAGGACGAGTAACTTTTTCTGGCAGTTTTTTCAGTTGAAGTTTTATTTGCCGCGCTTTTTTGCGGTACCCTGTATAATCAAAAGTATTTCAGTAATGTGCACCACCTTTGCATCTACAACTAAGGTTACCTACATTCCGCCGATGCTGACACGAAGAAAAATAATTTGGGTGGGGGGGGATAAAATCAATGAAAAAGATCAACGTGAAATAGTTTGTTACATTATAAATACGATTTCAAAAATTATTTTATATTTCTGAAATCGCATAGGATAATTCCGGCCTGATCAATAGTCATGTGAAAACTTTCTTTGGAGCACTTGTACATGGCATGCTATTAATAATTAATATTTATTGCTTAACACTAATTATGTAAAATAAAATCTTAGCAGCTCTCAGTATTTATAATTAGGTAGACTATACAAATCCAATCCAATGTATCTGAGAAGTTAAGTAAACCGCGAAGAAACTAAATTTTTGTGGAGAAAATTTTAAATAATTTCTGAAATTATATTTTGGCACTTTACCCACTTTCTACTAACGACTTTTGCTCTGGAACTTTTAAATATGAACCTCTAGTTAAGCCGAAGAATTTTATTGATAACCCGAAGTCTTCGGGTCAAAATGTCAATATTGGTCACGCTCCAACTTTTATATAAGTGATATTTATGCAACTCTCATACTTTTATAACTAGTATTTTCCACCTATCGGGCCCAGGATTGTGTCGTCTAAAAAATATTCATGTTGCATGTTTATGCATATCCCAATTCGAGTTTGAATTACGTCATTAGTAGTAGTGCCACCTACCTTACAGAGGCTGAACTATTTTTAGCAGAGAAACACGCATCAAAGCTCAAATTGCCAACACGAAATTTATTCACGATGAGCTATTACAAGTATGTGTTGCTTCTCGGTCATCTGCTAACTTCTGGTTCAAATTATTTGAATTTTAGTATGTTATAGTTAAAAGTCTAGAGAATATGGCCCCCCCATTTTGTTTACTATTTGAAGAGTATTTCTTACAGAAATAAATCGTCGAATTTCACGTTCAAAAATGCACTTTATTTATATTTTTTAGTCAAAGCGTGATTTATAAACTAAATTTTAATACGGGGGCCACTCCTTGAATCTTTCTGCTTATTTTCGTATATTGTAGTTTCAATTTGGTTAAGTATTAATCGCACTGTCTGCTCCCGAGTGAAGTCATGATAACAGCAATTTTAAGTTAAATTCGTAAGAGTAAATCGCCACCTTAAACACTCGTAACTAAAGTGACGTTTATAAAATTTGTTATATAATATACTATTATATTTCATCTGCCGATGACGGAAGCATTCATATCATAACATAAGACCTTTAGAATAATTGACTTTTGCTTTTATTTTTTCGGGATATAACTTGTTTCAAATTGATCAATGGTCAGCAAAACATAATACAGAATAGTTTGTTCCATGAGTTAACTTTTAATGTTATTTATTTCATAAACTTTACAACTCTGGGTAGATTGTATCTTCTTTTACAAATGTTCTCAGCCGCCTTTTGTATGTCTATCCATTAGATATAATCATCTTATGGTATTACTTTCTATCGGTGTAAAAATTCAAAGACCTTAGTGACTCCATATTTTTACCCTTCATCCCAAATACACATCAATCCTTCTAATTCCCTATGATTTGACAAATTGTAAAATGTCAGCACTTTCTATGAGTCTCTTCAGCTTCATCGAAAGATTATTACTGTAAAATACAATATTTTTGCTTATTGCTATAAACACACGTAAATAAATAAGAAGACTAGGTAAATTATCAATTAATTTTATATACAGACTAATCCAAGTACAGGATTGTTTCTGCAATTCACAAAAAACTACAGTAAACTCTAACGCGACTGTAAATGACATGACAGAGCAGTCCAACGTTGAAAACCCTTTTTTACGGTGCTGCCCATTGTCAAGCTCTCTTAGAGTTTTATAAACTTGTACCTGCCTGGTTTCCATGACAGTGGACAGTCTCGGATGACAACATATTTAAATATCAGGAGAATTAAATTTTATAATAATTTACGCAAAAGTTAATCAATGATGATCAAGCAAGTTTTATTCTGAACCGATACAATCACCCAAACATAGACGTGGCTATTAATTAATTGCAATAACTTAAAAATGAAATGTTGTACGTACTTTTCTGAATTATGTTATTTTTGACAGTGGCCTATTATGTGATGTTTTATCGGACTTTTTCCACAGTCTTGGATGTTTATCACACGACGTTTCGGGAGTTTTTGGTCTACTTCGTCCTCAGGTGCATGAACCCCTGGTTAGTCCTGAGAAGGACTGTACGTCTTTTTCAAGTACACTCGTGCCTACCTCGGGGATTGAACCCGGAACCACTTATCACCATGATTACTCGCAATCAGACATTGAAAGAAGTCCGATAAAACATCTAATTGTACTTACTTTCTTAATAAGTTAATATTAATTGTATGTAAATAGAAATCAAATACATCGTAATCTCTATTTATTTTAATATTAACACACATAACATTGTATAAATTTGTCAGATTGTAGTTTTTAGGTTTAATTTCCTTATCTCTACATAGGTATAGCTCGTTTCACTCTGACTATGCAGTGTACAGGAATAGGGCTACAGTATTGCCATATTTCCCCAGCAAGTCGCTTAAAACTGAACACGAAGACGTCAATCATAATAAATCCGCCTTTTGTATTGCAATCGGTTTATTTATTAATACCTTGTTGAAGTAAACCCTTTTTGTCGCTTCTGCGTCAATTTGAAAAGAGCAGCATATGATGCAAAATAATTGAGTTTAGACATTTAAAATAAAAACAATTTTAATTAGATCATACAATTTGTTGTAACATACTTAAAAATAAATATAAACATGGTTTTTAATAAAATTTGATACAGAAGAATACTAATTAATGTATTTCTTTTTTGGTTTTGATTATTCACTATAATTATTGTCCTCTTCGCTATTATCATCAGAATCCTTATAATTTATATTTATAATAATGGGTTCTATATCGTCCATCACACGGTCGATTTCCCACATTTTGTCTTCTGTTTTTATTACATGACTTATATAGTTTTGCCATTTCTCTGGTGTGATTCGCTCATAAGATTCGCGGATTAGAATGCGTACGGTATTTTCCTTAAAATTCGTATTATGTGCACCTATATACCTTTTGACCTCACTCCAAACCAGTTCAATCGGATTTAATTCGCAGTGGTAGGGTGGAGGCCTTGGAATCTTAACATTCTTCCGATTTGCAATTTCTTCAATTTTATACCCACTATAATTTATTTTGAATGTATTCACCACTTGAAGCAATTCGCTTTTTAGATAGTCTTCTTCATAATGTAAATCTTTCAATCGAAGCCATTCTTGAATCTCTTCTTTTCTTAAAGAGGTGTTGGGAATTTTTTCTAATTTTCTGCTATGATAAGAAGCATTGTCCATTACCACAACACTTCTTTCTGGCAAATTCTGACATAAGTCATTCTCAAACCACGCTTCAAACAAAGGCCCTTCAATTTCATCGTGGTAGTCTTGGGTATTTTTTTTTGCCAAAAAAGTCATCTCTGCCCCCGCAACAAATCCATTTGCACATCCTGCGTGCAACAGGACAAATCGTGGACCACGAGCTGCAGGTGCTTTCAAACCCGTTGTGAGTCCACGATTAAATGCATCTCGATGCGATTTTATAGATGTATCTATTCATTCCTTTGAGACGCTGTGTCCGACATTCACCCACGATTTATCTAAATACACAATATTGTAGCCTGATTCACGATATTTACGAATTTGACGTAAATACCGATGGCGCCACGAAATGATTTCATCTTTTTCGATCAAAACTGAATTTCTACCACGTCTCACATACGCAAAATCCATATCATGCAGTAAACGGAACAATGTGGACCGCGCAAAATTGGGCAAATCCTCGTCGCCATTTACAGTACTTAACATTGCGTTTATTGTAGGTGGTGTGTTGTCCCGAAAAAACTGGTGCACTATTCTACGGATCCCACATCTAACTCCTTCATCGTAATTTATTTCGCGGCATAAACTAGTTTTACGCGTTTGAGCCTTTTCCTTTGGAGGTTGTACCCCAACGGGTGTATTCCGCTCAGCTCGCACTTAATAAAGTACTCTTTCCGAAAAGCCGCTCATATCAGACACTTTTTTTATAACACTTGAAAATGATTCTTGGTTTTCGTGCTGTGAATGATAATTTATAAGATTCATCACAATATGCTTTTCGGACACGCTTTTCCACGTTTCCATTTCACAATTTCAGCCATTCCACAAATAAATATCAAAATTAACAATAACAATCAGCGTAAGTTCAATGCTGAAGAACAGATAAATACTGATTATTTCATACAAGAAGATTTCTTATATATACATATCATCCAACTATAATGACCTGATTAACCTAATTACCTACCTATTATTCCTTATATATTAAGTTAGTAATTAAGAACATTACAGTTATGATAAATACTAATTATTTATCTATAGGGATGTTTATTATTTACATTCCAAGCAATCTATTATTACTGATATATTAAGTTATATTGCACTTATAATTCAATAACTATTTCAGATTACCATCAGAAAGTAATAACGATTACCTTAATTTGTATTATCCTCTACCTATACCTGCCTTTCCCAGCTTACACAAAGATTTAAAATTTCTTTTAAAATTGCGGTCTACAAGCGGCGACGCAGCAGGCAAAGTTTGCCTTTAAATAACATTGTCGTATGTTCTCTGTACTGCATAGTCAGAGTGAAACGAGCTATAGTAATTGATTATTAGATAACAGTATGTGAAAGCACCACAGTGTGAAGTACCATCCATATTTGTTTCATTCATTAGCAAAGAGATAGTGTACGTTCTAAATTCGTAACAAATTCCCCGAAATTGAAGATATCTCCTTAAAATTACCCCGTAACAGTAAGTTACGTATTACTTTGTATAATAATTAAAGTAGCACGATCTGGTTACTTTCAAAAACAAATATACATAAATAAAAGCGCTTGATAAAAGTTTTGCAACTGACACATTTCTATTTGTAGGCGCTTGGTTAGAAGAAGGTATCTGTTTCCATTTAGTGATTTATTATTCAATTCAAATATCGTGTAACGATGAAGTGTATTTGAGCAATCATTAAATACCACTGAAAAGCATCAAAATTGCATACGCATAACTGTACGGCTTCAGACCTACATACAGTAAGTATACACATACAATGTTCTCAGGCATCGCCTGTAAGACACATGTTGTTTGTTAAGACATAAAGGCTTATTAAGTTTTCTGTCCACAGCAACTGAAAATGGCAATATTATCGGACTGCGTTTGTTTGGATATTTTGGCGGTCTTCGTAGCAGCGATCGCAGGGCTCATAACTTACATCAAATGGTTGTACAAATCCTGGGAGAGGAAGAACCTTCCCTACGTAGAGCCTACCTTTCCTTTTGGAACTTTTGACAATCCTTTTGGCGATTCGATATCCTTTAGCGAGCAAACTAAGCGAGACTATGACTTCTTCAAATCTAATGGACACAAGCATGGCGGTCTATTTGCATTCGCATTTCCTGTCTACATGCCGATAGATCCAGAGTATCTAAAAAATATTTTGGTTAGAGATTTCGATCATTTTATGGATCGTGGGGCGTATTACAATGATAACGACGACCCAGTCAGCGCGCATCTCTTTAGTATCGAAGGGAAGAGATGGAGAAATCTTCGTATTAAGCTTACACCCACGTTCACTTCGGGAAAAATGAAAATAATGTTTCCTATACTCATGGAATGTTCTACTCAACTGAAAGCTGCCATGGATCACAGCTGTTCAAACAAGGAACCGGTAGATATTAAAGCTATGTTAGGATGTTTTACTGTCGACGTAATCGGTTCCTGTGCTTTCGGCATAGAATGCAACAGTTTCACAAACCCAAATTCCGATTTTCGAAAATACTCTGAGAAAGTTTTTATGAATACTCCTATAGATATATTTAGAGATGGTGTATCTTGCCTTTTTCCAAACCTAGCCAGGTCTATAGGCTTTACAACCACGCCAAAGGATTCCGCTGACTTTTTCATGAAGGTAGTTAAAAGCACAGTGGATTATAGAGAGCAGAATGGTGTAGAACGCAAGGACTTCATGCAGCTATTAATAAACTTGAGAAATAACATTAAAGATGAGAATGAGGAAGACCAAGCACATTTACATGACGGGAAAAGCTTAACCATGGAAGAGTTGGCGGCTCAAGCATATTCCTTCTTTCTGGCTGGATTTGAAACTTCCTCCACCACAATGACCTTTTGTCTTTACGAGTTAGCTGTAAATCAGGACATCCAAAATAGACTGCGAGACGAAGTCAATGCTGTTCTAGAGAAATACAATGGGAAGCTTACTTATGATAGCATAATGGAGATGAAATATATGGATCAAGTTCTTGATGGTGAGTAAACAATTCTCCAAAAACATGTTACCATATTTTGATTGTCAGACGTAATATTTATTCAAAGCTTGTTGTACAAGTAAAATATTAATACCTATCTGGTCACACTACTTTTGGTAAAAGCTACGAATCTATTATTGCAATAGAAGTGATGGCGTCGTATTGTATGCACTAGTTTAATTTTTTAATTCCTGCTTAACATTACTTTTCAGAAACGTTAAGGAAATACCCTTCATTGCCATTTTTAATCAGAAAATGCACAAAACAGTATAAAACACCTGGAACTGACTTTATTATAGAAAAAGGCACTCCTGTCTTAATTTCTCTAATTGGTATGCAAAATGATGAGGAGTACTTTCCTGAACCTGAAAAGTTTGACCCCGAAAGATTCAGTGAGGAGAATAAACGTAAAATTGTACCTTATACCTACTTACCGTTCGGAGAAGGACCTAGAATTTGTATCGGTGAGTAAATTGTAGGTCATGTAACTCCAAGCCATGTGAGGACAATTTTTTAATATAGCGCTTCTCTGCATTTTTCTGCATTGTTATCTCAAATATTAGTATTCTTCCTGGTTCATTTACGTTTAAATTAAAAGTTTAGGTACGATTCAAAACCCAATCTCGTTCATTAGCGTTTCCCAGCTCACTTTATATCATCAGTTCAGGTTCAGATATGCCTGTTCTAAAGGTCTGCCGGCCTATTATCTGCGGTTTTGTCGTTCCTATATGCCATAACTTCCCCGAGGTTCTGGTAAAACTGCTGATCTAGGATTTCATCATAATGGGACCTTTCGCGCGGTTAACATAAGTTGAACAAAGTACGAAATTAAGTAACGCCTGCGTTTTATTTAGTTTTGGGATTCCATCCCGCAAAAATTCATTCTCGCTCCCACCTTGAGTTAGTTAACAAGTGTTTTTGAGTTTGCGCTCCAAGCGACTTTGCTCGTTGGGGCGCGCTTTAAAGCAGTTAAAAATTAACTATGTGCTTTCTGGAGCCGTTGGTTATTGTGTCCATTGAAGTTGTGAGTTGTTTTGTTTCGTGGCAACTCTTGGCTGTTTCGTCGAGATGAGTGTGCTAGCTGCCGGAGTTGAAGGGATGCAAATAAGTTAGTGGTGGTAAAAGAGTCCTTACCGGGGGGTTGCGAGACCTCCATTGCTGCGTTAGCGGATTTAATTATAGGATTCTCAAAGGCACCAGCTATATCTTAACAAGATCTCGCAGGTTGGAAGTTTCGTTTCGTCGTCCATTTGCCCTCTGGGTGAGATTATTGTCGTTTCAACCCCTGGCTGTGGTAAACATCGTTGTGAAGCCCTATTCTCGCCTCCCGCAAACACCCTTCGGAGCAGTTTCTATTCTACCGGTCGCCAGCAACTTCAGTTGACATCAATTGGAAGCTCCCCGAATTCTGCAAACGAGGTATTGTTCTAATTATTACAGTGCATATCAAACTCTTTTGTGCGATGCTGTTCCGAATATGTGTGTGTAACTTAAGTTGCCGTACTACGCGCACCCAATTTTAAAGTTTATGGTTAGCTTTTAATGAATATCGTCGTAGTAAATTTTGTTGTTGTTAAATTCACGATTGCTGACGTCATTATTGTAGATGGACTTTTTTGTCAAGTAATTGCAAAGCTACTAACCCATTTATTTGTTTTTATGTTTGTATAATTATGTCACATGTCTTTAACTCAATAGATTCCATTTAATTAATTAATTTGTGCGTTATTATTTCGTATATCAACTGTTGCGTGCGTATGTCTATTTTGTTTTCTTTGTGTACGGAATGCAGGGGAGTTTGGGAAAAAATTAACTAAAAGTAAGTTCACTGAGGCTGCCCGCTGGTTGAAATAAAGCACTGCAAACATCTTCTAAGCTCCGTTTATGGTTTCCACTTTTGCGTAAACAGATTGACCGACAAAAGTGGTGGCGCTTAAGATTTAACATCTGTATTTCGTTTACCGGATCGGAGCCCTAATTTAAGGTCGTAAAGAACTCCCTTACTCACTGAGCGTTTTAGTCGGCATCCTTTGTTACAGCCTATAGTAACGGGATTGGGCCAATCTTTACGAGAATTTCCCGATTTTGTATGTAACAATTTGACGCCTCGTTGTAATGTAGTTTTATTTGTTCCTCACTTGTAAACATCAATTTATTAAGTAACTGTATTAATCAAGAAAGTTTATTTTAACAAGTTACTAACTTGAAAAATCTTTACAAGTTAACTGTCAGTTTTACAAGCGTGCTCATAGATAAACGATAGCGTGCAAAGCCAGAGTTGCCTTCCTTAGTATGTGTCATATTGATGAATTTAGTTGTTTGTCAGTTTGACATTTTAAATAAATGGTAAATTTCTAGTTATTTACAAGTGAGGAACAAATGAAATATTCAACAATGTACGCAAGGTAACAGGTTTTACTGGCTCAAAAAGGTGGCTCGCCAGTCATATTTTTCTATTCGCCAGTAAACACCCTCTTACCAAGCTAGTGATGTTAAATACTATTTATGTGGCAAGAAACTGGCGTTTTGTCGTAAAGAGCATCTTATGCTGTAACAAACTGTTTTTTTGTCATAAAGTCGATTTTAGGCTGTAACAGCTATGTGTATTTTTTCAGCCCTTCGATTTGGAGTCATGCAAACTAAACTTGGGATTGCAACATTATTGAAGAACTACACCTTTTCGCTGAACAAGAAAACCCAAGTGCCTCTCAAGATGAATCCTTCCAGTTTCGTTTTGTCTGTACTTGGAGGCGTTTGGTTGGATGTTAAAGAAGTTCGCAAGTAGGTAATGGTCATGTGCAGCAGTTCAGGCGCTGAACAGTATTTATGTATGTTTAATTGGTACTTATAAACTGCAATAAAGGTATAAATATAACTCTATAACGCACCTAAATAAACTCTGTATGCCAACCAGTCTGGTGGACGAAGCAATAAATAAGTTCAAGTAAACTGTGTTGTTACGTGCTAAAAGCATATGATATTAATACTAGTAATCTACAGTATATACGTGTTGAATAAGAGATCAAGTGGGATTAATGCGATAATAACTCATAAAAATTAATATCAGATTGGCATTGGTCGTTACTAAAGGAAAAAGATAAACAACGGTTTTGTTTTGGAAAAAAACGTGTGACAGCATTTGAAAGTGCAAGAGGTTTCGTGGTATATAAGTGATAATCTCGCCATTGCATATGGTTTAGCTATAGTAGGGAATATTACTGGCCAACCGTCCTAGAAGGAAATTTAAGAAGCGAGTATCATTTTTCCGACGAATGTAAATTCGAGCTTAGAAGCGATTTGGGAAACCACGGAATAACGTTTGCAAAGTTTATTGCCTGTTTAACAGGCAAAAAAGTGTAGGCGCGAAAACCTACCGAAAATTTAGTCTGCTGGAAGTCACCAGGCAGTTTTGAGGCCTACTTGCCGCATGTGATAGCTGACGATTTGGGGCTGTCAAGCTGACATTTAATCTGATTTATTAAACGTCTACAAATGTAACCACGAACAGATAAGTGATTTTGATGATATTTTGCATATGATAACGCTGTGTAAACATTAAAAAGACTAGTAGTTTAAGTTAAGAAAGGTACCCCGTCCCGTGAAAATAGTAGAGTAATTGAATAATGGACAACATCTGAGTAACAATTACCCCGTCCCGTTCATATAATAGGCCAATTTTGGATGTCTCAAGTTTTGAGTGATAATAAAACTAGTTAAGAGTATTGCTCTCTTTCATTTTAATTACAAGCATTGAGTTCAATAATTGTTTATTTAGATATACAGTGAAGTTACAAGTTTCTTGACATATATTAGTGTACCTGAGTATTAACTTGTTGGCGCTCCCTTTAACATCTTAATTAAAGAATTCGCGACGTCTTCACCGTTGCTAGTAGACAGGTCTCAAGTACACTTATATAACGTTCAATTGTTGAGTTAAATAATTAAAGAGCGACGACCTAAAGGTAAGTAAAAAGCTAACAGTGTTTTATTCTGTACACTAAGAAACCACAAGAGAAGAAATCCAGTAAAATTATATAGATCTCATTGTCTGAAAAAACCACTTCAGTTCTGATGCAACACTGGTTGCTCGAGTACCTAATCGTAGAACCAAGCAGCCTCTTTTAGCGATAGTTCTGCTCAACGCCCAGCACTACAAAGCTGCCTCATAGTTCACCTCTTCCACAGCTCCGTCCAGGTTGAATCTCTCAAGCCGTTGTCCATCCTCGCTACAGTCACGGCGAGGCCGAAGCAGCCCCTCGATTTTACTTTTTCGCTTTCTAGACCCCGCACTTTGGTCGAGCGCCCAACTCCGGGACTGAATTGCCTCTCCGTAGATGAACAAGAACCGCAAACATCGCTGCTAGCGAGTAATCACGCAGGCTAATCACTTAATTTGTAATTATTGTAAATCTATAGATATATCTATGTCAACAAAATAAAATCATAAGCAACCATCCCTCCAGTAATCTGATTAACATACCAAGCCCAACAAGCCGAGCATTATTAATATACCGGGTAACCGGTTTCAAAACCTAGCACAGCAAAAGCGTGGTATATCACAAGGTTACTAGAAACATTTAATTGAATTTAAAAGACAAGGTTGTCTATATCAGAACTTTAAATTATGGGAGGGGGGGGGGGGGTAAAAATCCATAGACATCAATTTGTTAGACGTATCACTTGTTTACTAAAAATTTAAAACTTGCTATGTTCGGTTTTGAAACCAGTCACACGGTATACATTTGTGCTAAACACAAGCATTAGTCCCATTGCAAGGTACACCCGACAATTTAAATTAAATAAAAGTGTTCTGAGAAGGGATCGACTTAGTTCAGCGGATAATACAAGATTTGAGAAGAAATAAAGCTCAGATCTTTAATAGTATTCCTGCCGAAGTGTATAAAGCAAATCTTTATGCGTTGCTCTTTTAACACATGCCAATCTGTAAGATGTGAAACCGTTTTCAGCGACTTTGTAATCTTCAGTGTTTTTAGAGTGAATTTGTAGATCTGATGGATGTCTGAAGACTTGAGATTCATATTCTGTGGACTGTGCAGGAAAGCTTTCATTCGATTGTAGATGTGGAGGTTGACGCCAAAACTTCCCTTCGAAGTAAGTTCATGAATCCAAGGCTGTGCACATCGGATAGTTGACTCGGTATTAATAGTAGCATTTTAAGGTTTGGAATGAAAGGTGTGAGGATCAGACTTCAAATATTTTTCGGAAGATTCTGCTATACGTTTCCTTTCTTCTTCATTTTCTATATTTCCTATCCTGTGCGCAGACTGCGACAGTTTCTTTGTTTTTTGTTGCTGGAATGTTTAATACCTACTAGATGTGTTTAAGTGAATTTAGTACTCGTAAGTAGCTACTTACTGCATAACTACTGCATCGTATAAAGGTTATTATGGTACTAGCCGTGATGATTATCAGACTAAGCGTCAGCAAGAGTACGACGTGTACCATAATGATTACTTAGGATCCTAATCGCATACCAGAATGTTATCATTATGACAAGCGAGCAGATAAATAAACATAACTGATACAAGACAAAAAGATAAACTTCATACGTTGCGTTTCGTTTGTGTAAAGAGAATTTCACTTCAATTTAAATTTAAGTTGAATTAGTCTGAGTATGGTGTGGCTAGATATTTATATATGCTTTCTAGAGGCAAGCGTATAAAGCACCAGGCACCGTAGGGTAAAATGAGGTTACCGCTTTTGTCAAGTGCCAGTACACAAGTGTCATCAGCAAATGTGGCAAGTGTGGTTTGTTCAGTTTCTGGTATATCGGAAGTGTACAACAGGTACAACAGTGGTCCTAGAACGCTGCCCTGCGGTACACCTGCTCTTATTGATTTCAGTTCTGAGTACTGTTCTTCGTATTTGATGCGGAACATTCTTTCACTAATGTACGATTTTAACAGCAAGCTGTATTGTTTTGGCAGCAGTTGTCTCAGTTTATGTTCTAGTCCTTGATGCCACACTTGGTCAAATGCCTGGGCAACGTCCAGGAATACTGTTGAATATATCTCTTTTTCTTCTAATGCTTTTTCTATTTGATTAGTTAACCTATGCACCTGATCTAATGTTGAATGTTTTACTCTAAATCCGAATTGGTGTATGGGGATTATATGTTTTTCTTCTATTATAAATTGGATCCTCTTTAGAAATATCTTCTCATATAATTTTGATATTACTGGTAGCACTGATATTGGCCTATAGGAGGAGACTTCATTTATTGGTTTTCCTGGTTTTGGTATCATGATCATTTCTGCTATTTTCCAACATCTTGGGACATATTTTAATCGATAGGTTGCATTGAATAGATTAGTTAGCTTAACTATTGCTTTTTTAGGTAATTCTTTGAGAATTTCACCTGTTATGAGGTCATAACCTGGTGCTTTTTTGGGTTTATGTTTGATTTAATTTCTTCTGTTATCTCTTTTGGTGTCACGTGCTTTATTTCTTTGGAGGTTTCTTCTGTTATGTTTGGTAGAGTTTCTGCTATTTCGTTGTTTTCTGATTGGAAAACATTTTCCAGGTAATTGGCAAACTGAAGAGTTTTTTCTTGGTTAGTCCTAGCCCATGTTCCATCGGGTTTTCGTATAGGCGGGTTTTGCATTATAGGTCTTTTAACTCTTTTACTAGCTTTCCATAAGGAATAGTTAGTATCTTCCTCCCTGAGGTAACAATGCATTGTTTCATTCTTAATTTTCCGCATTACTCTTCTTAGGGTTTGCGTAATGTTGTTGAGTATATTTTTGTTGATAGGTGTTCTGTTTTGTTGCATTATCTTCTTATCCTTCTCTTTTCTGCTACAACGTTTCTTATTTCTATCGGGTAGTTATTTCCAGCAAGTCTTCTTTTGGCTTGCATTGTGTTACACCATATGGCTTGTTGTATGTCGCTAGCAAATATTTCTGCTTCCATGTCAAGTTTTTCTGCTGTGTTTATTCTTACATTTAGTCCAATTCTATTTTCCAGATCTTTTTTGAAACTTGCCCATTCTGTGGTCTTATTGGCTAAAGTGGGACTATATTCCTTTGTCATTATATTGTTACTAAGTGACAGTATTACTGCAGTGTGGTCTGTCGCTAGGTTCAATCCTTCTTCTATTTTAATATAATTTTGCGATATTTTCCTGGTTATAAAGAAATCCAGAAGGTCCGGTATTTTTTGAGGATCTATCGGCCAATATGTTGGTCTTCCAGTAGAGTAGAATTCACAGTTGAATTCGTTGGCTGCATTGAATAGTTCTTTACCTTGTGTAAAGTGATCAGTCTTGATCCCCAATAGGTAATAAATTTACTTCCAAGTAATATATGAATGTAATCTTCTTTTTTGTGGTTATATCTCGGTGGGCAATATATAGCAGCTACTTTTATAGTGTGCTTTTTGCAGTATATAGTCACTGAGGTGACTTGGAGTTTTTCTGTTTTTATGGAAATATCTTCATAATGTTTGATGCTTTGCTTAACTATCACTGCGCTTCCTCCTCTGGCAGTGTTCGATGGGCGTATTGTATGACAGTCACGATATCCTTTTAATTTGATAAAACTTTCGTTTGTAAGATGTGTTTCAGACACTAGACATACATCTAACTTTAGGGTGTCCATGTAAATCTGCAGCTCATCTCTGTGCTGCAGAAGCCCATTGGCATTCCATGTTCCGTCTTGAGGAGCCATGAGTTGGCCGTGTAATAGCTTTTTTTATTGCTATTCTCTAGTTTAGTAAGTCTGCTTACTATATCGTTTTTAAAATTTTCTTGAAATTTTTCTTGTTTGTCTAGTCTTGATGTTATATTCACTAGCATCTCCTCAATGCTGTTATTATAACCTTTTGCATTATTTTTAACCACACTGCTCCACGTTTTTCCGTCGTTTTTTCCTGATTTTTGTTCTGCTACTTTCCCTGCTGTGATGTCGATGGTTGCGCAACATTTTGCAGAGGTTGTGGTTTCCGGATATTAGCTGTTGCTATCAGATTGTTCTTTCTATTAGCTTCTTCTCTATATTTCTGCAGAGTTTTTGCTACTTGGCATCCTCTGTAGTTAGCCGGATGTTGTTCTTCATAGTGTTACGATTTGCGTTCTTTAATGAAATGAACTATGTAGGAATATACTGTACTTTAGTTAGCTGTAAGCCATCGGTATCATAAATATTTTACGGTAGAATTCGTAGGCAAAATGTCATATTTAAATTACAACAAGCGGATGTTTAGAAACGTGCCTTTCGCTTGGGAAGCTGGAGATATTCCAATCTCAGGAATAGATTAGAGTAAGTTTATGCAGAGTTTACTTTATAAACCGAAATATTGAGTGATGTATATGACCGGTACGTGATTAGAAGAAGCAACGGTTGCAACTCGATCATAAAAATTATTCGCAGCTGGGACCAAATGCTTTTAGTAGAATTTTAAGCTTTTATAGCGGTAATTTGCGAAGGGTCCGAGCGGGCCACATTTCAACGTGGGAAAGCCTTAAACTTGTAAAATTCATAGAACTATTATGAACTATCACGTCCTTCTGTACGTGCCAAAAGTCCAAAATTTAGACTAGCTCTGATAGGTTATTGGGAACTTTGTAAACGCCCACCGAGCTTTCTTGGTGAAAATGGACTTAGAATTAAGTTAGTTAATAAGAAGATGTAAATACGTAAAGTTAAGAAACAACGGTATTAAACTTAAGTGTTCTGTAAACGGCAGAAAAATAAATGCAAGTATTTGTACTTAAGTGTTCTTATTAATCTCGCAACAGTAGCTTTGGTCTTCGTGTCCGAGTGTGTTTTAACTAAAAGGATTGCCAGTTACCCCGAGTTTAGGCGTCTCGCAATAGTGGTGATCAAGCGGTGTGATTTATAACTTATTTAAATCGCACGACAGAAGATTTCTTTTGTTTCGAAGTCGGTCCAAGTGCAAGCGTTGAAATATACAAGGGGAAGCACGTGAACAGGACGAAAAAAGCATCTAATAAATTGAGGCGGTACAACGGGAGCGGCGTAGATAAAATTCAGGAGCGTCGAGGAGTGAATGCAGAAAATTCCGTGGTCCAACGGGAGCGGTCATTCCGGGAACGGCGTAGAGGACTGGGGACGGCGTCACGTAAGAGTGGAAACGTTGGAAAACCATCAAGCGTCGAGGAGGTGACGGCAAGGAATCCGTGGAGGTGGCCACACGACAGGAGGGCAGTCATTCGAAGGGGCGGCGAGACAGCATTTTTGGAACAACGTCAGGAAAAACTGACAACGAAGAAAACCAGTGTAGTGCAGTGAAAGCCAGTAAAAGTGTCGAAGTGAGTGACGGCGGAAACTCCAGGAAGCAAGACAGGAAAGCGGCTTCAGGACAGGGAGGCGGCGCGTCTTTAGTAAGGTTGTGTATATATTTTTTTGAAATAATAGTATCAGGTATTGCTCGTAGTTGCCAGTAATAGTAAATTTTCGACGGGTTGTGAACTAGTTAAGTTTTTACAGCAGCGATAGGTAATTTACGGGTTACGCAAAATTCCTGGTTTACAGAATTTAAATTTTACCAAGTGTTTCATTTAAAAGAAACAATGATTTCCGAATACAGTATTTTTTCGGTAAACGAATTAAAATACGTTGCTAATCTGTTGGAATTACAGGAGAAAAAGAAAAAGGCAGAGATCATAGAAGAACTGATTAAGGCTCAACATTCGGTAGAGGACATTAAAGTAGAATTAGGTGCCTGGGAGGAAAACCCTCGGAAGGACAAGTGGGAAGAGTTAGCTAGCAGGGAACGAGAATTAGCTGAAAGGGAAGGAAAAGAAAAATTAGAATTAGCTGAAAGGGAACGAAGAGAAAGGTTAGAATTAGCTGAAAGGGAGCGAGAAGAAAGATTGGAGGTAGCTAGATTAGATGCTCAAGTGAAAATTGCTCAGGCCCAAGTTCAAACGGCAAATGAAAATAATGTACATGGTGTCAATGCAATTACGAATATGTCCTTGAATATGACAAAACAATTGCAACCTTTCAAGGATGACGGTGACACGGGATTGTATTTAACGAATTTCGAGCGGGTTTGTGTGCAATTGAACTTCTCCAAGAAATCGTGGCCAATTCGATTGACGAGTGTGTTGTCACCAACAGCGAATGAGGTCGTGGCTCGATTAACAGAAGAGGACAGTAAAGATTACGACAAAGTCAGGGCTAGTCTGCTCAAGAAATATCAGCTAACAGCAGAAGTTTTTAGAACGAAATTTCGGTACGGGAAACGGAAAACTGACCAGAGTTATGCGGAATTTGCATACCAACTAAAAACCAGTTTCCAGGAATGGATCAAGAGCGAAGAAGCGGACTGATGTGCTTGGAGAAATTTTATAGTTCGTTGCCAGGAGAGATGAAATTTTGGGTGGAGGACCGAAACAAGTCCAAGACGATGGAGGAAGCCGCAGAGCATGCAGACACATACGTCACCAAAAGAGGACCAGGTATGGAACGGCAATATAATGGAAACTTCAAGACATCGAAAAATAAGTTCGAAACTAAGCCAACGACGTCGAACTTGAAAAATGACTTAGGGAAAAGTCAGGTGCAAACGGAAAGTGTTGTCAAGGAAAACTTGGACAAACGCAGTTTCGACAGACGAAGGCCGGGGAAGTGCTTTGGATGTGGTGCAGTAGGTCACTATAAAGGTTCACCGGAATGTCCCAAAACTCGAGTCGTTTTAGCAACGATAGGCCAGAGCAAGAACGAGGAAGGTCTGCTAGAACCTTATACCATAATAGCGAAAGTGAATGGAGTGGAAGCGAAATTACTACGAGATAGCGGAGCCAGCTATGATATCGTGCACACAAATTTAATCAAAGGAGCCGATTATACAGGGAAATATGTATATGTGCAAGGACTCCTGAATGAAGAATGTGTGGCGTTACCAGTTGCGAAGGTAAAATTAAATTTGCCAGAAATTCAGGTGGAAACTGAAGCAGCTGTAGCGAATCGTTTGCCTCGAGATTATACGTATCTGCTATCGAATAGAACGTGGGAGATGCTGCCGAAGGAAAATGATGTGGTAATTCAACAAGTGCTAGCATTAACGAGAGCGCAGGCGAAGGCTATAATGGAAACGGAAAAGGTTCACGATGAAAATAAAGAAACGAATGCCGAAGTAAAGAGTTCAGAAGACGGAAAAGATTCCGACGAACAGGGAGAAGAAGCGGAAAAGGAGATTTGGTATAAATCACCGAGCCTGGAAAAGGACGAACAATTTTCAATACCTAAACCGGACATCGACTACTCGGACATAACACAACTTACACCGACAACCTTAAGAATGCTGCAATTAGAAGACCCAAAATTAAAGGAGTATTTTGAGATGGCAGAATCAAAGAAGGAGAACAATGGAGCAAAATTCTACATTGCTTATGGAATACTGCACAAGAGAATTACTGACAAATTGGGTCGGAGCTTTGAGCAAGTGATGGTGCCAGAAAAATTACAAAGCAAGTTGCTAGATATCGCACATGATAACATGTGGATGGGACACTTGGGTTGTAACAAAACCATTGACAGGATCAAGCAGAATTATTGGTGGAATCAGATGGGACGAGACGTGAAAAACAAGATCAAGTGCTGTGACGTTTGCATGCGCTTAGGGAAGCCCACTGATAGAAAAAAAGCTCCAATGTGTAGAGTGCCAGTAATCACCGAACCGTATAAGCGAGTAAATGTGGATATTGTAGGACCTTTAGCGAAAACCGAGAAGGGAAACAGATATCTACTAACGCTAATTTGTAGTGCCACAAAATTTCCTGACGCGATCTCATTGAAAGTAGCAGATTCTGAAGCGGTTGTAAAAGAGTTATTAAATATATTTTCACGAGTAGGATTTCCATCCGAAATCCAGATGGATTTGGGCACTGTATTTACCAGCAATCTAACAACCGAATTCTTGACCGATGTGGTATAAAAATCATACACAGTTCAGCATATCATCCGCAATCAAACGCAGTAGAACGATTCCACGGCGTATACAAGCGAATCCTAAGAGCGTTGTGTTACGAAAACGGAAATGAGTGGGATGAATATATCGATCAAGCGCTTTTCGCTTTGAGATGTGCACCGCATGCGGCACACGGATTTAGTCCCGCAGAATTGGTGTATGGACGTCAGATTAGATCTCCATTAAACATGATCAAGGAGTTATGGGTTGGAAAGGAAACCAAAGAACCGGTAGTAGTGTACATATTAAAGTTACTCGATAGGCTAAGGCAAATGCAGGAAATCGCGAAAACGGCGACTTTGGAAGCGCAAACCAAATCAAAAGTTTATTATGATCTGAAGGCGAAGGCTTCATATTACGAGGTTGGCGAGAAGGTTATGTTGTATCAGCAAGCCAGGACCAACAAATTGCAGATGCAATGGACTGGACCCAAAGAAATTGTGGAGAAAATTTCCGATACGAATTATATAATTAAAGAAATTTCGGGAAAACGTAAACAAACTCTTGTCCACGTCAATTTGTTGAAACCTTATTTTGAAAAGGCTGAAGTCATTGCGATAGTAATCAAAGAACCTGGGGAAGAAGGGGCAGAACTCGATCTTCCAGAACTGGAAATAGTAGACACCGAAATCTTAAGTGCTTCGGAAGTGTTGAAACAAGCCAAAGGGGTAGGAAAAATCACGGTAATCCAAATGAAGAGCTTGGAGGAATAATTCCAAGAATTTCCAGAGTTATTTTCAAATCGACCCGGAAGAACCAACTTAGTGGAACACGATATTGCTCTCAAGGAGGAAAAAATTATCCGAACTCGAGCGTATTCACACTCACAGAGGGTACGCGAGATTATCGACAAAGAAATCGATAAAATGTTAAAATTGGGAGTAATTAGGCCCAGTAACAGCGAGTATTCATCGCCTATGATGATTGTGGAGGCTGAAGGGAAGGATCCAAGGCCTGTAATAGACTACAGAGCGTTAAATGCTATTACGGTGCCACAGCAACATCCTGTTCCTAATATAGAAGTATGTGTGGAAAAATGCAGCAAGGCCAGATACCTGAGTCTAATCGATGTAGTAAGAGCCTACTGGCAAATAGGGATGACTGAAAGAGCAAGTAAATATGCTGCTTTCATAACTCATCGTAGAGTTTTCGAACCAGTGACGTTAGCGTTCGGGCTGCAATCTGCTCCATTTTCGTTTCAGCGGCTAATGGACACCATATTGGAGGGAATGGACGATTTCGCAGAACCATTTTTGGACGATGTGGCGGTACATTCGATGACTTGGGAGGAGCATTTAGAACATCTACGTGCGGTATTCAAGGCAATGCATCAAGCAGGCCTAACGATAAAGGCTAAGAAGTGTGAGTGGGGAAAAGCCGAGGTGATA
Source organism: Agriotes lineatus (assembly GCA_940337035.1). NCBI lineage: Eukaryota > Metazoa > Arthropoda > Insecta > Coleoptera > Elateridae > Agriotes > Agriotes lineatus. Next base: position 6,847,347 of record OW679203.1, on the reverse strand, counting down.
TATCTGGGACATAAAATAGGTCAGAGATTTAGACAACCGTCGGAGGTAAAGGTAGCGGCCATACAGGAGTTTCAACGTCCCCAAACCAAACGGAATATTCGAGCATTTCTCGGGATCACAGGGTATTACAATCATTACGTCCCGAACTATGCAGACATAGCTAGTCCACTTACAGACGCATTAAGGAAAAATGCGAAAACAAGAGTAGAATGGGATGATCAGAAAGAAGTTGCATTCCAAAGATTGAAGGACGAATTAATGAGAGGTAAGGTGTTGAGAGCTCCAGATTATTCCCGCGAATTTATAGTACAAACCGATTGTTCGAAGCGAGGAATGGGGGTGACTTTATCACAACGAGATGCTAATCAAGAAGAGCATCCGGTACTGTATCTGAGCAAAAAACTCACGGATAGGGAGCAAGCTTATAGCGCAAGTGAACTCGAATGTGCAGCTTTAGTCTGGGCAGTCGGAAAATTAAAACCTTATTTGTTTCTGAGCCATTTTACCGTAGAAACGGATCACTGTCCTTTGACCTGGTTACGGCAGATGAGCAATAAGAATGGCAGATTACTGCGGTGGTCATTGATTTTACAAATGTTAAATTTCACTGTTCTCTATAAACCGGGAAAGAAATGCGGAAACGTGGATTCCTTATCTAGGTATTTTGTTTAGTTAAGTCACCGAGAACCAAAGTATTACTGACAATTACACCAGATAACTGATGTTAATCCACGTAGGTTAGTTAAATTAGGGTAAGCATAATGAGACCATATAGTTCTGAGATTTATGACTGGTATTGCTTAAGTGCGAAAGAAGAATGTCTTGTGTTGTAAAAATCGATAGATTTAAACCCCAAAGACTATCTTAATCCGGGAGCAACTGTTACGATTTGCGTTCTTTAATGAAATGAACTATGTAGGAATATACTGTACTTTAGTTAGCTGTAAGCCATCGGTATCATAAATATTTTACGGTAGAATTCGTAGGCAAAATGTCATATTTAAATTACAACCAGCGGATGTTTAGAAACGTGCCTTTGGCTTGGGAAGCTGGAGATCCAATCTCACGAATAGATTAGAGTAAGTTTATGCAGAGTTTATTTTATAAACCGAAATATTGAGTGATGTATATGACCGGTACGTGATTAGAAGAAGCAACGGTTGCAACTCGATCATAAAAATTATTCGCAGCTGGGACCAAATGCTTTTAGTAGAATTTTAAGCCTTTATAGCGATAATTTGCGAAGGGTCCGAGCGGGCCACATTTCAACGTGGAAAAGCCTTAAACTTGTAAAATTCATAGAATTATTATGAACTATCACGTCATTCTGTACGTGCCAAAAGTCCAAAATTTAGACCAGCTCTGATAGGTTATTGGGAACTTTGTAAACGCCCATCGAGCTTTCTTGGTCAAGATGTAAATACGTAAAGTTAAGAAACAACGGTATTAAACTTAAGTGTTCTGTAAACGGCAGAAAAATAAATGCAAGTATTTGTACTTAAGTGTTCTTATTAATCTCGCAACAGTAGCTTTGGTCTTCGTGTCCGAGTGTGTTTTAACTAAAAGGATTGCCAGTTACCCCGACTTTAGGCGTCTCGCAATAATAGTTAGCACACTTTGGTAATATAGTTTTTGGTTTATTACATTCACTTGTTAAATGTTCTTCCGCACATTTAACACATTTTGGAGTCTTGCCGATAAAGTAGAAAAATTATTGCCAACCTGAGATTAAACGCTACTGGAGTAAATAGAATCAAATTATATTATTAAGGATTAAACCCACAAACTCTACAATGGTTTACAAGCTATTTATCTGAAAGGACTCGAGAAGTACGGATTGAAGATGGTTTATCAACGAAATTACCCACAAAATAGTATTTTGACACCAGTTTCATTTATATTATTCACTGCCGACTTGCCTGATGTGTTCAAATATAATTGGAGTGTTCACATACACGCTTATGATACTCAAATGTATAAATCCTACTCAGCGTCCAATGCCAATATTTTTATTGGAGAACTTAATCAAAATCTTCTTATAATGGATTGCGCCTAAATCATACTTATAATAATGTAGAACACTAGATGCCGTGTTAAACGAGTAAAAGTACCATGGTTGCATTCGACCGTTACTATTTTCGGGTTTTTGTAAACAGACTTCCCATTACTTTTAATAGCGATATTATCACAGAAAACAATTACCTATTATGCCTATTGGTTGTGGTTTTTAAAACTACGAACACAACTACATTTCATTTAATAATAAAGTGGATTCATTTCTGCCTTACTGAACTCTCCCAGACCTTACGTTTAACATACCTTTAGAAGGCGTGTCGTTGAAGTTTCGGTTGACAGTTGATATGACGCACTGCCACGGTTTTACTTGAATTATTACTTTCTTTTACAATAAAGAATATACGGTACCCCCCACCCAAGAAAAGCGCCCTTCCGTGCTTTCCAAGAATACTTCGACACTCAGCATCACTCCGTTTCGCTAATACAATAAAATATTATGAACCAGTTATTTATCAAAATAAAAAAAAACCTAAAAAAATTTTTTTTGGCGACGACCATACCTCAAAAGTTGATGTTGCCTTCATTTTCGGAGAACCTATCGTATGAAAACGATCCAAGACTTCAGGAAGGTTCCTGGCGACCGGAATCGTGTACACATACGAACATACATACCCCGCACAGCACGTTTAAGCACCCCCTAATACGGGGGAGGGATCTAGTGGGCTGGGGTCTTCACCAAAAGATCCGCACAGCCGAGACGGAGATTTGATATAGTGGGTTCATTAGTCAGTTGGCACGAATTTTAGAGATATTTGACACAGAGTGGTTTTCGATATGAGGGAATTTCAATACTTCGTACACTTTGTGTCGAAGTAAAAGTATTGGATTCACCCCAAAAATTCGAAATTGAGTTTTCAACAGATCTTCACGTTTTAGAGTCCCCTGAACCCAAAAAACACATTTTTACTTACTTTTACGATAAAGGAAGTATTGCATTCACCCCAAAAATTCGAAATGAGTTTTCAACAGATCTTCACGTTTTAGAGTCACTTGATTCGAAAAAACATATTTTTTTTCATTGGTCTGTTTGTGTGTCTGTCTGTCTGTCTGTGAACAGAATATCTCAAAAATGAAAAGAGGTATGGCGTTGAAACTTCATATATAAGTTTTGTGTACTATGTAGATGAGACAGCAAGCTTTTGAAGAAAATCGCATATCCGGAAGTAGGTGTTTACTTTTGTAATTTTTTAGTTTTTTTCGATTTTTTCAAAAACGGCAGTAACGATTTTTTTCAAACTTTACATTTTTATTACATTTTTAATGTGTATTGATGTGAGATAGGTGATTTTCCAGTTGAATACTTTCAAAGTGGGCTTCTCTTGTTTTTTTTTCTATTTTTTTTTATTAACTCCTATTTTAAATAGAACACCCGGTATATTATTACATTTTTGAATTCAATTTAAATTTTTTTGAGAAAATTTGTCTCTTCAATTAACGCTCTATTTTGTACCGTCTTTATAGAATTTGTAATTTTTGAAAATTTTTTACAAATGCTTAAAAATAGAAAATGAAGTTTTTGACTAATTATAAGATCACTGTAACAGGAAGTTGTGTGAGTGTATCACACCAGATTTTTTTTCATTGGTTTGTCTGTGTGACTGTGTGTCTGTCTGTCTGTGAACGGAATATCTCAAAACCGAAAAGAGGTATGGCATTGAAACTTCATATATAAGTTTTGTGTACTATATAGATGTGACAGCAAGTTTTTGAAGAAAATCGCCTAACCGAAAGTAGGTGTTTACTCTTGTAATTTTTCAGTTTTTTTCGATTTTTTCAAAAACGGCTCTAACGATTTTTTTAAACTCTAAATTTTTATTACATTTTTAATGTGTATTGATGTGAGATAGGTGATTTTTCAATTGAATACATCTAAAATGGGTTTCTTTTGTTTTGTTTTTCTATTTTTTTTATTAACTCCTATTTTGAATAGAACAGCTGGTATATTATTACAATTTTGAATTCAGATTAAAATTCTAGAGAAAACTTGTCCCTTGAACTAACGCTCTATTTTGTACTGTTTTTGTAGAATTTGTAATTTTTGAAAATTTTTGACAAATGCTTAAAAATTTTAAATCAAATTTTTGGCTAATTATAAGATCACTGTAAAAGAAAGTTGTGTGCGTGTATCACACCAGATTTTTACTTCCTTTTACTACTATAAAGGAAGTATTGGATTCACCCCAAAAATTCGAAATTGAGTTTTCAACAGATCTTCACGTTTTAGAGTCCCCTGATCCCAAAAAACATATTTTTTTTCATTGGTCTGTCTGTCTGTGTGTGTGTCTGTCTGTGTGTGTGTCTGTCTGTGTGTGTGTCTGTGAACAGAATATCTCAAAAACGAAGAGATATGGCATTTAAACTTCATATATAAGTTTTGTGTACTATGTAGATGAGACAGCAAGCTTTTGAAGAAAATCGCATAACCGGAAGTAGGTGTTTACTCGTGATTTTTTAGTTTTTTTCGATTTTTTCAAAAACGGCTCTAACGATTTTTTTTAAATTTTACATTTTTCTTACATTTTTAATGTGTATTGATGTGAGATAGGTGATTTTCCAGTTGAATACTTCTAAAGTGGGTTTCTTTTGTTTTTTTTTTCAATTTTTTTTATTAACTCCTATTTTAAATAAAACACCCGGTATATTATTACATTTTTGAATTCAGATTAAAATTCTAGAGAAAACTTGTCCCTTGAACTAACGCTCTATTTTGTACTGTTTTTGTAGAATTTGTAATTTTTGAAAATTTTTGACAAATGCTTAAAAATTTTAAATCAAATTTTTGGCTAATTATAAGATCACTGTAAAAGAAAGTTGTGTGCGTGTATCACACCAGATTTTTACTTCCTTTTACTACTATAAAGGAAGTATTGGATTCACCCCAAAAATTCGAAATTGAGTTTTCAACAGATCTTCACGTTTTAGAGTCCCCTGATCCCAAAAAACATATTTTTTTTTCATTGGTCTGTCTGTCTGTGTGTGTGTCTGTCTGTGTGTCTGTGAACAGAATATCTCAAAAACGAAGAGATATGGCATTTAAACTTCATATATAAGTTTTGTGTACTATGTAGATGAGACAGCAAGCTTTTGAAGAAAATCGCATAACCGGAAGTAGGTGTTTACTCGTGATTTTTTAGTTTTTTTCGATTTTTTCAAAAACGGCTCTAACGATTTTTTTTAAATTTTACATTTTTCTTACATTTTTAATGTGTATTGATGTGAGATAGGTGATTTTCCAGTTGAATACTTCTAAAGTGGGTTTCTTTTGTTTTTTTTTTCAATTTTTTTTATTAACTCCTATTTTAAATAAAACACCCGGTATATTATTACATTTTTGAATTCAGATTAAAATTCTAGAGAAAACTTGTCCCTTGAACTAACGCTCTATTTTGTACTGTTTTTGTAGAATTTGTAATTTTTGAAAATTTTTGACAAATGCTTAAAAATTTTAAATCAAATTTTTGGCTAATTATAAGATCACTGTAAAAGAAAGTTGTGTGCGTGTATCACACCAGATTTTTACTTCCTTTTACTACTATAAAGGAAGTATTGGATTCACCCCAAAAATTCGAAATTGAGTTTTCAACAGATCTTCACGTTTTAGAGTCCCCTGATCCCAAAAAACATATTTTTTTTCATTGGTCTGTCTGTCTGTGTGTCTGTCTGTGTGTGTGTCTGTCTGTGTGTGTGTCTGTGAACAGAATATCTCAAAAACGAAAAGAGATATGGCATTTAAACTTCATATATAAGTTTTGTGTACTATGTAGATGAGACAGCAAGCTTTTGAAGAAAATCGCATAACCGGAAGTAGGTGTTTACTCTTGTGATTTTTCAGTTTTTTTCGATTTTTTCAAAAACGGCTCTAACGATTTTTTTTTTATTTTACATTTTTCTTACATTTTTAATGTGTATTGATGTGAGATAGGTGATTTTCCAGTTGAATACTTCTAAAGTGGGTTTCTTTTGTTTTTTTTTCAATTTTTTTTATTAACTCCTATTTTAAATAAAACACCCGGTATATTATTACATTTTTGAATTCACCTTAAAATTCTAGAGAAAATTTGTCTCTTCAACTAACACTCGATTTTGTACCGTTTTTGTAGAATTTGTAATTTTTGAAAATTTTTAACAAATGGTTAAAAATTAAAAATGAAATTTTTGACTAATTATAAGATCACTGTAAAAGGAAGTTGTGTGAGTGTATCACACCAGATTTTTTATATCGGACTTACGGCTTTTTATTTCATTTGCACCAAGAAAACAGTTAGTTTAAGAGCTAGCTTATTTACTTTGAAATTGTTTCGGTAAGTCGAGATTTCAGTTCCAAGACTGATATTACAGAACCTATAAATTATTTCAGATTTGTAATTATTAATTATGCCTTTTACAAACGAGCAAGCCGCTTTTATTATTATTAAGAAGTTGTGGAGAATATTCAAACTAGAATGGAGAGAAGTACTAACAAATCCCCTGCGATTTTGGCTGCTCAAACTGATACGAATTTAAACAGGTACCATGGAAACTGAAAACTTCTTTGTACAGGTATTTCTTATGGAACTTGCCGGAAAGCACTCCAGAAAAATCTACATTTGCACCCGTACAAGGTATCGGTAGTTGTATCCACATGATTTTGGACAACGGATTCAATATTTCAATGGTTTATGGAAAATTTAAACCTGTTAAGGCGGCTAAGGATAGCTGAGAAAAATTTACGTTGCCCCTACACAAAATATATACAGGCAACTTATAATACATCAGTTTGAAACCCACTCTCGACCCTAAGAAATGTTAATGACGTCAGTAATCTTCTTTAAACTTACTTACAGTACTTATCCGTTGAGTCACTTTTGTGTGTAGGTATACAAAGAAAGTGGTTGTATGACTAAACAGACAAGTTTTGAATTAATATTATTTACGTTAAGAACCTGATGTAAAATTTCATTTTATTTTTTACTTAGTTTTATTAAACCATTTTAGGTGCCATGGCTTCTTATCAATAATAAAAATTACTTTAAGTATTTGTGATTTCATATATTTTAGGATGGTGACCATTTGCATAATTACCGTAATTTAGAAATTACGCATAAACCTAATGAGTTTACCAAATAGACCAATTAGAGTAATGTACATAATAAATCCCACATTAAACCAACAACATTCCACACAGAATAAATTGTAAGTTTAGTCATCGTTTATTTGTTAATAACTAGAAATTACAAATTACACAGGAACCCTAATGACTTTACTGAAGGGGGGATTATTAGGGAAATGTGCATAATAAATAGCGAATTATCATTACCCTTTTGCTAGTTACGTACTTGCGTTCGTTTTTGACGAAAGTGACAGTATTTACTAGTGCTTTTATAGTGTTGTATTAGTGCATTTTGCTTTTACATTTGTAATTTATAATGGTAAAAGGGAAGTATCGAATATCTCAGCCAAGAAGAAGTAAAAAAGTGCTTCTGAAACAAGTTGCTGCAGCGTAAGTATATGTATAACTTGTTTGAATTTTTGTTTTTTTTTAAGAAAAAAATCAAGAATATAAATATATATATACACGGTGTTGATTTATATTTAAGACATAGGACTTTCCCATGCTATATTAAATTGTTGTAAATATTGATACCAATGCAGCCGAAACTTACAACTCCATTGTTGCAAAATTCGTGGGTGGTAAAAGACTTAATTTTTCACTAAAAGGCTCCTACGAAACGAGATGTAAAGCGGCTGGAATTTCATATAATACAGATGGCAACTTCGAATGCATGGTGCTAGATCGCTTAGGTTCTAATGGCACTTGCGGATTCCACTTAGAGATATTCCTTGATAGGAAAAGAAAAGCAAGAGAATTTCGCAGAAATGGTATGTATTTAGTGTCCTTGTCGAGAACATGAATAAACGTAATGTACTGCTTACAGGCAAGTCAACAAAAAAGAAAGACTTTGCAGCAGCAGACGAAAATTATGGTCCAGAAGCTTGCAACCATGTTGCAGATATGGATGCAAGTTTGTATGCTACAAGCTCTGCAAAATTTTTGCACGAACTAGAAGACGTTGACAGAGAAAAAATGTTCCAGGAAACGGTTCTTCAATCTAACAGCGAAGTTTGGAAAGCTGAGAGGAGAAAACGAATTACAGCATCAACATTTGGCAAAATTTGCAAATTGAGAAAAACGACGTCTACTGCAAAAACAGTTGCCTCCTTGCTATATTCGACTTTCTGCGGTACTAATGCCACACGGTTCGGATTAGAAAACGAAGAAACGGCAATCAAGTTATTCGAAGAACAGTCTGGAAAATCAGTGCGAAGGAGTGGGTTAATAATTGATGAGGAACATTCGTATCTGGCATGTTCGCCAGATGGATTAATTGACGACAACGCACTAATAGAAATTAAAAGTTCTGATAAAAGTGGAAACTTGCCACCTGTCGATGCTGTTGTTCAAAAGAAGATCGATTTTTGTAAACTCGAAAATGGATTAATACACCTCAAACGAAATCACAATTATTTTTACCAAATCCAGGGCCTCTTGCACATTGCAAAACGGGAACTGTGTTATTTTCTGGTTTATACAAGGGGAGGGTTGCATATAGAGGAAATTAAGAGGTACCTAGTATTCTAGCTACAGTATACTTTAAGCTATTTTCAAAGTCTGCTTATGAATTATTATTTATTAAAATATATATTTCAGGGATGATACATTTTGGAAAGAAAATATGAAAAGAAGATTGTGTGATTTTTATATAAGCTCTTTACTACCTGAATTACTAGATTCTAGACGATGTCGACAACAAGAAATAAGAGAGATTTATTTGAACTAAGAAAAAACGTGTTAAAAATTCGATTACTATTATTTTTAGTCTTCGACTGATTTATGCCGAATATGCTAAATTAAAAGTTTACGATAAATAATTTCTTATTTTTTACTTCAACGACATATTTCCAATTATATGTAAAAAGCTTTATGTGATCTCTATCGAATGAATTCGTTACCTAGAAACACAGTTTCATATTTCATATCAATACAGGCAACAGGCTACGTAAATTGTTATTTAATCACTCACTTGCAGTGCGTTTCTAAGTACCTAGGTGTTGAATTTTTCTAACAAAGATTTTTAGTGCAAGCAAATAATGTCTCCACCCGGTATATCAAACTTATATAGGTATCATTTTTTAATTATTGTTGTTGCTATATTTTTGTATTAAACTGACATAAATTATTAAAATAAATAATGCATTTGTTATTCTTGAAGGGAACAATGTCTTTAATTAATTTTTAGTCACAATTACAGCGGGTATACCGAGTAGGTACCTACTACATTTTTCATTCAATGCTACTAAGCTGCTTATTTTGACGCGATGGGATTAACAGTCGCTTTCTAATTCCTTGCACCCTTGCAGCAGGTAGAAGTTGTTTTACCCGTTAGAATCGCTCACTTAGACAATTTATGTCAATTTTTAAGATTGTTTTGAGTAAGATATCAAAAATATGCATTTAGTTGAAACCAATCTATTCATATTATATAACTGTAATCAGGTGTTACATCAACAGTGTGCATTTGGTTTCCTCATTTTTTGAGCATATAAATTGATACTGCAATTATATAAAATACACAAATTGGCTTCTATAAATAATATGATTTTTTTTTCAAAAACTAACGTCGCTCTGTTGATTAAATACCATTTAACATTAATATGAAATCGCGAGCGCCTGTTCAAAATCATTTTTCTGGGCTGTATCTTGCTCAACAGAATCTGATTTTATTACAAAATTTCTACAGTATGGTGGGTTGCCTATCCTCTCTCCTTAGCCGCCTTAAGCTTAATGCCCGGTACTATAATGATTCAGTCGCCTTGTTCATGTTGTGAAGGCGACGATCAAAACAAATTTATAAAGAGTTTAATATTGTTATAATTGACTATGTTACAATGGTTTTTATGTATGTAAATGGTTTTATGTTATAGCAATATTTATTATGCTGTAACTATGACGTCTGACTTTTATTATACTTTAGCTTATTTTCAATCAATTCTCTTTTAAAATGAATTTAAGTAGCACATTTACCCTTTTATAATATCTCTAGCACCGTTAGAAAACATTCATCACTAGATGACGACCGGTGAACTTTCCTGAATAGGAAAGAAGAGGAAGCTATCGGTATGTAATCTTAACATTTACAAAACAATAGTTTGTAAGTACCTATCAGATTAGTCATTAGCATGACTGGTATTCACATTTAAATTTTAGGTGCCCACAGAAAACGATACTCGGCAACAGAAGCTGATATGAAATTCTCTGCAACAGATTTTTTGGCAACTGCTAAAGGGAGACTATCAAGGGCACGAAAGATAAGGAAGGTAAATGCATATGTGTTGTAATTTTTTCCATCGGTTTCAGGATATTAAGGCTTTGTTTATACAAAAGTAGGCTGGCAACTAATTCATAGTTGTATTTGTATCTGTACGGTAATATTCCTTTACCGTACATGGCAACCATTACCATACTGCAACCGATAAACTATTGAACAAACCACGAATGTTATGAATCATAACAGCCTTATATGTCTTAAAATCCTCGCTCTACGAACTTGGATTTCAAAACAACATCTGCAGCAGTTATAATATTCATTACATTCCTAGATGTGTTAATAGCTATAACGTACGTGTATAACATATGTTAGTGTCAGATGTAATAATGTAATACACATTTTAAAATAAGAAACAATAGGAACTGTTTAAACAATTTTTTATTCAGAAAGTAACTCAGCGAGTCTTTCAATTATGGTTAAAACAAAGAAATTTCTTAAGAAATACTCTCAGCTTTATAAATTGAGTTTGTAGATTTTTATAAATAAAAGTGTTTTTTTCTTATAATTATAAATTCAAGCCATATTTTAATTATAGCGTTATGAACAGATAATTTAATTAAATTGATTTCAAAATTGTGATAAATGACTTTGGATAACGGCTAATACGTAAGTATAATATTATTGTATAGTGATTTCAAAACAAAAACTGCAAAATTTAGTACGTTATTGTGATTACCCCACACAAAAAAATATGGCCGGCGGTACAAGTGGTGTGGCGAGCTCTGCTCTCTGTAAAAAGTGTAAAGCAAAAGTTGTAAGCGGTGTTAATTGTGTGGAGTGTGGAAATCAGTATCATCTGAGTTGCTCTAAACTGTTGAAAAATGCTACTTTAGTTAACGATACCGAGATAATCTGCTGTAGTAATTTAAATGTGGCAAGTGACAATTTCGAACTTTTTGACGCGCTAGGCGAGGACGCTGGATTAGGAAGTGAAAAGAAAGTTGATATACGCATCGTAAACTATGTAATCACGCAAAAGGACACGATTATAGCTGATTTGCTTGAACAAATTAGAATTTTGAATAACCAAGTTTCATTATTAGCCAAAATGGAAACTAATGGTGTTGGAAATAAAGTACGCGGAAAAAATCATGGCCGGCTGGATAATTTTAACCACGAACAATCCAAGGTAACGCATGTGTCTGTTATTGCACATGATAAACCATCACAATCGAGTGTGGCGGCTGATACTGGTTTTTCTAAAAAGGTGGAAAGCAGTAGTGTTACTTTAGCCCCCCATACGAAAAAAATCACCACCCAAGATGTCTCAAAAGCCATTCTACAGGCAAAAACTAATGAAAAATGTAATGAGCTTATCAATCTAGCTAAAGCAAATGTTACGTCAAATATACGACCACCTCCCTCAGAGGGAGTTTGGAGAGTTGTGAAAAACGGAACTTCCCAGTAATTATAGGGAACGGTACTGAAACTAACAAAAATAGTGCTAATAATATTATAAAAGGTGTTCCAAAAACTCTTTCACTTCATGTTTATCGACTCCAACCGAATACAGGAGCCGGTGATTTAGAGAAATACTTAAAACCACATTTTTCCGAAGTTACCTGTGAGGCACTAACACCGAAACATCCCCAACTTTATTCGTCGTTCAAGGTGACTATTTATAAAGATACTTTTGTTAAAGCCATGGACCCGCAAATGTGGCCAGCAAACGCATGTGTAAGTCGTTTTTTAGAATTCCGAAAGAAGCGGAAACTAACGACGACCTAAACTTTAATCCTAATTTACTTGTATTAAATGTACAGGGTTTAAATGAATCGAAAGTTGATAATTTAAATCTAAACATTGACGACTGTAAAAACATATATGCAATATGTCTTACTGAAACCTGGTGTAACCCAATTACGATAAATAATTTTATTTTCCTTGGTTATACATTAGCCAGTGAATATTGTAGGACAACCTTTAAATGCGGAGGTGTAGGAATTTGGATTAAGACAGGCTTGCAATTCAGCAAAATTAATTTAGACATGTATTGTTTGGACAAGCATTTTGAAGCGTGCGCTGTACTGTGTAAATTAGATAAGAAAAATTCCTTGATTATTGTAAACTGTTACAGATCTCCATCAGGAGATATAAATGTATTTTTTGATAAACTGACAGATACATTAAATTATCTGTATAAACGTAATATTAGTATTAAATTACTGCTGTGTGGAGATTTTAATATAGATTTTTATAATAAAAAATAGTGACTGTAAAAAATTTCAATTGTTTATTAGGTTTCAATTTAAAAGCACGAGTATTCTGGTCCACTAGGGTTTCTTGCAATACAGTAACAACCATAGATCAGATTTTCACTAACTTTCAACATAAAAGCATTTCCTGTGTAGAAGACAACACCATCTCAGATCACAGAACAATAAATTTTGATTTGGGTATAGTCACTACTCCAGATTGTAATAGTAAGATAGCTATCACTAAGAGATTTTTTACTGCTAGTGCTGTTCGTAACTTTGTTGAAGCAATTAAGTCTGAAGATTGGTGTGGTCTATATAATTTTACTGAGGTAAATACGGCTTATACTTGCTTCGTGAATGTTTTTCTTTGTCACTTTAATTGTTTTTTTTCCATTACGAAAGTGTTATAGTAACATTAATGTTAAAACAAGAAAGTGGATTAACGATGAAATTAAAACGTCAAGTGCTAAACTAAAGGACCTTTATATTTTAAAATATAGATAGCCTGTTTTAAAGGCGACTCATCAGTGTGCAAAAAAAGCACACAATCAATTGGTCAGTAGTAGAAAAATATGCTATTACCAGAACAAAATTCTAAATACCGATAACCCTGTTAGAACATCTTGGGATGTTGTTAACGAGCTGCGTGGTAAAACTAAATCTAGCAAAAATTTCACAATTAAACTAAATGAAGAAATAGTAGAGAACCCCCATAAAATAGCTGACATCTTTAATAATTTTTTCAAGAGCGCTCCAGTGGAGATCAAAAATCTTATACCTAACGGTAACCTTGACAATAAAAGAGACAACCGTAGATGTGTACCTCAACAGGAAACGATGTATTTAATACCTTTTACTGAGTAAGATGTTTTTGATATTATTAACAATAAACTAAAAAACAAACACTCCTCCGGCCAGGATGAAGTTCCCACCTTTATTATTAAAAAAATAGGCAAGTTTATAGCAAACCCCCTAGCTTTTTAAATAAATTTATCGTTTATTACAGGTACATTTCCTGATAGTTTAAAAATTGGAAAAATTATACCGTTATTTAAGAAAAATGATGCAACATATCTTAATAATTACAGGCCAATTACCTTATCATCTAGTTTTTCCAAAGTACTTGAGTACGCTTTTCTTAATCGTTTAGTGTCTTTTCTGGATAAGTACAAGATACTAACTAATAATCAGCATGGTTTTAGATCCAAAAATCTACAACCACTGCGTTACAGTATTTTCTAGAAAATGTCACTGGGCGCATGGAGGCGAGCGAGTGTCCTGTTGGGGTATTTTGTGACCTCAGCAGGGCATTTGACTGCGTTGACCATGATTTACTAATATCTAAATTAAATAATTTTGGAATAAGAGGTATGTCAATGAACTGCTTAAATTCATATTTAAAAAATAGGCAACAATATGTAAGCATAACTGATGTTAGCAGCAACAGTGTTAAAATAATTGATTCTAAATTAATTAAAATAGATGTGGGAGTGCCCCAAGGTTTTATACTTGGGCCTATACTATTTTTACTTTATATTAATGATCTAGATAAGCTGTCGCCTGATGCTACGTTCACATTATATGCTGACGATACCTCGCTGATTATATCAGATAAATCGGAGGAAATTATTGAAGCAAAATGTGATAGCCTCTTAACAGAGCTGGGTAATTGGTTCAGTCGAAATTCTCTATATTTCAACGCTCACAAAACTGAAGTTATTAGATTTCACAACAGACAAAAAGAGTGTTCTAATTTTAGCATACAAATTTGTAATCTAATAAAATCCAATATCAATCATGTAAAATTCCTAGGAGTGTATTTAGACGAAAATCTAAATTGGAAAGTTAATTCTAAACAGTTGATATCAAAACTGCATTCTATTACATTTTTGTTTAAAACCCTGCGTAATGTATTGACAAAGGACCAATTACTTAGTGTATATTATGCTCAAGTTGAATCTCGATTACGATACGGTCTAATTTTCTTGGGCCAATGCTCAAGTTTTGAAGATATTTTTGTAGCTCAAAAACGTATAATCAGATGCATTGCAGATGTTCCTAGTGAATATTCGTGCAAAGAACTTTTGAAAAAATACAGAATATTGCCACTTCCTTGTTTATACATATTGGAATTATGTTTATACATTTTTAAAAATAAAAATAGCTCTTTGCTAAGGAAAAATATTCACGATGCGAATACCCGCCATAAAAATGAGCTGCATGTACCTTTCAATAAATTATGCGTTTCTTTTAATTCCCCGAATTGTTTGGGGATTAGATATTATAATAAACCGCAGCATGCAGAAGATTGTAACTCACTGCATGTTTTTAAAAAACATGTTAAATCTTTTTTAGTTAGTGAGTGTTACTACAATACCAAAGATTATATAAAACTTTTAGTGTAACAGTTTTTTATGGAATAGTTTATCTGTCTGTATGTTATTTATCTATGAAGGTACGTTATTTACATTTGTAAATTATAAGTTGTATGTTTAATGTTTCTGACAATTCCTACACTCTCATGTCTAAAGGAAATAAACGATTATTTATTTATTTATTTATCTTGCATAGGTACATAACTACACTCTAATTTCATTTAGATTGACAAAACCAAATGATAAAAATTACCTGTTAACAACTGGTTGTCCTTATCAAAAGTCTGTGGCAGTGAGTAGAGCTATATATTATTCAAAAATCATTTTACTAATAATAAAATCTAATGTTTTTTTCTATTTCAATGTTATATTTGAATGAGTTTTACTGTATTTGACCAATGTAATGTGTTAATAAAACCCGTGTTTTTAATAAACTATTCTATTTTTGCAGTGCAATACCAATAAATAAACCGGACTCAAACAGATAAATATCTTTTATTATTATTATTATTATTATTATTAATTAAGCTGAATAATCCGCGTGCTTGTAAACTAGTCTGAATAAATTTTCTGTCAAACTTTTTTGCTCTGAAGAAGTATATCTCGTCAATTTTCCGCCACAAAAAGCTTTCGTTGAGCTGCAATTTTACATGACAAATTTCTTAGCAAAACATTCTGACAGAAAACGTCAAAATTTAATCGGCTATTTTAATGCACTTGGGATAGTACTGTTCGTTATTTATCCTCAGTATTACTGCAACAGATATTGGAAATATTTCTACAATACTTTGAATAAATATTATGTGTACATTATTTCTAATAATTTTGAAATATTTATTCCAATTATTAGCACAATGCTTTCAAGCCAATATTGTGGTAATATTTCCAACATATGCTACAAACATATTTGCGAGTATACAGTAATAATATTTTTCTCAATTATTAGCTAAATATTTTTAAGAAATATTTAGATAATACTGATATGGATTTATTTGTCAAATATTATACAACTATATTTAGGCAATACTTTTAACAAATATATCTGTAATACAAGCTAAGTGTCACATCTAGTGTTAACATAAATATTGTTTCGTAATGTTTAGGAAATATTGTGTGCTGCTTGGGTTGCGCCAATACAGAGACGAACCTAGAAAAGATGGTCCAAATAGAGCTTGCCGAAGATCAAACTTGTCTGTATAGCAGTGTGCAGAGAGTTCCCATCAAGCGGTCGGAAATAGATAAGTAATGTAATAAGTTAAAAACCTAGAACTTAAAATCGCAGCATGGAATGTCAGACTTGAGCATAGAACAGCCCTTTATGGCTCACGAGCTCCACAGATACAACACCGATATAGCAGCATTCAATGAAACCAGGTTTTCAAGTGAAGGACCAGTAAGCTTGATGATGATCATTGGACAAAACGTTTGTATGGATACGACTTTTCATATTTGTGCGGAGTAGGCTGCATAATCAAGAAAAAAAACCGAACAGTTGCTGTATCTGGGCATTAGAATTAAATTTTGCCTTGTTTGTGCCACAGCCAATGCGAAAAATATCGAACCAAAGATACATACTTGTTTCAAAAACTACAACGGACCAAAACCTTGGATATGAACTCAATTAAATTGTCAAAATTACAGATTCCTACTTATTAACCATTATGACGTTTTAACTAACATGTCATATTTTTAGGTTATCTAGTTCTTAAATGTGACCGTTCCCATCTATTCTGTATCATCAATCCCTTTATACAACAAATATGTAAGAAATAAACTTATGTTTTCTAATACTGTCTTTATAGATAACGCCTGACTAATAGAATAACAATATTTTATCATCTTTAACCAAATTGGGTTACGCATGCAACCAACAAATGGACAAGTAAATGGTATCGGTTATAACTTCACATTTAAATTAAGTTAATAACTATGATTCTTTCTAACTTATATTTGTTTTAGCTAATTGACAGTCAACTTTTGCTGACGAACTGCGGATGCTATTGCATGAAATAGAAATTTTAATGATGAAGACGTGCTATTTTACTCAATATCCATTTTATTTGCTTAATTTAGCTGCATGTTATTTATAATTTATTTAAAATGTTTTTCTTTCATTTTTATACCATATTAATATATAACTACAAAAAATATGTTTATTTGCTAGAAACACATGAAATATTTCAAATCCGTTTAACAACTTTTTTAGTCGACAGGCCTTGCCTCGCTATGCTCCTTCGTAAAGCTCTCCGCATTTTCCAAAAATTTCTTCTTATCATTTTCATATTCTCTCTGCAAATCCCCACGTAGGGTGTGGATCGGATCGTGTTTCTCAAGAAGGTCAACAATACCTTGAATGACTGAAAATTGATGGCATACAGAGGCTCCGCTCCAAAACCTAGACGGTGTTGCTTACCTTCACACATTTTCGTGGATGCTTTCCAACTGGTTGTGCAAATGAGTGAGAAGTCTATGTTGCCGTTCTCGTTGATGTTGGGGTGGTATATTTTCGTCATGAATCTTACTCTTGGAGGCTTAAATGGGTAATCGGCAGGAAATTTAAATTCAATGTTGAAAGCCCCTTTGTTGTAGGGTGGACGGTCCTAGAATTGCGTTGTAAAAATTCTTGTCATTCTTTTTTTAATGCACAATCGTCCACAGAACTAATGTCACCCCGAACGCCAACTTGGCTGTTTCGATAGGCAACACATTTAACGTCACTTGACCGAATGTTTCCTAGAGGGTAGTACACACAAAGCGTGTCACCGGAATGCAATTAGGCAGAGAGAAAGTAAACATTTTAGAAGCAAATCCTTCCTTTTAATATTTCGGTGGTGAATCACACGGGGTTACAATTTATTTGTATTAAGCAGATTTTATTTCACTGCTGTTGTTAATATTATTTGTTATTTATAAAATGTAGAAACAAGACATGAAGTCATTCTGGTTGAATATAAACTTTAACAGATATTGATTAATGAAATTGTTGAAGAGTTTAAAGATTTTCGTTTATTGTTAAACGTTTTAAGTGATTGAGGAATCACCATTGCTACCATCTTCCCGAAGTTTAATTTAAAATTAAAATTGTTTTTTCTACCGCTAAAGGCACAACACTGGAAACCTAGATTTGACAAACGAATATTTATCTTGTTTTCACAATTTGAAACACAATTTAGTAGAAACTTGAAAAATAAGAAATAATTTAAATTGTTCTACTTGAGGAACGTGAACATTTTTGCGAAACTGAAAGATTAATTAAAAGGTTTTAAAATTTAAACATATACAGTGGAACTTCTATTTACGAAGTCCCCAAATTCAAGAAGAAAATCATTAAAAGGAAATTTCGTAAAACAGAAAATCATTTAAAATAGCCTAATAAATGCAACTTCCGAAATGTCTTGTGATAAACACCCTAGACTGTGGCAAAAGTGCGATAAAACAAATCATAATAGACCACTGCCAAAAATTATATCATTCAGAGAACAACCGCAACTGGTTGTTTTCCAAACAGCATTTTATATATGTGAATGTGAGCAATTTATTCTATATTTTTATCTACTCTAGTGGGGCAACTAACTCATTACGTCACTAATTTGACACTATTTCCGTTAGGTAATGAAGCTCATTACACCACTCAGTTATGTAATGGCTTCATTACCTTCATAACGTCAACTTTAGCACTTGTTGCATAAGTAGCTATTATATGTTCCTCACTTGTAAACATCAATTTATCAAGTTACTGTATTCACCTTGAAAATGTCTCTTGACTGGCTAGCCTGTAAAATTTTTACTGGCTAGCCTGTAATTTTTTACAAGCGTGCTCATAGATAAATGATAGCGTGCAAAGCCAAAGTTGTCTTCCTTAGTATGTGTCATATTGATGAATTTAGTTGCTTGTCAGTTTGACATTGTGAATAAATGGTAAATTTATAGTTATTTACAAGTGAGGTACAAATAAAATATTCAACAATACACGCAAGGTAGACGGGTTTTACTGGTTCCAGAAGGTGACTGGCTCGCCAGTCATATCGTTCTGTCCGCCAGTAAAAACCCTCTTACCATGCTAGTAATGTTAAATACTATAAACATGTATTGTAACAATTTCATCATTGCTTTTCATTTTCACTTAGAATAACCTTATTGGTAATTTTCAACCGTATCTTTTTTATATTGTGACAAGTGTTTCATAAAAATCTTTTTAAAATTTCATTTAAAAAAGGAGGCTTTTTTAAATTAATTTCGGTGTGTGGTGCCACTTTTTTCATTCAGTGAAAAAAGTGACATTTTGCTTTTAATTTAGGAATGAACGATTTTAAATAGACGTTTCCTTAGTTACCAGAACTGACCAACGCACTTTACTAAAATGAGGGCAAATAAAATTCTATACAAAATATGCTTGGATTTGAATATTTAATGAAATTTTTAAAAAATCTTATAGGCAACTCGTGTTAGCGTGCTTATTTTTCACGCGCGTGGATTATTAACCCTCCACACTTGTGAAAAAAAGTTGCACTTCTAACACTTGTGGTCTAAATAACTATTATATGGCTGTAAATACAATTGAACGATTTCTAACACTCTCTATAAAAAGTATATTTTGATTTAAATAAATTTCGATGACAACTATGGTATCAAAAGCGGAAAATTTTAAATAAAGTGAAGCGTACCAGGTGTTTTTCAGGACGAAGATTCTAGATAAAACTATGACACTTAAATTAATTTAACGTTTTTTGCATCTTTTGGCACTATTGTGTTTAGAAATATTATCAGTATTTGAGATATGACGTCATTAACATTTCGTTTAAAATATAAACATTACTATTTTGTAGTGCATTAAGTAAATAATTTAAAAAAAACAGTTCCATAAGGTTAACTTTTATCGCACAAGTCCATGTTATATATATATCCAATTTAAAAACAACACTTCTAAGCCGTTCTATAAGTTTTTAGGTTACCTACTCCAGTAATTTGTATTTTTTGTTGATTTTTACTTCCTTGCACAATAAAGGAAGTATTTGATCTACACACAAATTCGAAATTGAGTTTTCAACAGATCTTCACGTTTTAGAGTCCCCTGAACCCAAAAAACATGTTTTTGTTCATTGGTCTGTCTGTGTGTGTGTCTGTCTGTGTGTCTGTGAACAGAATATCTCAAAAACGAAAAGAGGTATGGCGTTGAAGCATCATATATAAGTTTTGTGTACTATCTAGACGCGACGGCAAGCTTTTGAAGAAAGTCTCATAACTGGAAGTATGGTGTTTACTTTTTCAAAAACGGCCCCAAAGGTTTTTTTCGAAACTTTACATTTTTATTACATTTTTAATATGTATTGACGTGAGATAGTTGATTTTTCAGTTGAATGCCTCTAAAATGGGTTTCATTTGTTTGTTTCTTCTTTTTTTACTAACTCCTATTTTAAATAGAACACCCTGTATATTATTACATTTTTGAATTCTGCTTACAATTTTAGAGAAAATTTGTCTCTTGAACTAACGCTCTATTTTGTACGGTTTCTGTAGAATTCGTAATTTTTGAAAAATGTTGACAAATACAAACTTAAAAATTTAAAATAAAACTTTTGGCTAATTATAAGATCACTGTAAAAGGAAGTTGTGTGCGTGTATCACACCAGATTTTTGAATAACTTTTAAGGTCCTGAATTTCTACATACAGTGGAACTGCAGTTTTACGAAGTTCTCTGTTTAACGATTTTTTACAGATATTCCGCCGTTCGAATAATTTACCATATGATTTTTGCTCTATTTTACGAATTAAAATTCCATTTATGTGTAAGTTACACACGAGTGCGTAGCACGAGTTCTGTAAGCACACAAGTATATTAATGATGCATTATCACACATGTATTGTACAAAATTTTATCTACGACTGCCTAAAATTGAGAAAAGTGCATTAAGAGAAATGTCAGATCTGTCATTTTTTAAAATATTTTAGTAGGCAAATGCCATTACGTCATGCATTTGACACTATTTCAGTTAGGTAATAAAGCGATTACACCACTCAGTTAGGTAATGAAGTCATTACATAACTGAGTGGTGTAATGAGCTTCATTACCTAACGGAAATAGTGTCAAATTAGTGACGTAATGAGTTAGTTGCTCCACTAGAGTAGATAAAAATATAGAATAAATTGCTCACATTCACATATATAAAATGCTGTTTGGAAAACAACCAGTTGCAGTTGTTCTCTGAATGATATAATTTTTGGCAGTGGTCTATTATGATTTGTTTTATCAGACTTTTTCCACAGTCTAGGGTGTTTATCACAAGACGTTTCGGAAGTTGCATTTATTAGGCTATTTTAAATGATTTTCTGTTTTACGAAATTTCCTTTTAATGATTTTCTTCTTGAATTTGGGGACTTCGTAAATAGAAGTTCCACTGTATATGTTTAAATTTTAAAACCTTTTAATTAATCTTTCAGTTTCGCAAAAATGTTCACGTTCCTCAAGTAGAACAATTTAAATTATTTCTTATTTTTCAAGTTTCTACTAAATTGTGTTTCAAATTGTGAAAACAAGATAAATATTTGTTTGTCAAATCTAGGTTTCCAGTGTTGTGCCTTTAGCGGTAGAAAAAACAATTTTAATTTTAAATTAAACTTCGGGAAGATGGTAGCAATGGTGATTCCTCAATCACTTAAAACGTTTAAAAATAAACGAAAATCTTTAAACTCTTCAACAATTTCATTAATCAATATCTGTTAAAGTTTATATTCAACCAGAATGACTTCATGTCTTGTTTCTACATTTTATAAATAACAAATAATATTAACAACAGCAGTGAAATAAAATCTGCTTAATACAAATAAACTGTAACCCCTTGTGATTCACCACCGAAATATTAAAAGGAAGG
The DNA here is from genome assembly GCA_940337035.1 of Agriotes lineatus. Lineage (NCBI taxonomy): Eukaryota > Metazoa > Arthropoda > Insecta > Coleoptera > Elateridae > Agriotes > Agriotes lineatus. Next base: position 6,825,462 of record OW679203.1, on the reverse strand, counting down.
ATTTGCTTCTAAAATGTCTACTTTCTCTCTGCCTAATTGCATTCCGGTGACACGCTTTGTGTGTACTACCCTCTAGGAAACATTCGGTCAAGTGACGTTAAATGTGTTGCCTATCGAAATAGTCAAGCTGGCGTTCGGGGTGACATTAGTTCTGTGGACGATGTACATGTACTAGTCACTGTGGGAAATAGTTTCTTCCCAATAGGAAGTCTGAAACTTAACTACGCGTTGTAGAGGTTATTTTAAGTAACACTTTTTTTGCCCATACATTTAATTTACCACGATTAGTTCACCAAATAAAGATGAATATTATTTAAGAAATAATTTTAGCGGAATTTATTCAAAATTGCCACTACAATTATTGAAATTTTGTTTTTGGATTTAAATGCTTCTCACTTTGCAGATAAATTAGTGAATAACTTAGAATAACACACTTGGATATCTTATGAATACCATGATGACTGCACCTTGTACCTGTGTAGAATGTTTTCTGAAGAAATAGTTTGTCACCGTTTCCGCGACAAACTATTAGAGGTACCTATGAGAAAATGGAAAGCTTTTTTGTGGCCAATAATATCGAATAGAAGTATTTTCACCCTGCCACGAAGGACAACTGAAATGTTGACAAAAAACTGATCCCTAGCCACTTTTATGCTTTAAAAACTCTTATGTGAGCACATGATTGTATTGCTCTTAGCATTATACAACGTGTCAATGTAGTATTTTCAACTGTACATTATACTTACCGGTACAAGAACGCCTTGCCATGTGAAAATATCATTTTCATCAACCTGAAGATCCTGAAAAGTTTTTAAGTCTGAACTTTTAATCAATTCCAAGTCCTGCAATAAGAATTGACATTCGATTTAATTATCAATGAATTGTAATAGCGTTAGACCTACGTGATGTAATCTTCTGCGTGCCATGTTAACACACATTTAGTGGTTTTACTGAGGTTTAGTAGAGCTGCAACGTACTTATTGATCGTTATTATACAATAAATTGTAAGGAAATAACGATTTGGTGAAACGCCTCAAAGCAATATCAACAGATCAATATTTACTACATGAATGTTATCAGTAGTTGTACATATCAGTTTTAAGGCTAGTATTTATACCGAATTCACGAAGTCGAGTCAGTGGAAGTAAATAAACATTGGCGCGTGATCAGTCCGTGCAGGGTTGCCAAAGTGCCAGTAATTACTGGCATTTGCCAGTAAAAATTCATCTTGCCAGTAATTTTGCCAGTAAAGTCTTATAGCCAGTAAAAAATCGACAAAAAACCCCTCATTTATTGTCATTGTCACAAAATGCCGGAAGAGTTTTATTCATCTTGCTTAAAATTTTATCTTCAAGTAGTTGCAGAAATTAAACAACGCTTCATTTTTGAGGATGACTTATTTAATGTTGTGACCGTTCTAGACCCAAAATACCTCAATCATATCAACACAAATCATTAGGAAATGTTTTAAACCGTTTTCCATTCTTAAACCAATTTGTTAATAAACTAGATTTAGACAATGAGTGGAGAAGTCATGCACTACTAGACCATTATATTTTAGATTTAAATAGCAATTTTCCTGCTGAACAGTATTGGGCAAAAGTGTTGCAGTTAAAAAATGCTGGTGGTGCTGAAATTTTCCCTAATCTAAAAGTAGTGATGAGCCTGTTACTTATATTGCCATTTTCTAATGCCAGCGTTGAACGATTGTTTAGCGACCTAAATAATGTCAAAATCGATTTAAGGAATAGGTTAAAAACCGATACCGTTGCTGCCATATTAGCAATAAAAAACGCTATTAAGAATCAAGATGTAGTTTTGAAATTCACACCAACAGACAGGAGTATTTAACCTTACTAGCTTGGTATGAGGGTTTTTACTGGCGAATAGAAGGATATGACTGGCGAGCCGCAGGCGAGTCAGTCACCTTCTTGAGCCAGTAAAACCTGTTACCTTGCGTGTATTGTTGAATATTTTATTTGTTCTTCACTTGTAAATAACTAGAAATTTACCATTTATTCAAAATGTCAAACTGACAAGCAACTAAATTCATCAATATGACACATACTAAGGAAGACAACTCTGGCTTTGCACGCTATCATTTATCTATGAGCACGCTTGTAAAACTGACAGTTAACTTGTAAAGATTTTACAAGTTAGTAACTTGTTAAAATAAACTTTCTTGATTAATACAGTGACTTGATAAATTGATGTTTACAAGTGAGGAGCAAATAAAATTATTAACAGTGCTATATGGGGCAGAAAGGAAAGTAATTTATGATTCTGTCATGGTGCCATGACAACTGTTTCAAATATATTTTTGTTTGATATTGTTTTCCTTTGTTTTGTTTGTCTGGTTTAAGAGTTACATAAGCAATATGTGTTTATTTAGTTAGTTTTTCTTAAACTGATATGTACATTATGATTTAAGTATTTGTATTAAAGCAATATTTATTTATTTATTTCGGATTTTTGTTACCTACTTGTTGCCATTTAATAATAAATAGTTTGTGTAATAAAATATTTTTCTTTTGCTGTGTTGATGCAAAACTAAAAAAATAGGGCATCAATTCGACTTTGGCAGTAAATGCGAAATGTTGACTTTGCCAGTAATTTGCAGTAAAAACGGAAGTTTGTATTTGCCAGTAATTGCCAGTAAAGGTGGAATTCCCTGCCAGTAATTTTTTGAAGAGCTATTGGCAACGCTGAGTCCGTGTTAGCTGCATGCGCGCGATGCAATTGGCCCGTTGTTTGCAGTGATTATACTTAGTTCACAGACTGACGACCTGCACGTCGAATTTTAACGCTAGCATTCGACCGCTATTATTACATATTAACAATGGCTAAAGGTTGGTGTTAAGGGCAAGACGATTAAAAGTCAAGGGCGCGAAATTATAAACAACGTAATCAAGTTTATGCAGCGTAAAGGTAAAAACGGTGATAACAAACGCGTGCCGTAACAAAAAGTTGCGCAGCCAAACTGTGACGTGCCCGACCCTTAGAGCGGCCGCAGGAACCTATTATCCATTCAGTTAACTCCCGTGACGTTTACGCTGTCACATGAAAATGTTGGAGTGTACTTTATGTACAAAACCTATCAACTTTTTTAGTGAATGTACTTAACGTCAAACTTGTAAGTAAGGTTATGAAAAATTATTTGTTATTTTGCTAAACTTAAATATGAATCGTAGTTTTAGTGAAACAAAGTAAAGACATAATTTATTAATAACTTTAGTAAGTAATGTTGTATTATATATGCAACCAAATTAAATGAAATGTACTTTAATAATTCAAATGTCAAAGTGAAAGTAAAACAACAAAACCTTGAAATTTAAATTGAAAATGGCGCCAATATAAAATGCAAAAATTACTAACACCCTACTAGCGATTTTCATATTAACCAACTGATAGTGATTTTTACGTCACGGAAGTTTTCTGAATGGATTATAACAGCTTGTAACTTACAATTTTTATCCGTACAAGCCGCAATCGTGTGAACAAAGTTCTATAGTGTTCACGTGAATTTGTTTACGCCTGCTGACTCGATTCGGTGAATTTGGTATAGTGTTGACAGTATCATACCTGTATGCACAACACTACATGGTTTGTTCAAAGGTTTACTACTATCGGGTTTTTGTTAACAAACTTGCCATGACGTTTAATAGGGATATTATTACAGAAAACAATTACTTATTATGCCTATTGGTTGTGTTTTATAAAACTACAAACAAGTATATTTCATTTAATAATAAGGAGCGTTCATTACTGCCTTACTGAATGGGCCCACACACTCCGTTTAGGCACACCCTTACAACTCGATTTTCCGAGTTCGGCGCCAGATGCGTGTTCGGGTGACATTCGTAGCAAGAACATCTGCGCGCATCTCACCCGAACGCGTGACATTTTCGAACTTTTCGTAAAAGTTATTAAATTCGTCCTACATTTTAAATGCGGCATACGCCGTTCACTTTCGGATGGCCGCGATTGTACCTACTGGCGTTAAATTTCACCGCGTCGATGACAAATGTAAAATGCGTGAACTATGTTTCTGGTTAAGAGGGGCAATTTTTACCAAAAATCAGCCCTATGAATTGTACGTGTCCGTGTATTAGAGGAGGGTTCAAAGAGGCTAGTTAGCGTATTTTAGTAGTAGAACATTGGTTCTACGAAACCAACCCGTTTATAGGAAGTGTTCGTGTATATGGAGTGTCCGTAATAAGAGGTTTCACTGTATATATGTATTAGACTCAGATGCCGAATTCGCTCAATTACCGAAATGGAATGCTCAAAGCAGGAACTGCGTAAAACCAAAATTCGCCCAATTGCCGAATTAATTTGCTCAATTGCAACGTTGGCCAAATTTATTTCGGCAATTCGGGTTAAACTGAAAGTGAGACCAGAATTTTTCTTATATAGTTTTTCCGTTTCGTTAGGAAGTTACTTAGAATGTTCTTCTGGTTGAAGTATGAAATTTGTTCAAAAAGTCGAAAATGTATGTCACAAAGTATTAAGTGCTACTTTACATTACTATCGATTTCGTATCGTAAAGTGTGTTTTTATTGATATGCCTTGAAATCAAGAACTTTTCAGAGTAAAAGTAATGCGAAGTAAGTTATATTCAGTGATACAGACATTTATAACCGACTTAAAACTGCAACTTTTGAACTTAATCTTGCGTTATTCAAACTTAAAAGATTGAATTAAATCCTTATAGACAGTAGAAATATTTGTTTTGATATTTTCTCACTATGGTTTTATGTATGTATGTATATCCATATAATTATTTAAAAAAAAACAAAGGAAGATACTGCTAAAAATATATAAATCACTGAACAGCTAATCTTTTTTCTAACACAATACGTTATTAATTTTTAGAAAATTGAAAAGATAACGACATGTACATAACTGGTATACTTAACGTTGATATCAATCGCGACGCTACTAACATGGTTAATGAGAAAGTATTAAATTAAGTAAGATGGTAAATTTAATATCAAGCCGAAACTTGCTGGACAAACGTGTAACTGTAGAAATATTGTATGTAAAAAAAGCAGAAAACCGCTTCGAATTTTTTTGTCACTAAGTAGATGTGACCGAATATATGTGTGCAAGTATTAATCTTGATACTTTTTCGAACAAGACGATTCAAACTTCTTCTCTATACTACAAAGCAGTAAAATGTATCAATAATAAAAAAACAGAAATTTCTAAAGTTATAAATAATACTTCGTAATAGTTAGTTACGTATTTAGTATGTAAAAATCTGTTTTACAGCTTGCGTTCGGATGCTACGAACGAAAGCCATAAAACGTATTCACACGCATATTACATACAAGATTTTGTTGCAAGACCACGACAAACAAAGGAACACACATTTTGAAGTAATTAAACGTTATCAGCGCGATATGGATTTTTAACAGATCGAAACATATTTTTGGACAATACAATATCAACCTAGTCTTGATTGAAGGTGCTTTTCATGACATTTTTCGATACATTCGTTGCGCCTTAGATACGGTATTTTATGCCTTCATTACTGTCATTTTGTCTTCGATGCTGCAGTTTCTGATAAAATGTTATAAACGTCAAATGTTGACATTGATTAGCATGTTTACAGTGAAAAAATTAAATTACAGTAAGCACAGCGTAACCTTAAAAATCTGACGTAGGTCGTTTCGGTATTACATTGTATCGTAATACACGTACTATTGCTCTATATGAGTCCGGATGAAATGCGATGTTTCATTCACGGTGCATATCAACGCAATGAAAACTATTTTAAACAGTCGTAGGTTGTCGAAGAAGTAGCAGCTAACTCAAACTTCTCAACTGTTTCTGAAATAATAACGATATATTTGGTAGTTGAAGGAGTAGCACCCCAAAATTTGAAGACATTTCTAAAGTATTATCCATATCTAGTTTTACATTGTAGTTTCCATTAAAGCTGCTCTATCCAATGCACTAAAAAATGCAGGCGAAGAAGGGGTAAATCACTTTCAAAATGTTTAAACATTTCCGTAGAGATTTTCAGAGACCACTATAATAAAAAAATTAAAAATGTCTAAAATATCAATGTTCATACGTAGTTTTTATTTTTTTACTTTTATCAAAAATTCTTCTTCCGCACATCAATCGAATGAAAAAATCTCAAGTGGTCGTAAGCTACCGTAAGGGGTAGCAACAATCTCCAAAGCTTTGAAATATTGCTATATTTTTGGCATATACAGGGTGAGGCACATAAAGTGTTACAGAGCAATAGCACTCAAACTATTGATCATATCCAAAAATGTTTCAGACAAAAGTTTCAGTGTTCGAGAAGGCCGTCATACTGGACCACCCTATTTTTTTATCGGTGGAGGCGCTGAAGCTACGTCAAGGTCAACTCCAGATTTTAAATGGAATTATGTATTTTTTTTTCGATGACATTATTACCGATTTTAAGACAAATTCAGCTACCTGCAACACAAGGTCATTCTAGTTACCAAAGTATGAAGATAGTCAAAAAATCGAAAAATATCGGAATAATCACTTTCAAAGGATCCACTAACCTTGGTTTGGTTCTACTTACAGAAGATGCTCGAAGTTATGACCCTCGACTTGCCAGCACTTGTTAATTCGCTGATGAAAAGACCGTCTAACTTCAGCTATCATTTGTGGTGTAATTTCGGTACATGCTCATCGTATTCTGTCTTTCATGTCGTCAGGCGTGGTAGGTGCTACCGCCATTACGCGATCTTTGACAAAACCCCATGAAAAGTAATCTGCTGATGTTAGATCTGGAGATCGAGGTGGCCAAGCTACAGGACCGCCTCGTCCTATCCACTTTTCGCCAAAAATCTCATTCATCACTTGTCTTAAACACAGAGCATAATGGGGTGGTGCACCGTCGTGTTGAATCGTGTTTGTTGCACTGTTGCATTTTTCGATTTTTCGACTATTTTCATACTTGGCGTGACAAGAATGACCTTGTGTTTCAGGTCGCTGAATTTGTCTTCAAATCGGTAATAATGTCATCGAAAAAAAAACACATGGTTCCATTTAAAAAAGTGGAGTTCACCTTGACGTAGTTTCAGCGCCTCCACCGATAAAAAAATAGGGTGGTCCAGTATGACGGCCTTCTCGAACACTGAAACTTTTGTCTGAAACATTTTTGGATGTGATCAATAGTTTGAGTGCTATTGCTCTGTAACACTTTATGTGCCTCACCCTGTATATTAACTAAAATAATATTTTTTAAAGTAATTGGTAGTGCTGTAAGATTTTTAAATGAACGTTAGATGTATAGATTTTATTTGAGAAATTTTTAAAGATATTGTGGTCAGCTGCTACCCCCTTTGGCGGTCTGCAATCCTCGACTTCTTGAGATTTGATTTTGTTAAATATTTTAGGAGTATTATATTAGCTACAGTTTGATTGCATAGTGAAACAAAGTTTGTTGGAATTAATTTTGGTTATAGGTTAATCAGATTTTCGAAATTAATTTCTGATTCTTAACGGATTTTTAATTTATTTTTAAGAGAAAGCATACGGACTAATATAAAATGTTTCAGTACATTACAATATTAAAGCGGAACATATATAATATTAACAATATAAACATACAGATCTATATATCCGCAATCTTCTGAAGTTAGTTATACAGTCACCTACGCCATTTGTCGTAAGACTAGCAAACTAATTACAGTTTTCTATACTGATTGCAGTTTTCTGTAACTGATTACAGTTTTTGGTAAATATATCTTCAAAGAATTATAAATTAATGTAGAATTTATATATTGCTGTATTAGAACTGAAACGCAAATAAGAAACTTAAGAGTAAGGAGCAAACCTCTCTGGGTCAGGAAATTCGTGACTAAATTTATAATAATTTAAAAACTTAGCAATAATATACTGTTTTATTAAATTCTTTTTAACTTTTAGGTAGGACTCTATGGGGTTGAATTAGCAACCCTTGAATTTGATTTTAAAAAATACCTAATAAAAAAGCCTGATTTTATTAAACTGTTTCTTTGCACAACCAATAGTTGTGTAAAAAAAGCATTTTGCCGAGTTTTGTTGAATAACTGTGCCGTTGATCATAAAGTATTTACTTTTTTTACACAAAAAATGTGATATTGGCGAGAAAATTGAGAGAGCTTTTGCATAAATCAGGCTTTCTGGTCCATATTTTGGTATTATAAAATTCTTCTCCATTAAAAAGTTCTAATATAACCACCCTCTTTAGGAGGGTATAACACGGCAGGGAGGAATTTAAAAGAAAAAGTTTATATGTTTCAACGTCCTCTCTAACCCCCAGCAGCTTGTAGGTTGAATTGCAGGACACCCTGCTTAGTATATACTGCGTGCAGTCATATGCGCTTTCTTATGTTACGTGGTTGTTTCGAATATTGTGGTAAAAGAGTCTATTCTTTTTACACGGATCATAGATCGTATAAACTGTACGGTATTGTAATGAATGTACTAAAGAAAATGTAGACGCACTTGAGCAGTCACCGAACAAGATGAATCTGTCCAAACCCAGACTCTAACTGTAGTGTTGCGGTGAACCTCATCCGCTTCGGAAACTCGTACTTCGTTCACAGTTCCGAGCTTTCGGAACTAAAGACCGGAGTCTCCGGAACCGATAACCCGCGCTATTATCTAGAAAGCTACAAATTCCGTCCAATGCCTTAATTTAATTGAGCGCCATTTTACCGTTTTACAAAGCTTCGCGGTGCAAGCTTATACCGCCGCTTTGATTTACGATTTGCATCAGTTCCGACTTATGCAGTTTTCGCCACTCCAGGTTGAAGAATTGATTTATTTACGTTTTAATAGCTTTTAACTTGGGCAGAAAGGGTTCGACGCTGCTGGAATTAGCTTGATCGATTCTGCTATTAAGCTTGCGACTTAAAAATTAATGCGATTACTCTTCGTCCTCTCGCTTGAGTTTTTACAACGATTAGGGTAATTAGTATTGCTCCCTTATTTTCAATATTGTTTTCTTATTTAGTGAAAGTCAGCGTCGGACCGGCCCATAGACAGTCTATCGTTATTTCAGAATAATATTTTAAATTATAAATTTCCTTGTAGCAACTCTCTGCATTGACGTACTAAAGTCAGCACCTGGAGAAGTAAGTTCGGAAAATCAAATTAAAATGGCAAAGCACATCACGGCAGAAAACCATAATCAATATTAATTCAGCAATTACTGCTTTCCTCACAATTGATTGATTGAATTGCGCAGTTACACAATTCATTCGTTTTACAATAAAAGTACCGGAAGTTTGAAGGAATTGATATTCTTCGAGAGATTTGATTTTCGGCATTACGTTTTTTATATAATGTTAATGCAACGCTAAGTACTAAGGCTTTTCCGCTTTTAATATTTTTCGATCACCTTTAGACCCCAAGGCGACAATTTTTGAATTCTTTATACGTACTGATAGAATGGGAAAGAACAAACCGAATTCTAACTTGATCTTTTGGTATTAAATACTGACAGAAAACATGCATATAATAAATAAAAAGAAAATTTTTGATGTAGTGATTCATGTCTTCTTTTTTAACGAACGCTCGTGAAGAACGTAACACTTTTTTAAATATATTATTGAAATTGTGAATTGTCAGTTTGATATTTGTAAAGTATGAACCCCTTTTTCACCAAATTTCGAGTTACGAGATATTGTGCAGAACGTTGCGTGTATAACACGTATGAATCATCTTTCCTTCACTCGTTTGGTTGATGATTTGCCATCGTCGTCAAACACATTGTATTGCCTTCATTACTTGTTCTACAAATAACTATTTCAAGATTTTCTAAATGTTACTGAAGAGGACTTAGAGATCGAAGTAGATAAAGAAAAACAGTAGAATGTGTTATCGAATAAATAAAACTAAAGGAACTGATCAAGGTAATCAAACGTTTGAAAATAAAAAAGCCCAGGAAACTGAAAAAATCACGGAAATGTATAACAATGGAAATAGGACTAATACTGCCAATATACAAAAAAGTGTATAGTAAACAATGTAGTAATTACAGGGGAACGTTATTGTTATGCACGCCTATGAAATTATATGCGAAAATATATGGTAAAAGACTGAAAACAGCGGTTGAAAGTACGCTCACTGCGGGACAAAATAGATATCGCATAGGCAGGAGTACGCAAGAACAGGCATTTACTATCAAACAAATAATAGATAAAAGTAAGGGATATCCTACTGAGAAGGAATATAAATAAAAATTTAAGAGGACCCATATAAAGCTTATATGTGAAGAACGTAAACTACGTTATCGTCAAGAACACAATATCTGGAGTATTTCTAAAAGATACTCAAAAAAGCAAAAAAAAAGAACTTTTAATCAGTTATAGAAATTCACAAAGAGAAAAGATTTCAAAATGAATATTCGTAGATGACGTATTGATTATGGCAGCGAACGAAAAAAAATGTAGACAAATTTGGAGGAGTTGAATAAAACACTTAAAGACCTTTGAATGAAAATCAATAAAGTAGAAACAAAGACTATGACAGTAGGATTCCAACACAATGATTAGAAATTAATAACTGAATTCGAAAATCACTAAGGACATATGCGATCCACCATAGCTTTATAGGCTAGGAAGAAGTGTCTAGGAGAACGAAACTAAGCATCTATAGGGCGATTTACTATACTGACGTTCGGCTGCGAATCTTGGATACTAACCGGTAGACAGAAGAACAAGTTACCAGATGAAGCACCTTCGACTAGCAAAAGGAGTTACACGATTGGATAAAATCGAAACTACACAAATACGAAAAGATTTAAGAATTTATATCAGAAAGGCAAATGAGCCGGTGGGGTCACCTAGAAAGAAGAAATGCATTAAGCTAAATTAAAAAGAAATTATAATTTGAATGAAGGTTTTCACGACCGTTGTCCAGAATTCTAACGTCTTCCGGGTTATGACGTGGTCGGCGATTTGAACTTGACCTTTCGATGAACATGATGTAAACTTCTTCAAAAGTTTTCTTATGGTACGATTATAAACTCTACTGATCTGAATTCCAAATCAGTGACTGTGTTTGACGTAGATGTTAATAATAGGAGATCGCCAGCCTCAGACACCAAGTAATTATGGTTTGGAAACAATACCATTGTAGACGGCGAACGAATAGTAATTTTTAAAGACTAATACTACTCGTATTGATGGAATTCGCTTTTTTATATATAGATTTTTTACAAATATAGCACAAAGAAATATTACCAAACACCTGATAGAGTTTGTAGATGGATTTTGCTGAATAGTGTTGTGTAACACTATAGGTGGCCCAGCACTAATAAGAAAGACTAACTAATGTATAACAAGATTAAACATTTTGTCGCCTTTCTGGGCGAAGAGTGGTGATCATCTGGAATCTATGGTTATGCTGTGGTTTGGAAGTGAGCGGAGGTGCTGCAGTTTTACCATTTTGGGCTCTGAAGTTGTCGCATAGTCATCGTTGAATGTTCGTTCCTTAAGTCATCAGCACCGCCGGGATATCTATGTCGTTATCAGCACGAGAACTATCTGCCTACTACAATTGGTACATCCTCAGTCTATACGATCAACCGTACCTGTCGGGATGGAGGAGATGAACAAACTCGCTGTTGAACAACAAAATCTGGTGAATTCGTGTAACAGATACTATGACAACGGAAGCAAAATATCCGTTACAACCCTTCACTATCCAATGTCAAAAAAACTCAATACCTTAAAGCTCATATCCAAGAAGATCTGCAAGCAACCTGAAATTGTATAACTCCACATAGTGTTAACAACAGCCTAACAATAGCAGTGATTTTTATAATTTTAACCCAGCCATGCTACCACATCCAAAAGCAATGACGAGCTAGGCAAGAGCTTACTAAAAATGGGGATGGCCTCAGAGGCTGCCTGAATCAGACGAGATAGATGTCCCGGCATTGTGATGACCATGGGACTAGATGTTTGTCGTACTGGTGAGTGGTGTCTCGTAGTACTGATGTCTACGATGGTTTGAGTTTTCATTCACCTCTGGGTAGTCGATGGTAGACGGTTCGAATCCCCGGATGATGGATGTTTGTTGTTGATTAGATGCAGTTGGCGGTTCTCCATTTGGCTCGAATAACCATATGTACCGATATGTATTCCAACTATCAGTGGCTCTGTTTGTAGTAGATGTTAATAATAATAGGAAACCACCGGTGTTAGCCTCAGAAACCCAGTAATTATGGCTTGGGAAGCATACCCTTGTAGGTGTTGATTAAGTA